>OY720632.1:192348447-192890149 GCA_963169105.1 Ceriagrion tenellum
TGCTGGTGAACATACGTAGATTTATTTGTGTGTGTGAATGAATTAATGATAATTTACCTCTTCGTGGTAAAGCTCGAGCTTAGTTTATAAAAGAAGCTTTGGTTTATTTTGACAGCACATATTAACTGTTCATTTCCGTAATATTCCAGGATATTTTTTTGCATTCTCTTTGATTGTTATCAAAAGTAATACGTCTTAAAATTTCTGAATTTTGTGAACATTTTAAAGAGACTGAATGAATCCTTTGTTATTCATTCTTAATGAGGACGCGGTACACCTCTTATTTTGCAGAGGCTCTTCTGCGATTCGTTCTCATCAAAATCAATTTTGCTGGTAGCAAAATAAAATTTTCCAGTTATCCAAGAAAATGAGTGGAATAAGGGGGGGGGGCTGCTAACAGTCTGAATTTTTCGCCAATCCAATGTTTGTAGGAATGTTATACAACAAAAATGTGTTTTTTTTTGCGTGAAAAAAATCAGCCTTGAATGACTAAGTCCCCCCTGGGGTTATTTTTCAGTCGTTGATGGACGGTTACCGCGAATTTATCATAAATTAATGTATATCTGATGGAAAATAAGTATAAGTTTTATAAGATTTTATCGCAGTGAAGGACGGGCGTCCACAACTGCCGTCTTTAAGTTCTCCGTACATGTTGCCACGAACACTCTCCCAGAAATAAAGTTCAGTTTGAGGAACGATACAGAACGTTGCTCATAAACAGAGCCATAGTCCTCTGGATTGCACCGTCAATAGTGTTGCTTTCTCATCGTGTGCACCTCACTAACTAGTCCACATATGGCAATCCAGAGGACTCTGAGCGGAGCTATTGTTAAAGCTGTAGATTGACATATGATACGCAACGCAACCAAAACTGACGTATCCATTTTTTGGGGAAATTAGTGAGTAAACAATCTTACACGGAAAACATTTATTGCCACGCTATTAAGCGATTCTGAGCCATGTAGTGCCATCATTTTTTTGTGGTTTCCTAGAGTGTTGTCGCATTAAAACATTTTTGCAGTTCATGAAATGATTTATGTAATACCGCAATGTTTTTATGGACCAAAATTTTCCCCGATTGCCTCTGTTTGTCGGCACCGGTCACGGGACAAACATTGGCTGTCCTTATATAATCCAGAGTTTTGCAAACTGTCAACGGGTGTGTCAACTCCTATCAGCTTGCCGGAGGGACAAGAGTGACCCAACTAGGGTTTCGAAGTGGGGTCATATTTGGAAAAATGACACTCCGGAGACGTTCTGCCTTCTTATGAACTTAGGATGCGACGTTTCCTGCTCGTAAGATAAGGCTTGCATTTTCTGCCAGGGTTTGATAAGAATTCTTCAATTAGACCCCTGTCTATCCAGCATTACGTCTATCTCAAGGGATGACGGAACAGCCTTAGCTATTTTTTTCCCTACCGTGGTCACCTTCGTACAATTTGACTGTTTAAAAACCTGTCCGTTCTGATATGCGAGACGCACTATTTCCCGACACGCGACGCACCGCGGAAGCGCCGATCGAAGGACGTTTTCACACTGACGGGCATCGGCAGGCAGGAGGTTTGATTTTGGACGTGGCGATAACTCCCTAGTTAGTCAAAATTACTTTCTTTTGAGCAAACGTACGTTTTATTTTCTACTGGGACGTAGGAGAGATGCTATGAACGACGAGAGGACTAGAATAAAAATGGCGAAACTACTTTCTCTCCGACACCTGCAAATTAGTTACGTATGGTCGAGAGTGCACGTAAGTGCCTAATTGGTCGGAGCGATTTCCATATTTTTTACAGATCTGCGTGAAACATTGCGTACGAGCACTTAATATGCGCGTATAAATGTGGAAAGCAAACTGAATTTTACCAATTTGGTATCTTGCGAATTTAATGCTATTTTAACACGTAGTCCTATGAAACTTATGGACACATAATTGGTGGTCTCAGGCGTAACTTTGTGGAATCTGATAACATTATAATGATAACACGTAACTTAGTTTTCGAAACCCGGGTCGTAGAAAGTAAAGATATGTGGAATAACTAAGTTAAGTGTTATCATTATTATGGACATATATTTCGAGTACCTGCATGTGTTCATTTGAAAGCGGAGTAATACGTTTCACATGAGTATAATGGTGGCTGACAAATATCATGCGAGGTATCATGCCGATTAAGAAACACATTATGTTCACTTTAATATCGAATGCCGCGCTGTAAACCAACGCCATAATAACGGCGACATTTTAAACATTTTATTCTTGACAAAATAGGGTGAGAATATTTCTCCAATGGCCGTAAGTATTGGCACCACTCGTCAAAAGATAAAACAGAAAATATTTACTGTGTTGGTTTGACGGTAGCGTCAGTGACCAACCACAGCCTCTCAACCAGAATACCCTTGTGAAGGTTTACGGGAACGTTAATTCCTCGCCAGTGACCAGTCACAGACACACACACTCAAACCAATTGGGATCCTTCACAGGGCTATAGAGACCCCGTTAAGGAAGCCTGAGTTATGATCACAAACACACCGAGCAATCACTCTCACAAGCACTAAAAAATCAGGCATCCTTAACGGGGTCTCTGTAGCCCTGTGAAGGATCCCAATTGGGTTGAGTGTGTTAGTGTGTGTCTGTGACTGTTCACTGGAGAGGAATTAACGTTCCCGTAAACCTTCACTTGGGTATTCTGGTTGAGAGGCTGTGGTTGGTCACTGACGCTACCGTCAAACCAACACAGTAAATATTTTCTGTTCTATCTTTTGACGAGTGGTGCCGATAGTTACGGCCATTGGAGAAATATTCTCACCCTATTTTGTCAATTCTACGAGGCGGTAGAGCTCAACTTTCCTTGAATTTAATTCTTGCATAATTAATATCATGACGTGTATGGTTATACTCGAGGTGTGTCAAGGGAACCCAACTCTTAAGCCACCTTGGGTGAAGCCGGTCTCAACAGGATTCTGGTTCAATATACCAGTTCAACATATCCCTTCCCCCCACCCCTCCGGAACCACACCCCACGAACACCATCCCCCTCCTCCCCCCCGCCCCGCCCCCTTCACTGGCTCCAGTCGGGAAAGGCAATCGCGCCTCGACAACATTTCTTCAACATTGTATTCACTTAGAGACGAGAGCCACACCTCTGTTACTTAGAAACACACTTTCTCGTCATAACCCACCAATCAGTGCATTCCGCAGCCGGCCCGCTGGCCGAGGGCCAAGAGATTCTGGTTCAATGTAGGTACATGTTATCTAATGACCGGCTATGAATTGCTAGGCGAAAGCCAATTGCCCTATTACCGTCGCTACAGGTATGGAAGATTGGTGTGACTTTGAAGATAAAAGAAACGTTAATGATTTCTGCCGCGAAGGCATTTGAATTCAAAGAAATTTTCTGCGACCGTTGGGGACGCAAAAAAAAAGATACGATTTTGAAGATGTGAGACCTCGAGTCACTTCGAGGTCGCCGGGATCTTGGATGTATTTGGTGCTCAGACGAGCATTCCTTCGCATCTCCTCACCGGATAACTACTAGCTCGTCGACATCTACGTAATAATCTGCGAGCCACCTCAATGGTGAGTGGCAGGGGATGGCCAACCGCAGTGTGAAATCCATGAATTGCCAGCGTGGATTTCTCTCGACCTCGACGCATAACAATAAATTTCTCGAGTTTTAGTACCAAATTATTTCTTTATATTTCAATGCCAACGTTTCGCCAAATTTGTGGAAATTTCAGGGCTTTTACGAACAATAAATAAACGGGATATACTAGATCGAGATAGGCCCCTGAAAGTGTAGAAAACCGGTATGAGATTCTCCGACATTGAACAAAACCTACCTTAACCGGTAGAATACTAAAAAAAACGGGATCTACAAAAGCTATCTTTTGAATGTGTCTGGAGTCGTTTGTTTCCATGAATTATTACCAATGGGCAATATGATCGAACACAGATTACACCATAATTTTCTATGTAGCCCGAGAAAATTGTTATATTTTATTTTTAACTATCTCATACCTCATGAGTAATGCATGTTTTCTCTATTTTCATGTGCTGAATCTGTCTCTCCAATGCGTTTTGAAATGACAGGGCTTTTATTTCGCCCAAATTAACATTGTAGAATGCGTCATTCGAAAGTGTTGTTAAATGATCAGAAAGTGTTGATTTTGTGTTTAAAAATAATTGACGCTGGTTGCAGCGCATAATGAAACACCGACTGTCATTTTCACCAAAATATATTCCTCTGTTAATATCAAAAGTCATCCAAATGATTTATGTAGCCATAAGGAAAGGGTCGAATTGGATCCAGCAGCGCGGCTTAATAGGGTCAGCCGACCTCGGTGTTTCTATGGTTGAAAGAGAAAAGATACTTCTTTGTCGGATAGACAGTCCTGGGTCATTTGAGGTTTGCTTATATTTTGATAACGTGAAGTATTCTAGGCAGTTGATGAAGGTCATTTTGCTAGTCAGGAACTGGGTGGGTACTTGCGAATGACTGAAGTGAATGAACTTGTTACTATCCTCTGCACATTCACCGGGCAAAACCATTTCCAAAGCCTGGGCTTCATTTCTTTTACATCGTTCGGAGGTAATTTGTTCATTCGGAAGACGTTGAGGCGCTGTAACGCGATGTAATGTCAAAAACGTTTTGGTGCACTTTACTCAATTTTAAATAATATTGCTCCAGACCGATGTGGTTGAACTTATGCACGACGAAAGAACTCCGAGTGATTTTCCACCGATGAACATTCATTGCGACTGTTTCGATGAAACATGAGTCGTTAATTAATCTTCGTAATGACGCAAGAAGTCGACACTGGTCGCGTTGAATTTTTATCAGTTGAAAGCTGCCAAGAGCTCTCCTCACGTGACCAAGTTTTCCTTCTATTTATTCATCGACCGTTGCTGGCAGTCACATGTCGCCCGCTATTATTCTCGAATCCACCTCGGCGGCAGTTGGCTCTTTGAACCCTCGTGGGTAAGTAATTTGGGAATCTTAGCGTTCGATCACACACTGTTACTTCTTCGAAAGCTCTAAAATCACCACCAAAGTTGGATACATATATTCAAAGCCCGACTAATACGTGATGACGTCGAATCGAAGCAAATAAAAACAATAGCGTCACACATGAAATCCCCTGTCATCCGCTAAAATTCCCTACCTCTTTCCTCTTGTCATAGAGCAGGTATATACATAGAGTGGATAAGCAATGCTAAAAACGGGACATCAATTTTTGAGAGCTTTGGGAAGAATTGCTCAGGTGCCGCCACCACCGTAGGGGAGGGAGAAATGTGGCTTACGGATTAGGCCACTTGGAGGCGCTAGTGGTACTTGGTGATTTTGCATCAACATACAGAGGTGGATTTACCATGGCTGTTGTGTACTTTTTATTGAGTATCAATTGTTTTGTCGTTGCTATGATACATAGGTAAACAGTTGACTCCGTGTTTGGTAATTGCGTGTCTTATCATATTGACGTGAATTCGATTCATTATAGACGATGCTCATTGAAGGCACATTAAAATACATGTTTAATTTGGTCTCGATGACTCAATAAGATTTGTTTCCTTTGCTACGGGTCGATTAGTAAACATCCAGGCACCGAAATCATCATAAGTACATCATGTGAGTTATGACGGCACTAAATGAAGTGGCCGTGTGCCAAAGCTCATTTTATATGGCTTGTCGTGCAACTTCGATACACCTGTTCAATCTATCGGTCAAAGTATTATTTAAAAACTCATATCCGAATCTCCCTATCTCTTTGCCACTCTGTGTTATGTACTTTACTCTATGCTCTTGTCCTTCCCCTCCCCCTTTAACCCTCCTCGCTCCCCTTCCGCCCATCCCACCTTTTCTGCGCGGAAGTAGATGTATATTCAAATTCAAAATTTCAGATTTTAAAATTAAGAGTAATAATTCTTTGGAGAAATCACGGTTCAAAGTACGCGGAATTATCCGGTTGGATATAACATTTCATCCCTCTAGGCCTCAGAGACGCAATTGTCGGCTGATCGGTTGGGGCCAAATTAAACTTACCAGCCGTGAGCTTAACGACGTATAAGTATTGCATCAATCGTTTTTTTGTCCTTCTTTTGACTTCTCTTTCATATTTTTAAATACTACCCTTGGAATAATTTTCAGTGATTATAACGTACTGCAATGACTTTCTGTAGGCAAAACACTTAACTCTTTGAGAAAGCCATCGTCTATAATCTCTCCAGTCGACTTGGATCAATTTCAGATAATGGTAACTTATAATTAAGAGCTGCGCCGAGGAGAGCATTAATTTTTTACCTGGGAAGAGGTGACGAGCAGTGGCTTCCCTCTGCTCTGCCTCTGGCTTCCCATGAACGGCGTAACGAGACGGCAGCCCCATAATTTCTGTATTTTCGAATAGTAATGATTTCACCGCCACGTTAAAGGAAAATACACTGGCGGTGACTCGCAAAGTATAGTTGGCAATCGATATATGTATTAGACTTAGTGGATTTAAGAGTGTAAAATTTGATCCAAGGACCGTTCATTCCTAAAAATGATATTTTATTTATTCGTTCTGTTCAACATTATGAGATCACTTGCTTTTATCTGAAAATCACGCGAGAATTTTCATGTCATTTAAAAACCAATCATTGATGCTGTTCGGTCGATACTGCGCTCACTTCCTTTTGAGGTCAGGATATCGGCTCCGAAATGAATTGCGGTTATGGAATTACAAATGATTTTATTTGCTTCAAGTTGAGAACAATTCTGATGTACAGAGTACACGGCTGACTGAATGACTGACTGACTGCGACTGACTCTAGCGACACCCAGGTAGGTGTGCCTGGGTTGACTGCTCCCGAGTGAATGCCAGGAAGCATGCCGCATGTCGTCTTCTCCAATTCCGTAGCAGCGCCTCTCACGACTCCTTCCGTAAAACAATTGAATCGCCTTTGGCGTGAACAGATGCAGTGCTGAATATAGCCGGGTGAAAAATGACAAAAGGAATGCTCTCAGATCGCGATATTGCTTCACCTGCTACGTGCTAACTCAATAATCAAAAGTGTGAAACACTTTTTCCAAGTTGATTTATTGATGTTATAAAAGTACCACTTCGTGAAAACTGAATATTTTTGAAACGCATTGTTTCAGGCTAAACTTTGACGAAGTTTCCCATTTTTGTAATGAAAGTGGGCATTGTGTGTTAGATAAGTGTACAAGTTATTGGTGTAGGTTGCCATGTGGCAGATGTTTGTTTTATGGTTACTCAGTAAACAGACTAGTTGGTGATTTTGCTTTTGTACTGTTTATGAAGATTAAAAGAAATTAACAAGACATCAACTGATAAGTTTTTGCTTAAATCAGCAAAACTAAACATGGTGGTGGCATTTATCCTCACTTTCTTCGTAATGGAACATTTTATCGACTGAACCTTTATCCCGCTTTGGGTTCCACTCCCCTTTTCAGCCGAGAACTTCTTGTCTCGAACAGAACGTGCTCTATTTGAGACTACGCACTTCTTTTTTGTTTCGTTGGCTCCACTACGTTGATGTCGTTTTATGCCTTTGGTTGGTTCGCCCACGACCGTCGACTAGATTCATCGCCCTTGTAAACAGTTAGTACAAAAAAAAATTCCCTTAATCGCGGAAGCTTGTAAGGGTGTCTACTATTTTTTTGATTTGGCGATCACCTCATTTGAGAATAAAAGAGACCTCTCCATTTTTAGGAAAAGAACGTATTATGGCGCCGTAATACCAGGAGACACTTGTTGCCGTGTGCTATATGCACAAGATGTCTGCTTTCATGCAATTATATGTCGAATGGTCAACATGCCCATGTCGTCTGCTTATTTTAACGTAGGATTATGTGTCATCATATGTATACTCAACAATTAAGACTAACAATAAGATAAAACTTTGTTTTTTTATTACTGGACGAGCATCTTAAAAAGAAGCCTGTTAAATTGACTACATATCTCTCGTATACCGTGCAAGACTGAAGAGCGCAGTCACACCTACCCGCGCAGGGAGGAGATTACCGCCATCATAAGGTTGACGAATGATTTATTGAAAGTTCTCCCTTGAGCTAAGGTCGCTTAAAAATCCTTCGATGGTCGGGAAGAATTCTCGGTAATTCTAAAGCAAGCACGACCCCTTGGAGAGAATTGGATTTTTACGCTCTCATCAGTAATAGTGGCGAAATAAGATGAATTTGCCAATCGGGCGGTTTAATCGCAATTAATTAAGCAATTTAATCGCTTTGAAAATGTGACTTGTCTTCCTATTTGGCGCAACATCAGTCGGAATTTGGACATAACCGCGATTTTTATTGTGATATGATGTGTGTCTTGTATGTAAGAGGAGATTAGCTAAACGTTTTGGCCGCGTAGGGAATTGTGTACGCATCCAATACACATTTTTCGAATGACCAATTAATGACGCCTTCAACCTGTCTGTTACTCTTCCGTTCAGAAGGCGCGAATGAGTTCAACTCCGCGTTTCCAAACCATTTAAATCTCGATTGAATGGAATAGGATGTATTCCGTCCGTCGTCGTGCGCCATCGACGCTCTTAGGAGGAAGAGACAGGGGCGGTCTGGCATCATCGGGGGCCCTTATTTTATTGGTGAATGGCAAGGCCTGAGCTAGAAAAATATTTGGGTGGGTACATTTGGGGGGTCTGTTGTTGCAAGAAAGGAAACGCTGTTATCCATGCTATTTGGATACCAGAAGAACTTGCAAAATATGTTCGTTTTATTACGAAATAAACCAGATATATAGTACACAGATATGTATTTACAAATATTTAATATGGGTCTGTTAGAGACAGCGCGACAAACTGGTTTCCAAATACCGGCGCGTCTACTGTTCTCTCGATAAATGAATTGAACTATTTATAATCACACAATATGGAGACAATTCAACTGATAAGTATAAAAAATCAATCCAGCGGGCGTAAATAGCGTTGCGTTGAGAGGGTGGAGACAGTTCAAATAGCAAAACGATTTCGCAAGTTGTGGCACATGCGCCACGCCCTCTCTCTTTCTGCCGCTCCATAAAATTTTCCGAAGTAGCGCGAACCAATCAAGTGTGTTCACGATCGTATTAAACATCCACGAAAATGATTTTTTTATTATGCGCCCGCACCACAATACTGGAACATCAGAATATTTTTTTGTAGTGCATGCCTACTTGTAATTGCGGCGTAAAGTAGGAATTTTCACCAAAGCTTGGACGTAATGTTTATTATGAAAACCTTGAAAACCTAATTCTTCATGTATATCAGGTAGATAGGGCACTAACAAATAGTTCCACATTTAGGAATAATAATTTAATTGATTGGGTACATGAACTGTACTTACAGAACATTTTGTCACATATTACAGTAAAAAAACAGATATTAGTATAAATAATTCAAGAAGAAAAGGAATTTCAAAAGCACATGATTTTGATTCCCTGAAATATCTTGTGCTGCAAGCAGCAATTAAATCGATAACTATTTCCTTAGCTCCTATCTAGTATTGGCTAATTTATCAATGATAATGTCTTTATCTGAATTGAAAAACAAATCTCGCTCCACATTCATTGGAAGTAAATAGGACAGAGTATCTTGAGTCAGTGTTGATCTAAGTCTGTCCTTGACGATTTTTAATACAGAAAATACTCTTTCTCGTGTTACCTGAGTGCAAGAAAGGGTAACAACAAGCTTATATGCTTTGTACAAGTTAATAAAAATCCCAGATTGAGACAGTTCGTAGACAATGGGGAAAGCACAGGCCAAACATTTGTAGCATTTTTTATTTTGTGTGCAATGGATGAACTCCTTTTCTTCCTCTTCTTCAAAGTTAACTTTATCATCTTCACTGTCTTTTCGATTTTTCTCAGATTAGGCATGTCTTCTCCTTCATCATATTCAACTTTTTCTGTCTTGGTAAAACTGTCGTACTGATTTGCAAACTGTTTCAGTTCTATGAGTAAATAACTTCTTTCTACTACACAAATTTGGAATGGCGCACATTATGTCGGGAGGTAAAGCATGGGGAATTTGGCTGGGGGGGGGGAGGGGGGGGCTACGGGACCACCCACCCTCCGGGGGTTTCTTCCAAGGGAAATTTTTCAAATTTCACCTTCTCAGAACTTAAATTAAGCCTAATTTTTGATGACATTTTTGTAGAATACTGAAAGGAATACTGAAAGGGATTGTCGCAGGCTAGAAAATGATCACAGCGAGTTGGAAAATAAATGGCTAACACACCTGATCGGCAATTGGGAGATCCGGGTTCGAATCCCGGTCAAGTCAAATGATTTTTTCATAGCGAATTTCAACCCTGGTGTAAAATTGTTTTTGTTTTCAACGAGGATTCACACATTTTCAGAGGGATTACAGTAAACTTTGGGATGGTTATCTGATAATAAATTAAAGACTCACAACTTCAATATTAATGTAAAGTGAAAACAAAGAAAAGTAAATAAGAATTTGGTTTGCAGGATTTTCTAAAAAAACAAAAGTGTTCGATGATGGTAGTGCCGAGGACCCTTTCCTTAAAAAGTGCTTTTTCGGTGTGAAGAATGGATAGATTTGAAAATCTTGATTGGCCGGTTGTAGACCGAACCCAAGACTTGATTCTTCGCATGACTGAAAAACTTCTCTCACATCCGCCGGAGCCGACGGGCTATGGGCCGATTGCCTCATTATTGACTGCGTGTTTATGTGTGTCTATTCCTTATAATTTTGATTTCATCCTTCTGGGAAACGTTCTTCTATTACTACTGCTTGCATATAATGACACTAAAAAAAAAGATTTTATTTTTTTATTTTCTCATTTTCGCGATTTATGAAAAAACCTGACGTGATACGGACTTTTGAATGTTTTTTTTTTTCAAAATATGGGAAAGAGTATTATAATTCATACCTACTTTATTTAAAAAAACATAAGAAATGAAATTTTTCTTGCTTTCAATATTTCAAATTCTCTGCATTTGAGCGCGTAGAAAACCTTGACACCATCCTTTTTGGAAATGTAGTTTTGTTTTTAACTATTAAACTTTCCAAATATGTAAAAAATCTTAAACTAATGATGTCCACGTAGGGAACATTTTTTCCCTCTATAACGATTTCACCGACGCAATAACATACAAAAATTGCCTTTTCCAATTTTCACGTTTTCGTGATTTGTGGAAAAACTGGTGGTGATATAGGAATTTGAAGGTAATTTTCGGAAAACTCAGAACAGTACACCTCTTCATTTCAAACAACAAAATCTTGCATATTGGTGATAGTCACTGATTTTCTTAGCGCTCAGTACCTATTCCAAAACTTTTCATCACTTTCCCGTGAAAACAGAAACAGCAATTTCTTTAACCGTTAATGTTGTATTAGAAATCGAGAGCGTAGACCACAAGTCGATTTCTTTATTTTTAAAATAAGTCATTTTAACTATATTGGGGCCCGGCGGGGAATTTTTTTATGAGGAGCGTAGCAATCCAAGTACGATAAACTATACTTTTCCACTACTCACGCTTGGTATAGTCTGGTTGGTAATTAGCTGTCGAGTGAGTTAGCTGTCGTGAGGCGCGATGTTAGATTAACTTCTGTCCTTGTTAATATTGTTGACACCCCCATTCGGGGGTCCCCTAAGCCGCCTCGGGCAAGGGGGGCCTCGGCGATCGCCGACCTAGCCACACCGCCCCTGGGAAGAGAAAGAATGGGGCCGAAGAGATATGGCTCGGGGTACAGTTAATACATTAAAGATGGTGAAACGTGAGAGGCAAGAAACGGTGGTTGGCCGAATGTATATAATTGTTTATTCTGCAAACAAAAAAAATTGGTTTCGAATGAGATTATCTCCGGTGATTTTCAGAGAACATCGGATGGGAGCGTTTTTTTTCCGAAACTTGTTCAAGTTTGCTTCCGATTATGTTGATAATACTCGGAAGGCGTAGACGAGCAGAAAGCTTCGCCTGTCGCGAATCCTGTCCGGAAAACTTCCGGGTTCCTCCGGGCGTGTGTTTTCATTCCTCTTTTGTTTGACCTTTCGCATCGATCTCGCATGGCCCATCGTCAGATGAGGACACGCTCGGCGAAAGATTCGAAAGGTCAGCGAAGAGAGATGAAACAAGTGCCGGTGGAACCCGGAAATCGTCCAAACAGAAGCGAACCTTGGGCAAAAGCCTCGATAAGTCGAAATAGCGAAAGAATCGCTCGCTCCGTTCGATAACGGACAATTGGGGCAGCTCCTGTTCAGAAGACGTGTTTGCATCGAGGACCACACGATCGCCATCATCTTGATACACCATTGATCTGATCGATCAATCGCATTATTTCATTCGAATATTATTACTATTATCGTTACTTTCATAATATATTCTATAGCCATACATTGCCCCTTCAGCCACCTCAAGAGTGAAAGGCAGGGGTTGGATTATCGTCAATATGCACTACTATTAAAGTCAAAAACGATCACTGATTTATTTGCAAAAAACATGATAAAAATTGTCATGAGGCAAAATTTCACAATTATGGGCTACACAATAGGATTGCTACGAACATAAGACTGTTCGTAATGACGTGTTTTATTACTGCACAAATGCCACGTGCGTGAGGAATCATGTGGACAAGGGCCATGGCCTCTATCTCTGTACACTTTCACCAGGGAGTGTGGCATTTAGGGTCGACCAGTCCTACTCCCTAGACCACCCTCGATGTGAACTCCAATTGGCGCACGTGATCGGAGCACTCTTTTCAATCACCCATCACTGCCCTTCACAATCACTTAAGGCAGTCCGAGCGAAATATCATTTTACTTAGAAATCAATGAATTTGGTCTCATTTTAAAGAAAAATATCTCACCCTTCTAATGCCACCAAAAATTCAACCCCTTACCAGAATACTTCACGAGGTATTTGCTAAAAAATACGACAGCCCTTTTACATAGGACATGGTAGGTTATGCTCTTCAGAGAGACTTTATTTTAAAAAATGAGGCATTTGTAACGCCTAAATCTCGTCAAGAAATCAACAGTGTGTAGTTTGTGTGTTTTCTCAACTATTTTTGAAAATTAGTCATATTGTCACCGCGTGAAAAAATGTGTTAAGTTAAAGACTTATTTAGATATTTTCATTTGATTACTTACAATTTATGTCATGTAAAACTATTGCACCATTAATAATGCAATATTTTATTCGTGTGTCATACAGCTGGTGAAATTAAAACGTATAATTCGAATATGGTCTCTATTATGATTAGGGAATTATCTCGCTACCTCGGCACTACCGTTACATCTCAGTTTTCATTTGAATTTCCATTTTTCGTGATTTATTCGTATCACAGTTTATCGCATAAGTTTTATTTTACTTATGGCTAATAATGACAGGCGGCGATTCCGTATAAAAGGACTATGGATCGTATGTCTCTCAGCTAAAGTGTGTTTGGCGAATGATTGAAAGTTGATCATTCCCGAAGTGTCGAGCCCCGCACTGACTATCGATATGATCCACATCCGACCGCGCCTCTGTGAAAATTCCCACTCCCTGCATTCCCTGGCCAGAATCGACTTTTCCTCCTTTGCACAGACAGTAATCGCGCCGATGCCTCGAGTCGGTCAGGAAAGGAAAACTCCATATGGGAACACGTTCCCGCGAAATAGGGTTTTTAGGTGGGGTACTTACCCATTGTTATGTTTTTTAAACTCCTAGGCGAACATTCGCCCGAACCGAATTTCTCATTATTTAACATTTGCCTGGACAGAATTGAGTAAAACATTAATGCTTGGTTGCGTATAAACATGATAATAGTGTCATGATTGAATGGAATTTAAATGAAGGAGAAGTAAAACTCATGACACTTATGGAAGGAATATGGGGATGACATTGCATTGAATGTGTCCGCGAGGCGGAATGCGGGAAAGGCCGGGGATTTGGGAGAAAGGGTGATTTATTGCGTAAGCAGGGCAGGTGAAGGGAGATGAAGGTTTGGAATTTTGGACGATGATGAAAGAAGCTAAAGTTTCGAAAGTGACTGAATATCGTAGAATACAGTTTTATGGAGGAAAGGTGACAGTGATAATTCCTTCTGACCATGGAATTCGAAGACGGGGTCGTTCTCTGTGGACTAACCGCTGGTTCGACAAAATGCCTACCACGATGACAATCGACTAGGTGACTGCGAGATTATCGAGAGTTTCAACCTTTGCCGGATATTGGCGTGCTGAGGTCGACGGACGGTCGATTCTGTCGCGGCTGAAGTTGGCATCTCGAACTAAAATAAGCCGCCATGATTAATTAGAGGCCTCCGTGAAATCCTCCGTTTGTCATTTGCTCCGTCTCGTCCGAGGACGTAGTGGCAGTAAATGTCCGACTGCATCGCTATATGAATCGAGGCGATGGCGACCAATGGATGAGAGGCCATCGAAGATGGGAGAGTGTGTTTGAAGGGAAAGTGTGCCGTGGGTAATAGCTGAGCGGTGGAGGGAAACCTGGCGCAGGAATCATCCCACTCTTAATTACAAAGGGAGGCCCGGCATTACGACGCTCAGCACTGTGCGCGTTTGTGCCCTGTCTGCATTTGACCAGAGATAGGGATTCCACTGAAAATGACCACCACCGCCTCAAAGATCCAATCGGAATGACACCAGCTCACCTCACCTTAAGGTTGCCCGAGAGAGAGAGAGAGAGAGATAGCTCCCTAGTCATCATAAAAGAGACCATATACGTTTTAATTTAACCAGCTGTAGGACACATCAATTAAATATTGAATTATTAATTGTGCAATAATATAGTTTTAGACGACAGAAATTGTAAGTAAACAAATGAAACTATCCAAATAAGTCTTTAACTTGACTAATTATTTTCGCGCGGTGCGTTTGAAACTCCTTCAAAACGGGTTTTTTTTGTGATACCCAAGAACCTATTGCGGTGACAATATAATTAATTTTCAAAGATAGTTGAGAACAGATAAAAACTACACGCTGTTAGTTTTTTGTACGACATCTAAGTGTTAGAAATACCTCATTTTGTAAATAATGTCTCTCTGGAGTACATACACGTACCACTTCCCATTTCTTTCTATATTATATATTATTTTCTTTCAAATGAGACCAAATTCATTGATTTCTAGGTAAAATGATATTTAACTCAAGCTACCTTAATATGAGACACCATCCACTTTCCCTCCCTACAAGACGCCTCATATGATCGACTCAAATCCTTTCCTCATTAATTCAAGAAGAGAGAAATACACTTTAAACTAAAAAAGAGAAACACACAATGTCTAGTGAAACGAGGGAAATTAGACTTCCATTGTATGTGCATCGCGGCTGTCGATGTGGACATCGACCGGGAGAAACTTTTAAATTTCGAGGAAACATGCGAACGAGGCTAAAAACACTCCGAGTGGACATTGAACTCCACTTTGGTCACCCGGAGAGCACGTAGCCTCGGTCGCACGACTCTTAATTTCCTTCGTTTCAAGGTAGTTCAGGCGAAATATCATTTTACTTAGAAATCAATGAATTTGGTCTCACTTGAAAGAAAAATAACTCACCCTTCTAATGATATCAAAAATTCAACCCCTCGCCACATTACTGTAATAGGTATATTATCCATCACTCTTGGGTTGGCAGCCCTTGCGATATAAACAATACCATGGAAACGGAGAGTTTGTTGAAAGAGGAGGGTGTGTGAGGGAGAGTATTGGGGCCATGAGGTAAAAAGTGTGGAGTAGTGAACCTGTGTGTGGAAGGAAAAGGAAGTGTAATACAGTGTTGAGTGAGTGGAATGTGAGTTGTTGTAAAAGGAAGTGTGTTTGCTAAATAGATATAAAAAAGGAGGGAGCAAAACGTGTGTAACATATCTAACAAAATAAATCGAGTGTTATATTACTTTCGGAGATATTTGTCAAAATATACCAGCCCCTTTGTATGGAAAATGGTACGTGTATGCACTCCAGAAAGATATTATTTACAAAATGAGGTATTTCTAATACTTAGATGTCGTAAAAAAACTAACAGCGTGTAGTTTTTATCTGTTCTCAACTATCTTTGAAAATTAATCATATTGTCACCGCAGTAGGTTCTTGGTTGTCACAAAAAACCTTAAGTTTTGAAGGATTTTCAAACACACCGCGCGGCAAAAATGAGTTAAGTTAAAGAGTTATTTGGATATTTTCATTAAATTACCTACAAAATCTGTCATGTAAAACTATATTATTGCACCATTAATAATGCAATATTTAATTGATGAGTCTTACAGCTGGTGAAATTAAAACGTATAATTCGAATATGGCCTCTTCTATTATGACTAATGGGAACTATCTCTCGCTCGGACTACCTCGATTGACATTTTGGATTTCTCTTTAATGTAATATTCCTAAATTTCTTCGTCAACACTAACCTCGCTGAAAGTTGGCTTAGTAGTGTTTTGGAAATAATATTTAAGGTCGCTCTTCCCCTCAGAACTCGGAGATGGCGCCGAGGAATCCGAGTAATAAGTTCGCAACGCCACCGCGGTTCATTGTTGCAGGGCACATCCTTCGGAGCGATGAAATAGTTGCTTGTCCGGAATGGAGGGGGGAGGGGGAAATGTGGTGTGGGGGAGGAGGGAGAAAAGAGGAAGACGGGAAATCTGATACCAACTAGTAGTAGTTGGTGCGTTCACGCGTCGTTTCCTGCGCTCTCACGGAAAACGACGCATGCGTTTGAAATCCACGCGGTGGCTGTCGTGGGAAGAAATAGCTAAATTAAAAAAAAATTATTATTACCTGGAGGAAACTGTGTGGGTGGGGCCATTTAGTGCAGGCACATGATTAGATGGCACTCAGATGGTGGTGAAAGGCGTCATGCCATTTAAGTCAATCTGTGGTAGAATTCAAAATGTTGCAATCATTATGAATTACGACAACTTCCACCCATTCCAGTCTGAAATAGTTATGTTTATCCGTTCATATTCTTAAGATAATAAACGTTCGGTTAGTGGAGCAATACATTATAACTACCCGGTTGAGAGATGGCTTGCATTTATCGGCATGGGATGAAAAATCGATTTGGCTTAATTGAATTTTTCCAGTGATCGTGCGTCCCAGGGAAGCTCCGCTCCACCGATCATCGTCCGTGAGCGTTGCGGAAATGCACGTTCGTGGTCTCGTGAATCGCAGTTCCTAGTTCTGGCAACTTTACAGTGGTAAGCGCTGTCGTCGGGTTTGGGGAACGGAAAAGATAAAATGGCACGATAGCCAACGGAAGCGAGCGAAACGGAGACAAAAAGCCGAATGTTTTGTAGACTCAGGCGAGGCCATTTGAACCCAGACTCGTTGGTTTCGATATATCCGTAGCTCTATCGATATGAGTCTTCGAGCATGGAAATTGCTCTATGGAACAAAGGGTTGTCATAGATGTTATTATGTCAAACACACTTAGGGTCACATCGGGTGTTCCTCAGGGAAGTGTCATTGGTCCACTATTATTTCTCTTATATATAAATGATATTCGCAACGTCGTTAAAAGTAAGCTTAGACTCTTCGCAGACGACGCGGTTGTGTATGTATAGGGGTATTACCAATTCCGAAGATAGCGACTTAAGACTTAAGATGTGGGTATGAAACACATGGACGATTGATATTCTAGAATGAACTGCTGACTTGCGCTAATTTTGTATGAGTCGTAATGGATAGTAAGTTGATAACAAAGTAATATCTTCTCATATCATTGGGTACTGCTGACTCCTCGAAAAAGAAGTCGCCTCGTGTATGAGCCCTTCATATCATCAGAGGAACTGGATACAGATAAGAAAATATCTACGGTAAGCAAAGCTAGCTGAAAGAAATCACTTTGAAGACGATTACTCACATGATGAGTAAAGAGAGCTTCTTATGTAGCAAGCGACAAACAACTCCACATCAGGCAGCGATAACAAGCGGTCAGACACGCTGATGAAGATACGGCGATTATCTAATTAGGTGATAATTAGCAAAAATTTACAGAGTAGAGTTTAAATGAAATTAACATAAATAACATTCTTTTCGCAAAGAGATAGTTAAGATTTTTGTGCCTAAAATTAATCATGTATGTTAAAAAACAGAAAAGCATAACTCTTGATTAATCGCCGCTTCTTTAAGAACAAAGGGTTAAGATTAGCACGGACGTTTTCGGATGTAATGAACCAAATCTCTAGGGAACTATCTCTCTCGGACTACCTTAATTACCGAGCCCACCGGAGTGGATTCAGGGATCCCGATTTTAAGTAGAGTGTAAGATGAGACTTCGCTCAGGAGACCGAAGTCGGATCTCAGCATTTAATTTCTAGATTCTTAAGAAGTACTAAATAGTGCATTAATAAAGTCGCAAAAATGTATGTTTACATGACTGGACTTTACACCGATTAAATAATTTCATCGATATGTCTTTTCCCTTTACTCATGTTTTCATTCCGTGCGAGGAAAATGCGTGCACAACCGAAGACTTGCCGCCATTATGTGAAAGCTGCTACCGCCAGTGGTTGATCCATTAAATAATAAAAAAACAACATTCACCTCTCACAGTAAATTTTCGGTCGACATCTACGTGTTATCAATTCTCCATCTTATGAATAAAATCTCTTTGGAGAGCATAAGCGTGTTATATCCATTGGAAAAGTGATTGTATTTTTTTCAAATGTCTCGAAAAGTAGAAAGGTAAGTGGCTGATATATTGGGATCTTTGGAAAGGAGAGAAATTTTTCTTTGAAATGAGACTTAATTAAAGCCTTGTTGTGATGTGTGTTAACAGCGCAGAATTCAAAACTCAAGCGATAATCATAATGTAAACATGAGTTTTTTTGTCAGTACAATGCCTTGATATTTATTAAGAGCTATTATAATGATATGAGACGAATTTTTTCGCATTTAGATGAAAATCTGCACGTATTACATCGAATTATTTCGTCAGGTGCCATGAGGCCGCGTGCAATCACAGATTTGATTTGCTAAAAAATGGAGCTGTGCGAATGCATCGAAATCGATTCGAATTGACTCGAATCAGGCTTAATTCGATTTGATTCGCTTGTGAATCGGGATCCTTCGAAACTGGATGATTAGAAATATTCGAATCTGATAGATTCGTCTTCGAATCGTTACATGTATTCAAACATGGCGCTCATTCCAAAAATGGTGCGCGTTCCGTTTAGAAGATGTTTTCCTCACGCGAAATGAAAATTTGAATGACCACGCGTTATTCTGTGCGATTGTTTGTGCCACTATATAGATGTATAAGCTAATGTAAGCCCCTGAAATATTGTGAAAATGTTTATTACTTTAACTCTGCGCAAGCTTTTGCACTTTATTTAGAATTCGAATTCGATTCGCAAGCAAATTTTTTAGGGTGATTTTATTCGCTACCAAAATTTAAAAAAATGTTCGATTCGATTCGAAATATCTTTTGGGGAGATTCGATTCGGTTCGATTTGAAATGAAAATGCCTGATTCGCACAGCACTACCAAAAAATCAAATCGGCTGCGTGAATTTTTTTCACTTTCATCAATACATGTCTTTCTTAAGTACGCGTATGTTTAGTTTCAGAGAAATCTTTGCGGAAACGAAAATCGCATCCGAGCACCTCGTGTGTGTGTGTGTGTGTGTGTGTGTAGATACATACTACACGTGGTGCGGTGAAAACGCAGCAATGTTAAAAGGACAGCGGCGACGGATTCAGCACCGCACGCGCTGTTATACCGAGCGAACGCAAGTGCCTCGCTATGCTCACGAATATCTCGCGCACGCCCCTTCCCACTCTTCCTACTTCCCCCCCGCCCCCCGAGGGGCAATGATGGAAATCGAATGTCGAAGTGGGGGAGGGGAAGGCGCCCTTCCCCCCTCCCCCTTCCTCCTGTCCCCTCCCCACCCCTCCTGCGCGCGCCATACCGTACTCTCTCGATTCCGACAGTGGGTGCAATTCCCCTCCCCTATTCCTCCCCTACTCGTCCACCTCTTACAACCCTTCCGCTTAAAAAACCCCTTCCCCCTCCCTTCCATTGTTGCGTCAGCGCCGCTCTTTATGGAGGTCGAAACGAGGCAGAAACGATGCAAAAAAACTTGCCGGCCGAAATTCATAACCTCGTTATTTTTTTAAAGTTAAAAAACACAATTTTTCCGATTCTCATGTTTTATACCGCCTTTGAAAACCCCCGAATATACCCCCGAATCAACTGTCGGCGTCAACCGGATGATGTGGCGCTGACATTGAAAATTGTTTTCCGAGTCTTAATTCACGTTATTATACCGTATTATAGATCACTTGTAAATTAATTATACTGAAATTTCATTCGTACCCACAATACGATACGAAGCTTAAAAAAAATTATATCAACTCAAAAAAAGAATTAACACTCAAAGTATCGATGAAAATTTTTTGTCATACAAAAAATAGGTAGTGAAACTTCAACTGCCATTGGGAACAAACAAACGAATGTTTCGTTTCCTAGATTTCGTTTAGTCATAGAGTTTATTACTCCTATTTAATAAGATTCTCACTCCACGCAAAGAACAGGACGTTGTTCATGTATTTTCCGTCGTCTGTTTACCGAATTCGAAGACGACCGTTGGAGGGCGATCTCGGCAATAAAGCCTTTCTCGGCGCACCAGCCGGAATACAGGTACGAAGAAGCGAACACTTCTAGCGATTACATAGGTATTTCAGCCTTTGGGAAGATTCGCTTGTGGCTCTCTCATTCGGCAGAGCGTGCGAACAGAAAGGCCGAACAGTCGATTGACTGCTCCGAGTTGTTGTTTTCGGTTTGCGTTCCGCCTCAAGTGAAAGGACATGCGAAAATAGGCCGTCGTCTCATGACGAGGGGCCAACAGTCATTAAATGCCTGCGAAATCTATCTTATAAGTCCTGTAATTTCTCATACTCATTTGTTTTCCAGTGCTAAAATAAACTAGCGAATTCAATTTCTATTTTGTCAGTCGAAATGAGAAGTTTTGTTCGCGTGATTTTTTTTCGAAAGGGTTATTTCGGTGCATTTATGAGGCCTGGTCATGATCGCCGTACAATTTCTGTTCGCCTACTTAGGCACCTTGCTTCACTTCGCAAGTTATTCAGCACATAAATAGGTATTTCACTTCCAACAATTTTAATTCTGCTGCCATATAATGATAGTTACATAATTTGCATATTATTGCGCGTATTTGCGGGAAAATTAACTCTTTGGGACCGATTGTGAAATTAAATGTCAACAGCGAAAAGTTAAGGAATTGCTGTAGACCTCCTTGGACTGCCTTGGGCAACATCGCGGAGTGTCATTTTAGCCCGCTTGACAGACGTACGGACATTCAAATTAGGAGTATTTTTACCCTCATCGAATGGGAAATGATACTTCTTTTGACGACTGTTATCCAAGCAATTTGGAGAAGTATCTAACAGAATATGTTAGTAAACCGTCGTAAATATTTCGGATGAATTAAAAAAAAAGTCAATCCCCAGTTTAAATTCGGTAAGCGAAGGGAAGCCGCGCACCGATTGATGTGAAAAAGTCAAAGAGAGATGCTATACGTCGCTCTGGTTAGGTCACACCTCGAATACGCCGCGAGCATTTGGGACCCTGGTCAAATAGATTTATCCAAAAAAATTAATAAAATACAAAGGAAAGCAGCGCGCTTCGTTAAAAACTGCTACGAGCGTACATATAGTGTCTTACAACTGTTAGAGGTATTAAGCTGGGAGACCCTAGAGACTCGGAGGCTTCACGATAGGCTTAGGCTGCTTGATAAATTCAGAACTGATATTTTTCAGAGCGACATAGATGATATTATCATGACGCCTCACTGCATCTCTAGATCTGACGGATGCGATAAAATAAGAGAGATACTCTGCCGAAGAGATAGGTATAAAACCTCGTTCTTTCCGTGAACAATAAGCGACCACAATAAAAATTGAGCTCCACTAAATACACTCCTTTTAATTCGTGTCATTATTTCATCTCCAAAAAACTTACTCCTTTACACGGCTGGTGACCTAACACCCCCTGCCACACGCCCAAGCGGTGGCTCGCGGGGTAGAATGTAGATGTAGATGTGTCAGAATGGATGTGTGATGCGACGGGGATACCTAGCACTATCCGCAACTACTGAAGGGATTGCCGGGAGTGAGAATTTTCGCAGAGGCGCGGTCGGGTGTGGGACCATATACCGATAGTCAGTGCGGTGCTCGACACTTCGGGTGTGATCAACTTGCAATAATTCGCGAAGCACACTTTAGATGACAGTCATTCGATCCATAGTCCTTTTATACGGAATCGCCTCCTCTCGTTATTGGCCATAAGTAAAATAAAAAGGTCCAATTGACAAATCAAATCGGCGAGAGAGCATCGCAGGCGACGCCTTACGTACATCGGAGAATACAAAAAGAGAGGACGGAGGGCAGATGACGTCGACGAGGAGATATATGTATTTATGCAATGGTTGATTAGATTGTAAGCGTAGATTAAGCAACATTGCGAAGAGTCTCACTATTTACAAACCACTTTAAAAATGAACATCGAAGAGCAAAAAGTGAGATATCTCCAAAGAAAAATCGATATGACAGGCATTAAGGGGTGAAGAAGCTGGAGATTGTCTGATTACATTCTAGTGTTGCAGTACTTAATGCACTTGAGCCCTTTTCATCAGCGCCATCCCACACTATAATTATAAAACAATAAGGACACTTTGGAAACGAATAAATTTAACAGATACTAGAAAACTGACATTGTAATAAATTGGACACTTGGGAGCAACTGTCAATCGACCGTCAAAACAAAGATTTTTTAACTTTTTATTATTTGTAACTATTAATAATACATTATATATCATTGATTCTATTGCCATTATTTATTATTCTTCATTAATGTATTGATTCCGTTAATGAGAAATATATGTGTGAATAGATAGAATAAAAAATATGGACGTAGAAAAATATGCATATGAGCAGATGCCATAGCACCCCCTACCATACACCTTAACAGTGGCTTCAAGTGTTGTAGAAATGGTAGATCCAAGTATTGTGAGGATCGGGTTGGTGTGGTGGCTTAGAGTACTGGCGGACGGCCAGGGTTCGAATCCCTGCAGAGGAGGATGTTTTTCAGAGGAGACCCGATCCCTACTTGAGTGTCTTGTGGAGGGCACCTCAAGTGCAGTACTCCGTCTGTCGGATGAGACGTTAAACCGTGGTCCCCTTGGCGCCTTTCGTTAATAGCAGGTTGATGCCGACGCCGGGTTTCTATCCACCCTTCATCCCTTACCTATCCCCTATGGCGCAAATGACCCTAGCCGTCGGTCGCCTCCCCAAATATCCAATATCCAATCCAACCAGCAGTTCTCTGAAAGTTTTCAACGTTCTGATGGACGCATTTAATGGCCGAATACCATTAATTTAAACACCGCTGCCATCATTATATGGACTAGTTTATCAGGATTACTTTATTCCTATATTTGACAAAAAGATCACATTTCGCTTCCGTTCGATGTAAAATGGCTTTATGCTGCAAAATGGCTTTATGCTGTGTGTGGTGTTTTTCTCAAATAAATAAATAAAATAATCCTGATAAGCTAGTCCAAATAATGATGGCAGCGGTGTTTAAATTAATGGAATGCGGCCATTAAGTGCGTCCATAGTCAATGGAAACTACTTCGTGTGAACTAGCCCACAAAAATCGAAAGAGTCCTCTCGATAGCTTAAATGGCCGAAGCACTCGGCGCGAAAGTGATGGATCCGGGTTCGAGTTAAGGTGAACGTGAAATCCGAAGATTCATGTTCGAAATTGAGTGGAATTTGTGCGTAATGACGAAATTAATCGCACAGTTTTCCGCGACAATCACATGATGGTGATGTGTAAACATTGAAACATCGCTCGGAAGAAATTTTTATTTTATTTCGCAAAATTATCCATTTCATTTCTTCATTATGACGGCGAATGATATTTCCGCCGTTTAGTCACGTACTTTGAATTAAGGACGAACAAATTCCATGGGAAATTTTAAAATATGAAGCGCGAATTTTCTCTGTAACTCTATTTGCCAATTCCCAAAAGGAAATACACTTATTGAATTCGTTTATTTACCACGTTTCACATTTATCACGTTTCCTTTCGTTTGGCGTTCGTGTCGTTCGCCAAACGGAAGGAAACGTGATAAACATGTTGGTATTCTTATTCAATCATGCGAATCGCCTTCGCTGCTCAAAAGCGTGGAAATGTAATAAAATATCGACGCCATTGTCCAAAATGTTGCGTTTTCGCTGAACCGTCTCCTTGACGTCCGATATCATTTTTGAAGCGGAGTCTATTGAGCAAATGTGTGGGGAATATGTAATGGTTTTTTAAGGTTCAACTAGGGACAGTGAGTTTGTAAGCATATCCTGAGCAATAGAAAATGAAATCAGTGTTGAGCATCTTTATAAAAATATAACATAATTAAAGAATATTCTAATTCAAATATCTTCGACGCAGAAATAGACTTAAATAATGTTTCGTCATGCGCGAAGATTATATAATACTTGAAGTTTGAAAGCTGTAATGCAGTTGGTTCTCGACTCTTATGTTTCCTTTGTTCGCCTGAAATTCAACGGAGACCCACAATCATTCCCTCTCTGCCATTGTTTTGCGCATTTCCACACAACTATGTAATAACGTCACCAAATGGTACCTACAACTTGCTTTACCCTTCAAGCGGAATGTGCATGGAATATAACGATTGTAAAATGTATTCTGGCCATTGAAACATAAATTTATGTATTTTAAGAAACATTTATTTGGCCGAGAAAATGGTCAGTTTCAGCCTGGAGCCGTTCCACTTGGATTTTGACCACCGAATCGCCACTTCTCCAGCCTTACTCCGTGTAGAAACGAATTGGAATTAGCGCTATGGTTTGTTTAGAGAGCAATTTAATAATTGCATATGACTTTTTATACTCATCGCTTTGGTATTACGGTTTTGATTCCATTATCTACTATCAATCTTTCTGCGAAAAATCAAGTGTCTCCTGGGCAAACTGACGAAATTGCTTTGAACAGGAAGTTTTGCTCGGGCCTTCTATGGCTTACGATCATTTCGCGGTGATTTTTATCATGGATTGGTTATATCAAACCATATAGAAATAACCGTCCGACACAAAATGGCGGTTCGATAAAACCCTACTGTAACCCCTCTGCCAGTCATATCGTAAATATATCGAAGTGCTGTCTATATGTTCGTTACTATTCTCCCAAACTACTGAGCCAAGTAACCTGAGGTTTTGCATGATTCTAGCGTTTATACCAGAAAGAGCTATATGCTATATACATAAATATCTCAGGGCTTCGAGACTCCAGGACCTAAAAAAGGACCTAGAGGTCATTGCAAAGGTTTCTTTGCTTTGATTTTTAAATCACTTTATACCAATGTATTGGATTGACATTTTCGATATCGGATGGATAAGTGAAACTAAAAATTAAATCTGGCCATCTATTTGGGTGTACACTTCGTATTTGCTTAGACATTACGTTCTTGTGACGAAAATACTCAATTTCGGGATATTTCGCCTGCACATTCTATGGCTTGTATTAGCTGTGTATAAAAATGGACTGGTGCCCGTATGTTCGTTGCTCTCCTCCCAGAAACCCTCCCAGCCGATTGATCTTATATCTATCGTGATTATATCTTACATGAAGTACAAGTTTTTTTAAGTCCCAAGGACTCGAGGTCCCTAAAGGCCCCTAAAAATGAGCCTTCTCAAACATTTCAACCAATGCAGAGGTTACCAATTTTGCTTTTCAAAATTACTTGACATCGAAATAAGGGTTTAAGTTTACACTATCGATACAATATTTAACCACATAAATTGATGTAATAAGGAAACGTTTATTTGGCAGAGAAAATGGTCAACTGCTGTCTGGAACGGTTCCTATTGGATTTTGACCACCGAATCGCCACTTCCCCAGCCGAGGCGTTTACACTATATACAAATTTTTATAACAAAATTGTAAATCCCTTTGTACAAATTCTCAATGAAATATTATCCTCGAAGAGTTTCCTGAGCTAGGAAATATACTCACCAGGCGATATGGCCTTTAGCTATGGAATCAATAGTAATAAGATTCATGAAGTTATAGATCTCATTAAATATTAGGGTTGCAGGAACACATTCACTAGATACATAACTTATTTACCAATTGCTTGTTACCATAGTAACTTATCAATAGCTTCAAATATTTGATCTAATCTTCTACCACCGTGTAAAATATATGAACGTTTTGCCTATGAATAATTGCTAATGCACATAATAATTAGTCGGTATGAGTAAATTAACTGGACATTTGTCACAAAACAACTCTTTTTTCTAGTAACTAAGTCTCCAAGCGGTTCATTGCGCATCCGCCATCTTGGCTACTTATGGAACTCATAACAACAAACCATAAGTTATGAAAGCAATAAATTTATCCAATGTTTCTGCAACATTTATTAAATGGTTGCAATCTCTAATGGCTCCCATAACCCTACGGAATAAATACCTGCAACCTGTTCCTGCAACTGGCAAATAGTCGTTGACCTAACGAGAGGGGGAGAGGGAGCCGTTTCTATTGAATTTCTGCGCCTAGTCGCACGATAGTTGTTTCCTATAAAAAATCGATTACGGACTCTATTAGTTGTGGAAAAATATCTCGCTCAAACCCACTTCAGGGAAATAATTGTTGAATTTAATGGCGATCTTCCGTGCGCGCCCCGTGCGATACGGGAATACTTTTTTATTTTTCCGGTTGAAAAAAACTTTGTCGGTAAAATTCATCAATTCTATGCACCATGTTCATTAAGTGACAGAACGGTCGAGTTCCAACAAGGAATGAACTATGATGAGAAATAAGAAGTCGGATTTTCTTCTCGAGTTTTTCTTGTGAGTATAATAATCATAGTATTTCAAACTTTCATCCCTCCCGCTGAGACGACCGGACATTCCTGATAGTAATTACATTTTTGTTAATTCACTATATTTTTTTCTAAGATATTATCGGGACTCACCCAGATAGCGCGACATTTTATAAGTTAAGAGCGATAGATGAAGTCGGTGCTACTTCGACTCCAATCTGCTGAACATTTGGAAGCCTCACACTTTCATCCAGGTGGATCAAGGGTGTGAGGTGTTCTTAACTTATTTTGTTTCATTTAAATTTCAGTGTTTAATTTAATCCTCAATCGATCAGCTGCCATCCGCGCGCGTTTTCTTCTACGTCATCAGCCATTTTGTCATTTTCGTCGTAGGTCTTAATATTATCATCAAAAGTTATTTATCGGCATTTCAAGTTAAAGGCTGTTGCCTCCAAAAGGTATTTCATCGGTTCTTCGATATGGTAAGCATACGTTGCAAGGTGTGCGCGTACACACATATGTGTTCCTTTTGCCATATGATTGGATAACAGGGGAATGCTTCTCTCATATCTAAACCTAGAACTAGAAATGGCAGAAATCCAGGTTGTGAGAAACTTGCTCTCAAGGTTGTTATTCTTACATACGAATGCCTTTGGGCGCAAAATCTTTCCTATTCACGCTTCATACAACGCTTATATATTTTTTCAATCAACTCCGACACTGTATTCCGACGGTGTCTGCAGTTGTATCTAAGGTTATAACTATGCACACTTTTCTCGACGGATCTATAATTACTTACTCTCTGATTTGCTTGTTGACTCTCTTCGAGCTTTCGCAGACAGACAGACAGACACAAACAGTCAGCTCCCAACATTCCCACACATGGCGAATTTTCGAGTGTTCGCAGGTTGCGTTATCGAGGCGAAACTTTCCTTTCTCTCGCCTCATTTCCGCGTCGAAACTAAAAAATAACCCACTTTGACTTTTTTATTCTCCTCCTTCACGCCGAAAGTGCATCATGTTTTTTCTTTGTTGCATAAAAGGTATGACGGTCATTGGGAATTATATTATTTAAGATGATTGGGAAAACGCTCGCGACATTCACAGACGCGATTTCCGCGAGAGAACTTACTCTCATTACTTCATCGATGATTTCCGTCCGTGGTGCGGACACATGCGGCGCTTGAAAACAGCTTAAGTTAGTCCGAGCGAAATATCCTTTTACTTAGAAATCAATGGATTTGGTGTCATTTTAAAGGAAAATATCTCACCCTTCTAATGACACCAGAAATTTAGCCCCTTACCACGTTACTTCCGGAGATATTTGCCAAAAAATACCAGCTATTTTACATGGGAAATGGTACATGTATGCACTCCAGAGAGACCTTATATTAAAAATGAGGCATTACCTACTCTAAGATATGGTCAAAAAAACTAACAGCGTGTAGTTTGTATGTTTTCTCAACTATTTTTGAAAATTAATCATATTGTCACCGCAATAGGTTCTTGGGTATCACAATAAACTTTCCGTTTTGAAGGAGTTTCAAACGCACCGCGCGAAAAAAATGAGTCAAGTTAAACACTTATTTAGATATTCTCATTTAATTACTAACAATTTCTGTCATATAAAACTATGTTATTGCACTAATAATAATGTGATATTTTATGAATGTGTCCTACAGCTGGTGAAATCGAAACGTATATATCGAATATGGTCTCTATAATGACTAATGGGAACTATCTCGCTCGGACTACCTCGATTCATTTTGGGAAATGCGCACGCGGCTCTGAGATTAGAGCGACATTTGGTGGTTTGGGTGACATATTGGTATCATTAGAAAAATGAAACCTTTGTCTCGAATAGGATACTCATTCAAATTCATATAATTTGTTCCCTGGGAAGGCAGAGGCCCAATCATTAATCAATCTTGGTACTCCTATATTTGCAGCGTTTCGCATATTGAATTCGCATTATCAGGGCTCAGATTTCTTTCTAAATTTATTTTAGCCGTTGATAAAAATAGGAATTCAGAAGGTACTCTGAGCCCTGGAGAATAATTATAAACATATACGAAGCGTCGGTCGGCGGAGGGACTCCATTGGACCGATGCCTCCGGGGTTCCAATGAATGGTGGTCGAGGTGTAACGCCGTGCTGCTTTCCATAAGCTATTGTTTGTCATGGTTTGTTTTGTGGGTTTTCAATGTTTAATAAGTTTATTGTTTATTTTGTGTTCTTTGTTTTCTCTTATTTCTTGTTTTTGTATTTTAATGTATAATTTGTTTATTTTGTATGGTCGTTGTTGGTTGTGAGGGAGTTGTTTAAGTTTGGAGAGGGGGGCATTGTTGGAGTGGAGAGAAGAGAGGCGTATTAAAGAACGGAAAATAAAGCGCTATCCAAACAAAACTGAGAGGCGTTACAGAGGGAAGAGACATCACATGTGCACATGGAAATCGTAGGACGGTTATAACTGTGCGGCGGCGAACGATGCGTCCTTCCCCGACTCAGTTGAGCGACGGATTTCACATTTCAAAACATATATGAGTCGGCGGATCCGCGTTTAACGGGACACGCCCTGGTTGGTTGGGTTGGGTTGGGTGGGTGGAAGGGGGAAGCGGTCGAGGGAGGAGAAGGGGAAACGTCCAGGACTGCAGCGGAGCGCCGTTGATCTTTGTTTGTTGCCACACATGTGTACGCATTGTCGAGAGTCGCCTTGGTGACTCCCTGTGCGTGCGCGCAGGGAGTCACCAAGGTAGTGGGGGTGAGTGTAGGGGAGGGGAGGAGGGGATGGAATAGAATGGAATAGGTTTAATTATGCTCTGGTTCTCCCCATACGAGCAAAAAAAAGAAAATACATATAAAATTCTGCTTTGAGCGAATAAATAACACAAAAATAAATACACCTGGCCAACATCTCACAGTGTTGAAAAACAAAAAATTCGCAGTTGCAGATAATAAACATATAAAAACAATGGAAAATATAATGTGTAACAAAGGAAAATTTATATCAATCACAAAGAGATAACAAGCAAACTACAATTTCTCCGATCACTCCGGAAATATAAAATCTATAACAGGTTACATATTTCTATTATTGGCATATTTGCTGCTTATGGTAATAATTAAAAAAGTTTTTCCTATAAAACAGACATCGAGGGAGAATTTTTTATGGATAATGGCAATGAATTCCAGAGGGGTAGTGGGGAGGGGGGGGGGGAAAGCGAAGAAAGAGGAAGAGAGATAGTAACGGCTGTTCACACCCTGTCTCTCCTTCACGCCAGTGGGATTGTGGGGTACGCGTGCGAAAAAAATTCCGCCTCCCTCCTCCCTGACCTACCCCTCCCCCTTCCTACTCCTTCACCCTCCTCCTCCTCCTCCCCCCTCCTACTCCTCTCAAGGACGAACGCCTTCCCTCTCTCTTCTCCGGGGGACAGAGAGGGGATGGGGGGGACAAAGGGGAGGGGGTGTTAGAATGTGTTAGATCGCCCACTATCCCGCCCCTCTCACGGACGCCGCCGCGAGACAGACGAAGCCTTTCCCCCCACCAGGTTTTTCTCCGCTCGACCCCCTCTATGTATATAGTCATAGGGAAGGGGCGGGGTCGCTCATTTGGTTCCCCTCGGGGTGTGTCTCTCTCCCCCCCCCACATCCCGGAGGGAACCCATTTCCCCCTTTCCTCACACCACCTCCGCTATCAATCGCTGCCTTCCTTATACGGGGCCGTACGCGCGCAGGTTGACCACTACGGCTGATGATCGAATTAGGTGAAGTCTACGTATCGCTCTGCGCCTGGGTCATGAAAATATATATAAGTATATAATGGATTAAAATGTTTGGGAATGTTGCCTAGGCTGCGTATTGCCTAAATTTCCACTTTTAGTTCACCCAGTCCTTGGCGCCACTTCGATTAGTCTTTTCAGTTGTTATTGTAAATGGACGTAGTTAATTGTTGCTAACGTGAGACTGGTGAATATTCAATAACGATCGAGGAGAATTACTTGATACTTTGAATAATATCTTGCTATATTTCTGACCTAAAAGTTAAATTGTAAATTCTAGAGAGGAAATATATAATACAGGAAATGTATTAGAGGTTTATGAAACCTCCATCGTGTGCCGACGACGATGTTTGCCAGACTCTGATTCTAATTTGAATGCATTACGGCCGTTCGGCTTAAATAAAGAATTTAGAATGCCTTGTTTAAACAGAACTTGCTTCGTACCATGCTGCAAAACAGGGTATGCGTCTGCGAGTACCCAAAATAGGAGACTTGTATTGAGAAATAAGAATCTGTTCAAGATGGCGGTAAGTGCACATTCCAAAAAGTTGTTTGTTTACGGAGTTCTAGGCAACAGTTTTTGGCGACGAGATAACAATCCATAATATATATTCATAGCCTAGGCATTTGTAAGTTTGATTTGGATTTAATTTTAAGATACACCTGTTAATCGTGCAAAGTTAGCCTTGGATTTATCGGAATTCGAGAGGGATTTCTCCCTCTTCTCATATGACAGATCAGACTCGAATTTGATTGTTTCTTTTTTCATCAGCTGTAAGAAGTAGGTAGTGAAACGTTAATCAGTTATTTTTGCTACAGTAAGTTTGAAACTTCGCAAGGTCATTGTCACTGAAAAATACTTGATTTGATACACAACATAAGTCCGATTCTCAAGATTTAATGGTACACTTTTTTAAAAAGAGTAAAAAATGGGCGAAATCGCCGGAGTGTTGGCGGATCAAGGAAAGCATAATTGTATTGTTAAAACAATAAAGTATTACTGACTGTTCTTTATTGTTTTTTTCATCCCACATCACTATGATGAGTTTGGGTGAATAACCGCGGGAAGTGCGTGCGTAACAGGCACAGCGTTCCCAGGCAGGGCTTTTGTCCTTTAAACGGTTTGGAAGTTTGTGCAGTTAATCGGAATCAGTGAGCCCGCATTTTAGCGCACACCAGCGTCGTTCAATGGAACGAATTTTTTTTGCGGAATATTTTTCAACCCACATTCTCTAAGTGAACAGCAGGCTTGGCCATTAAAAAGTCGTCGAAATCGTTCTAAATAAAATTCGTTTTAAAATAAGTATTCAAAATGTAATCTCTCCCCCAAGTAAGGATGATGAAAAACCTCAAAATAAGCATGTTTTTCCCTTTCGCTGAACATGAGTGAATTTGACAACGATCACGGATGCCAATTTCGATGTTCTTTTGTTGTTTAGCCTATGTCAAGGTTTCCCCCAAATTTTTTTGAAGTTCGCACGTGTGGTGCGCAATGGGTTTGTTAAAACGAATGGCAGTCAAGTGCGCTCTTGTGTCATGCGAAGTACGTCGGGCACTATTAAGGAAATGGAAATCACCCATCATTGATTTGTCATGATATTTTTTTATGCCCAACTTTGAGTTGAGTACAAAAACTCCGATTCTACTAGGAATGAAGTAATGTCCGGTGAATGGGATGGACTCGACCACGGACCGCCATTGTTGCTTGGCCAACGAGAGTGCAATGCTCAGCCGAATATTTCGAACGCTTCGTCAGATAGCCTTTGCCGAGGGAAGGAGAAGACAAGTGGATATGATTTCTATTTCGCGAATCCGGTTCCCCTCTCCTCATCCCCTCCCGCTCAATTCTCACACCATTCTCAATCTAAACTGACGATATGGGTCCTCATATTCGCCTGAAAATCTCCCTGCAAATCGGTAATTCTGCATTTGGTTTATCCCCACTGTTAGCGAAGGAATCGAAGCAATCCTTAGAATGAGCCATAAAAGGAGTCCCTCGATAAAGAACTTAACAGCGCTCCACTGTCGTTTCCGCGCATCGAAAAATAAGTTCTGAGGAGCGGAATTCATGGTGTCCATTCTTGAGGTGGTTTGGACGAGATTTAACAACTTGACGTCATGGAGACCATGGTCGATTTTTATTTTTTAATATCAGCACCCGTGAGAAGAATGGTGGAAATATTATTTAATGGCTGACTCAAAATATTGTCTGAATATTACTGTGATTCCTCGTAATTAACTGAATGCCAATTCATAAGTCTATAGATTGACACATTCTTCATCGCCTTTCACTGAAAACTTCTTCACAACCGAGGGTTTATTGCGATTCTATAAAAAATACCACGGTAATCGATGTATTTTTTAAAATAGTTGAGGAAACGTAAAAAAAACTCCGATTGGTAATTTTCTGATGAGATCGAGGAGTTAGGAATTCTTCATTTTTGAAAAATGAAGTCTCTTTGGAGAGCACATTGGTACTGTTTTCCTCCAAAAATGCCGGCATTCGAGGTGAAATACCTACGCCGGAAAGTAGAGTGGTAAGTGGCTTATATGCTTTTATTTTTAGAAAAATTATATATGTTTTCTAGTGATTATTTATTACGCTTTTATTTAAAAACTGAAGCGTCCCGGATCAACCCCCTTCGCGTTTACGAAGATTATTGGACAAGACTTTAAGGTGGTTGGAGTAATCTTCGATTATCTGCACATTTGCGTCAAACTGTGAAAACTCATGTTCTTATTATTCATTTGTATAGAAAAAAAATAGCATGTTACCGATTTGAAATCTTGGCGACGACGCATATACTGTTCAAACGACGCGTATCCTAATATGGCATTTGACGCATACTTCGAAGTAATTTGATTCTATGTGGACAGAATTTCTCGTCAACGCGAAAAAATACGTTTTAAATTATTACAGATGTTGCTGACATATATCTAAGATATCTTGATGAGTAAAGAAACACATATGCTTAAATAAAGCGTTTCTTAAATTTTTGATTCCGCGCCGTAAATCCAAGCCATGACAATACTTTAATTAAAGCAAGATATTTTAATTTATAATTCTTGCATAATTGCTGTTATTAATTCTCAATGGCGATTTCCCCCGTATAAACAGATATAAGTACTCTCGTTAAGAGTGGTACAAAAAATTCTTTTCGACTAGCTTGAAATGTCACCAAAAATATGCGCTCAACGATTCACGAGTATCTCTCCTGCCACCTTAAGGTAGTTTGAGCGAAATATCATTTAACCTGGAAATCAATGAATTTGATCTCATTTAAAGAAAAATATATCGCCCTTCCAATGACACCAAAAAATCAACCCCTAGCCTCATTACATTCCGAGATAGTTGCCAAAAAATACCAGCCCTTTTACATGGGAAATGGTACGTTTATGCACTCCAGAGAGACCTTATATTAAAAATGAGGAATTTCTAACACTTAGATGTCGTAAAAAAATCAACAGCGTGTAGTTTGTGTGTTTTCTCAACTATTTTTTAAAATTAATCATTTTGTCACAGCAGTAAATTATTCGGGATAATAAAAAACCTTCCATTTGAAGGAGTTTCAAACGCACCGCGCCAAATAAATAGTCAAGTTAAAGACTTATTTAGATATTTTCATTTAATTACTTACAATTTCTTACACATAAAAATATATCATTGTATCATTAATAATGCATTGTTTGATTCGTGTGTCCCACAGCTGGTGAAATTAAAACGTATGATTCGAATATAGTTTTTAGTATCATTAGGGAACTATCTCGCTCGGTCTACCTCAAGGCCACGATATTAGACCTTTCCGTAAATTATATACATACCATATTCCAAGCCCAAGGTTCCGCGAGAGAGAGGGAGACGGGAGAAAAAATGACTCAATGTCGGCCCTCTTCGGGAGTCGGGGACGCGTTTGCCGTCCGGAAGCGGTATTGCATCGGATCGGGTGAGTGGGTGTCCCCATCTCGCGGGAGGTGGCCGAGGAAGTGGGACGAAGTGTGGAGGCGGACACAGAACGTGTTGTTTTGTGCGAAGATGAGCGGTTAAAAATAGTGAGAGGATCGCGCGAGTCTTTCGGAATGCTGGAGGTTAACTTCTAATTTGTTGGCCGGACACTAGGAGCCGGTTGTATAGGCCCGGGAGTGCGTGGGAAAATGTATGCGTACACATACACGCGAGGGACCGCTCGAGGCGCAAATTCGAGTGAAAATGTCGGGCGACGACCAACGAGTTGAAACACTGACGGCGCGGTTGATTTCCTCACTCATGTTCTCACAAACTGACACTCACGAGAATGTGGAAATCAGCGGTGTGTGCCTTCTTTGTTTCGACACGTCGAATATTTAGGGAGCGTTCTGGGTATGAGAATGCGTAGATTAGCGAGAATTCTTAAATGCCGAGGATTGCGTTGCCGGAGGAAACTTGGTCGAAGTGAGGTGCAATTTGTGCGAAACAGTCGCGGGAGCATTGGTTCGGCAACGTCCGAAAAGTGTCGAAGCGTAGCGGTAGAGAGAGAGAAATCATTTTATATCTCCGAAAACGCCCGTCTGGAGACCAAATCTTACCAAGCTCAGGTGACAGAAATTCGGCGGCAAGCAACTATTATGCATGATCTACTAGTTTACGTGGGTTTATTAGTATATCTCAAAGTCAAGCTAATTAAAAACTAATGGTCAAGACTCAGCCGTCTGTTCTCTTACTTACACCCCAAAATCAATCTCAAATTGTGACCTGTCGGGTTCTCTCAGTTATAATTGACCCGAGTACTTACGGCGGAATGTTCTCCTCGCCCATTGGACCGGAACAGAAGACGAGGTTTGCGTGAATCATTGGCAGGAGAGGGTTTTTCGGAGACTTCGAGGTGTCGAGGTGGTTGAGGATGGAGGCAATTGGTGGCCGTAGAGGGGAGGAAACAGTGGAGAATATGGATACATAGATGCGGTCTTCAACTGGAGCCTCGGGAACTCGTTTCTGTCTCAGTGCTGCGGGATACATTTACATCTATGTCATATGCTGCAAGCCACCCAAAGGGTGTGTGGCATGGGGTGCTTCCACACTAGGCTTGCGTGAATATTACGGCAGAACACCGAAACTACATTGAAACCAGCATACCACACATGCAACGCGCCCATTAAAATCTACTAACCAAGAAACGTTCTATCGTCAATCGTTCCAACATGCAAGGAGTACAAGGATTACTATTACAGATCCAAAATATCATGCATAAATAAGAACATCAATATTTACATCATGCATAAATAAGAACGTAGAGAATGTAAAGAGAAAGATCTACAGTCTAGCTAATGTCACTATTCGCACTATTCATGACGACGATCAGAGCTGTTATGGTCCCGAATGGTACGCGGAAAAAATGATATTTTATATCGATCGGTTATACAATCTAGCTCTCTAATTTTATTGATGCGATCTAATCTGCCGTAGATACAGGATGATAGCTTCGTGCGGAGTTCAATATTCCCGTTTGGGGGGTTTTCGATATTCTCGTGCGCGTGAGCGTAACATGGGCGGTCGTGAGAAAGGTCGTGGCCGAAGACGCTGGCAGAATTCGCTGGCAAGAAATAGTCCGGTGGAAAGAGGTGTTCCTCTGCATTTTAATAGTCGTTGGCATGGTTGGTGCCGTTGGCTCGAGCGATTCCTCCGACTGAGCCCACATGGAGGGAACGTGCGTCCGTCGGGGGAAACTATGTCCAAAGAGGGGAAAATGTTGCAAAAAGTGGGGGTGGGTGAGTGCATACAATAATGCCCCGGTGCGTGGAAGGCTTAAGACGCGGGGCGCGGTGTGTGGTCGGTTGGTGACTCGGGTGCGGCAGCGGGTGAACAGACGGGAGCATTGACGACAGGGATGACGAGAAGGGGGTTGCGGGGTGTGGTAGGGAGGGGGGATGTTGACGAGGGAAGGAGAGTGCTTGGGGGTGAAGGGAAGATCTGTAAGTAGGGAGCGGAGTGCGAGGAGGCGCGGGAGATGTCGGGAAGTACCGAAGGGATTCAGGTAGTCTGAGCGAGATAGTTCCCTAGTCAAAATGAGAGACCATATTCAAATTATACGTTTTAATTTCGCCAGCAGTAGGACACATCAGTTAAATATTGCATTATTAATGGTGCAATAATATAGTTTAATATGACAGAAATTATATTTCGTGATGCCCAAGAACCTTCTGCGGTGATAATATGATTAATTTTCAAAAATGGTTGAGAAAAGATACAAACTACACACTGTTAGTTTTTTTACGACATCTAAGAGTTACAAATTCCTCATTTTTAATATAATGTCTCTATGGAGTGAATACACGTCCCACTTCCCATATAAAAGGGCTGGTATTTTTTGACAAATATCTCGGAAAGTAATGTGGTAAGGGGTAGAATTTTTGATGCCATCGGAAAGGTGAGATATTTTTCTTTAAAATGGGACCAAACTCATTGATTTCTAAGCAAAATGATATTTCGCTCAAACTACCTTAAATACGGAAAGAAATGAAGTGTTTGCGAATAAGGTCGAAAGCGGGCCTCAAAATGTACAGATTCATTTTTCAATCGAGAGGGGAACAACGTTGCGTATTTACACTGATTTTTTATTCTAATAGTTGCGAGGAACAAATAGTTGTGTACACCGAGGTGTCATCTTCATTTGCAAAGTTCGTTATTTCCTTCGTTCTGTCGTATCGTTCGTTAAATAGTGCTTGCGAAGGAAGCGTCGTTTCGAGGAGGAGGGAGGGGTCCTAGTCCTTTGGGGGCGTGGATATTGCTCACGAGGCCCGTGGTCTTTGATGCCATTCATGAAACCAGGACACCGATGAAAATGACAACGCCATGGAATCCTTTCAATACATTCTGAAGGCATTTGGTCTCATGCATCCGTCGAGGGTTAGAAAAATTCGAAAACCCCAAGGAAATGATCCTGGACCTAAAGTGAGTGAAAACAACCCATTATTGCTATAAAAATAAGTTAAATTAAAAGGTGGGTTGTCATTTCCAAAATTATTATATCCCCCGCTACATAAAAAGATTTGTCTATAACTGCAACTTTTTCGAATGAGTAACCCATTCTGCGCTTTCCCCTTTCGAAAGTCAGAAGGTTAAAAACGCCCATACATTTTTACCCACGCGGAAAAAGCAAAACCATTCGTATTTTCCTCATAAGTATATTCTAAACTGTTCGTTTCGAACGTCATATACAGATTCACGTGTGATGTGGTTGACCCGTCGCAATGATTAAAGTAACAACCCTTAAAGTTTTCCCACGTATAGAAACTCTATACAAAGTTTCTACTTAGTTTCGATGTTACATCATCACCTTAAAGCGAAGCTTTCAAAATTCAGATACATATTTGTACAAGAGCCCCACCCTCAAATATCTGGATGTATTCGAAGCTGTATTTTAAAAGCTTCTTATGATGTTGACATTATTATGATCATAAAAGATGATGTAGTAACATAGAAACTAATTAGAAACTATTGAATATTTATTTGTGAGAAACTTATTGTGTTTTTCCGCTACCATTTAAGTTTCGAGTTCACTCCGTCACCGCATCGTTGGCGCACGGTAAGGCAATAAAGGCAATGATTTTGATTGGCTGAGAGAATTGAGCTGCAGGATTTACTGCCGCGTGAATCCTAGTGGCAAAATCCCTGGTATCTGCTAGTTGTCCTGACAGGATCCTCCGTGCGAAGAATGTCGCAGAAGAACGAATTCCCAGTTTCTATGGAGGTATCTCACTCACTCGCCATCCCTTAACGAAACATAATTGCTGTAATTCATAACATAATATGTTATCGACACAATTTTCAGGAAGTCCGGAATCTTCGCCAGAGTTGAATCCTTATCCGAGGGACCGTTCGAGTATTACGCAAGACGATTTATTCCATTTTTGACCTACGTCCCCCAACCCCCTATGTAAGACTGTAAGATTTTCCCAAACCCCCCCCACCCCAAGAACGTCTTACGTAATACTTCGAATAACAAAAATGACCCCTGAGTTGTTCCGAACTGTGGCTCGTGTGAACTCATGGAATGATTTGAATTGTGAAACTGCGATATACCGCTACTATTATTTACATCCCAAAGACCCAGTAATATTAAGGACTGACAAAGGTTTCTACATCTACATCTACATAATACCCCGCGAGCCGCGGCATGGGCGTGTGGCAGGGGGTGTTAGGACACCAGCCGTGTAAAGGTGTAAGTTTTTTGTAAGTGTTTTGTGTAAATGGCGACATGAATTATAGGAGTGTATTAAGTGGAGCTCAATTTTTATAGTGGTCGCTTATTGCTCATGGGAAGAACGAGTTCTTGTACCTATCTGTTCGGCAGTGTATCTCCCTTATTTTATCGCGTCTGTCAGACCTATAGATGTAGTGAGGAGTCATGATACTATCCTCTATATCGCTCTGAAAAATATCAGTTCTGAATTTATCAAGCAACCTAAGACGAGCGAGTAGCCTCCGAGTCTCTAGGGGCTCCCACCTTAATCCCTCTCTAAGTTGTGAGACACATTGGTGACAAAGACTGTGAGGTTGACGTGGATGTAATTAAAAAGACGAGACATAAGAGACAAATCTAAGAAAAACACCCTGAATTGATTTTCACCCATTCGATTTAATTACATAATGTTGATTATATAAATCGACATTCTGTTATTAAAAATTCAGATGAGGTTCTCTCCATGAGTCCTGAAGACGCTGTGAATGAATAAGCGAAGCGTCGGGGAAAGATTAATGAAATAAATAATTAAATTCGACCGAATTCTGCTGAGAAATGAATTATTAACCTTCAAAATAGGGTTACTAATTAACAGTAGATGGCGGCTATCATTAATCATTCCATCCCAAGATTGTTCGACTATGGCCGCTCTATCCTCCTTCCTTCGTATCCCCTCGCAATGGAGCGCTACAGCGCTTTCGATGTCCCGTTGTTTCGCTGGCCGTGACCTATTTCTATCCTCCCGCCTTCCAGGGTGGGGCTCTTTTACTTCCATAGCGTTCTTAAGCAAACCCCCCCAGTGTCTCAATGGGAGACCTGTCCACTGGACCTCTTATGGATCTCATAAAGTCTGTGTGTCTGGATTGTTAGAAGAATTGGGATGGGAATCGCTATCACAGCGTAGATTAAATTATAGGCTTAACCTCTTAGCTAAATTTCAGGAAAATCATTTCTCTGACGACGTAAAAACATACTATTAACCCCCTCGTACTACGGCAGATTAGATCGCGCCAATAAAATTAGAGAGATAGATTGTAATACCGATAGGTATAAAATGTCATTATTTCCGCGTACCATTCGGGACCATAACAGCTGTGATCGTCGTCATGATTAGTGCAAATAGTGACATCAGCTATACTGTAGATCTATCTCTTTATATTCTCTACGTTCTTATTTATGCACAATGTAAATATTGATGTTCTTATTTATGCACGATATTTTGGATCTGTAATAGTAGTCTTTGTATCCCGTGCATGTTGACGATGAACGATTGACGATGGAATGTTTCTTGGTTATTAGATTTTTAATCGGCGCGTTACATGTGCGGTACGCTGGTTTCAATGTAGTTTCGGTGTCCTGCCGTATAATTCATGAATGCTTGGTGTGGAAGCACCCCCTGCCACACACCCTTTGGGTGGCTTGCAGGGTATGACGTAGATGCAAATGTAAGGTGCTCCAAATGATAAACACTCCTCGACAGCACAGTGCGCTATTCAATGGAAATGAGGCAGTGGCGAGTGCAGAGCGTAAGGGGGAGAGGGAATGGGAATGTAGTGCCGATTGAGAATGTCGGAGAGCGACTGAACGGACTGAGGGACTCGCTGACGGAGAAGTCCTATGAAGAACTGGAGAGAAAAGGTGGAAACCGTACGAAAGAGGAAAGACAAACTTATTGGACACATTTTGCGATAACAGCCTATTGAAGACAAAATTGGAAGAAGAAATTAATGCCAAGAATTACTGAGGAAGACCGAGAATGGAAAGCGAAGAGAGGAAGAATGAACGAAGTCAAAGTGAATGATTCAGAATGAGTCGGAATGAAGTTGTTTTCAGAGACTGAGAGAGTGGAATGGACGTCCGCTGCGAACTCATCTTCGGCTTTCGGATGAATATCGATTAAAATGACATTCTCATTCTTCCAATCTCCCATCCGCTTCTTCGTTTCTGATCTATAATGTCGATTTCATATTAAGACTCCACCCTCAGTGTCAATGGTCGCGGCAGCAGTGGCTTTCCAACGGTCCCCTAGTCACGTGATGCTAATGCTCCCAATGAAGGCTTCGCGATGCTTCTTACATACATATATTGGCCAATGGAAGTATTGATTGTGAATGGCAGCATTTTCATGGTCTCAGAAGGCATACGGAATTGCAACGATTACTTCAATTTTGCAAAGCGAGGAGCGAGGGGGGGAACAATATTGGCAGGAGAAGGGGAATTTGCAGTTTTAAATCTAAGTCTACACAATATCCTACGAGGCTCATCGAGGGCGTGTGGCAGGGGGTGACTTATCACCAACATGATCAACACTGCGCCACAGTTAAGTTAAGTTATGGAAGTTACTGCGTAAGGTGCATTATTTTGTGACGGTATGGTTGAGAGCACTCATGCGCTTGCTTCATGCAAATCCGTGGTTCATAGATCTGGGAAGATTGGATTGATAAAAGATATGATAATTTACTGTTGAAAACCCGGGTGTACTTTTTCATCAATATTAGGGGCGAAATTCACCAAAAAAAACTTCTCTGCACGAAATGACGAGTTTTAATAGGAATCGCTATCTTCAGCAAGCATGTTTTTTTGATGTAACGTAATTGGTCTGAGATTAATCACATATCCACTGTAACTATAACTCTGATTTTTCGGTGTTCCATGCAGAAGCAATGACTAAAGAGATACACTATTAATCGACTTTGTTACGCAATGAAAAGATGTACTATCTGTAGTTCCAATGAATACATATTATATTGTTATTAAAAAACAATTCGTAATTCGGAAAAATGATACTAGCATATTTTGGGACCGGGAAACTGTAGTTATTTTTGATGATTAAATGCTAGAATGATTGTAGTAATACGTAAGTCAAGTAATATATCATTTGTCTCAGATTTACGTGGATTGAGAAATGAGTGAAATTAATGAAGTGACTAACATAAAAACCGATTTTAAACCCTGCACACACCCACATAGAGGACCCAAAAAAGATTACGGGTTTAACTTCTTTTGATTCGGACTCGACTTGTACGCGAGAGAAATAATCGAGCCTTGATATTTATTCATTCCGATAGATGTTTCTATGGTGCCTCGCCCTAGTTCTTGAGATCCAATCTGTTGGCGTGCGAATCTATTTTGCAAATCGGATCTGGGTGGTTCTTAAAAAAAAAACCCTTTCTCTCTGCTCTGGTTTAAAAGAATGTCGCTCCCACCCCGAAGACGAAGCTCAAGGTTTTAAAGACGTTATATCGAAGCTTTCTCGACCTTGAAGTGGCATTTCACCAAAAGTGGAACCCAAGGGATGTAATTGCTCTCAATTTTTTGCTCAGTCGCGTTATGCTGCCCTTCTTCACGCACGGATTGAACAGTCACTTGCTCGTTTTCGGCGGTAACCAGGTGACCAAATAATTCACCATGACCGGCGTTTCAATAGGGTGTATTTATAATCCAATGAATTCAATATCTATGACTGGCCTTATAACAATTGATGTCACAATATCAAAATGTACCCAATTTCGAAAGAGGGTATCGTTGATGGCATCGCTTGGATATTAGATTACGAAGGTCTGCGAAACATATAAATTGATGAAAATAAGACTGATTAGATTTATTTATTTTCAATGAATAACTCAGGAGTTAATATAATGTGATTGTGTGGATTGGATTAAGCGCATCTATTCACTTGTGACTATTCTTACAAAGGACGCCAAGTACAAAATATTATTCTGTCGTTTCCATACGGGTTGAAAATAGGTATTGCTAATCGTTTAATACCTTCATGCTATTAACGGTAAATGAAGGGACTGTTTATGTATTTACCGATTTGATCTCTGAATAACTCAAGTGTAACGTCTGCAGATTTACCAAATACTGCGGATATATTTAATCTTATTACATATAATACTGTTAATACAATAATACTCAACGGTGAAGAAGCGGAGATGTGAAGATGGAAGCATGTAGAAACATGGGTGTTTTAGTTGTGTAAGTGTAAAATATTCAAAGACCGTCGAAAAACATTCCAACTTTTTACGATCGATCGAGTAGAAGATGCGAGAACGCGAAGACGGTTGAACAGACATGTGACGACAGTTTGACTCGTTTGGACGGGAGAGTGATCGTCGAGACGTGGGGCACGGGGAAAGAGGCGCGTAATCGCGCGGCGTAATCTTGAGAGAAAGGAAAGGAAGAGAACGGTAGTGAACGATTCTGTGAGAAACGTGGAGATGAGGAACGTGTAAAAAGAGAGAAAGGGTGCTGCCTCCCTACCCCTCTCGTCACGGCCGTCGACGCTCTTTTTTTATCGACGAGCGCCCATCCGTGCGTCGCCTGGGCGTGTTCCCACCGCTGCCGGATCGCCCTTGGCAATAAGTGTGCGCGCCGCTTATTCGCTTGTTTTTTGCCCTTTTGTGTTCTATCGTGTCGATACCTTTCACTTCCTTCCCCTTACGTAAAGGCGGATTGCAGCAACGATCCAAGGGGGCCGCGAAGGAGGGGGCGGGGGCGCAAGGGAAGGACACGTTGGGGCGAGGAGGGGATAGTGGGGTCGCCCCATTCCCCAAAATGCCTCTCTCTCTCTCTCTTATGGCCGGTTGCAAGAAAATTAAGTTATGGAATCAATAGTCATGAGAACCATAAAGTTATAGATCTCGTAAAAATATTCGGGTTCCATTAACTAGCTATTACATGATTTATTTATACCAGTAGTCAATAGCTTCGAAAATTCGTTATAATCTTCTTCCGCTGGATAACATTCATGAAAGTTAGGCTATGGATAATCGCCAATGCACATAATTAATTACTGAGTTAGAGTAAATTAACTGGTCATTAGTGCCAAAACAACTCCTTTATCTGGCAATTATATCTCCAAGCGGTTCATTGCGCATCCGCCATCTTGGCTACTTATGGAACTCATTAACTCTTTGCCATAAGTTATGAAACCAATAAATTTATCGAATGGTTCGGAGGCTTCCTCGGCGATTAATTGAGTTCAGATTATTCGAGACCTGACGACGCTAGCTGTGACGTGAGCGAAACTGTTGTCCGTTAAAATGAAGCAACGCGGGAGAGACCCGAATAAACGGAACTCAAATTTATCGAATGTTTCTGCAAACACTTATTGAATGGTTGCCATGGCTTATGGGTCCAATAACTTTATAGAATAAATATGTATTGTTGCAGCATCTGGCCATCAGTCGTCCCCAAACGACGGAGGCCTCCTCTCTCAGAAAACGCCGCACGGCCACAGCGACCCGGGGGCGAGCCGGAGGTCAACACGCAACGATTCCTTCGCGTGCGTTCCTTCCTCCACCGTTAGTTTAGCTCCCCCTCGCGCGTGCAGCAGCGGCAACAAAAGACCACTCCCGTCTGCACCCGCTTATCCCTTGCCAACGGCACGCACTCCACCTCGCCTCGCCGGTGCAGCCGAGACACACCTCCACCCCCTTTCACCTCCAGCGGCAACAACACTACGACGGCGGCCAGCCCTCCCTCCTTCGGCAGTCACTTTCCCTCCCTCCCTCCCGCCCCCTCCTCTTCCGCCCACTGCACCGCCGTCCCCCTCACCTCACCCCTTTGTTCCTCCTAGTAGATACCCCAATACACCCAGCCAATTCTCCTCCACTCCTCCCTCGGCTGCTGCGGCTTAGAAAGCACTCGAAGGGCAAGCGACCGCGGCGGCGGCCAAGATCGAGAAAGAGGGGTGAGGCCACTTGAAGGAAGAGGTCACGATGGTGGTGGTGATTGGGAAGGGTGCAAGTGGGAAGGGAAAGGTGAGCACCTCTTTGTGTGCACGCTCTCTCTGGTGTTCCGGGGGGGGGGGGAAGTGTGTGTGGGGGAGGGATTGGATTGTATTGGATATTTGGGGAGGCGACCGACAGCTAAGGTCATTTGCGGCCATAGGGGATAGGTAAGGGAGGAAGGGTTGGTAGAAACCCGGCGTCGGAATTAGCCTTCTCTTCATCGGGAGACAAAGGAAACTTTACAATCAATAAAAAAATTCTATTTAGTTAGGTAACAAAACAACGGAGCTTGCGGCGAAAGAAATTTACATTGTCCAACGCTCAAAAACGAAGAAAATAATGCGCGCTACTCGACGAAACTTGAAGAAAAAAACCTAGGTGAATAACTATATGAAAACCCCAAGTGATTCTGGTCTTACGCGAGAGAGCTCCAGGGCGAATCTTCGACAGCAGAGTTTTTATTGGACACAAACGGCAAAGTGGTCACAAACAGTATCGACAAAGCCAACTTATTAAACCACTACTTCGAAAGTGTATTCAATAAGGATGACACGATACACAATTTAGACATTCCTGTCTTTAACGAGCCGATGGCTGACATAACAATTCAATGCGATGGAATAATTAAACAACTGCGTTCGATAAAATGTCCCCAAGGCGCCAAGGGGACCACGGTTTCACGTCTCATCCGACAGACGGGAGTACTGCACTTGAAGTGCCCTCCGCAAGACACTCAAGTAGGGATCGGGTGTCCTCTGAAAAACATCCTCCTCCTGCAGGGATTCGAACCCCGGCCGCCCGTGTGGTAGGCGAGCACTCTAACCACCAAACCAATCCGATCCCCTGGGAGGGGGGGGGGGGAATGTGGATGGCTGGGGAGGGTGTTGTCGGAAAGAGAGACTGAGGCGCTCTCTGTCGCTGCAACTCCCCCCGTTTCATTGGATCAGATTCGGGGGCAAGGGAAGTGGAAATGGGGAGGGCAAAGACGGGCAAAAGGGGGCAAAGGAGGTCGACTCCTCTCTCACACACCGGCTTTGCAAATTTGTATTGAATTTCTCCGATCACCGGAAGCTGTTCCCTATCGGCCCATTCCTCCCCGCCCCCACCCCTGTCGCCCCCATCGCGTCCTCCTGTCCCCTCCCTTCCCCCTTCCCCCCGCTCCACCCCCCGCCTCCATCCATCCACTCCCGCCCCCACGTCCACACCCCTCCTCGCCCCACACTCCACAGCATGCACAAAGAAGCCCAGTCGTTTTGCCAGAGGAGTGGTTTCATATCCTAATTTGCAATCGACGGTTCGTCGCCACGACTTTAGGAAATCGATTCATTGTTCTGCGAAAAACTAAAATTTTGTGACAAACGGTAATTTAATGAAGAATTATAACATTAAAAAAATTGTCACGAAAAATATTGTGAAATCGCAAATTTTAAGTTTTCATAGTAGAACAATTTGAACACGGGTAAAATGTACAAATCTGCCGTGATGAACGGCGGAGAGTACGATAGCCCTGGGAATTCACACTAGTGTTGATGAAACACTCTCTCTAGTAACTTTGTGGTAATTCATCAACAATGGATTTATTGAAACAACTTTTACAAACCACAAAAAAATTACAAACTCACGACCCGGGTTTCAACGCTTTGCGTCATCTTCAAGTACCCGGGTCGTGAGTTTGTAATTTTTTTGTGGTTAGTAAAAGTTGTTTCAATAAATCCAGTGTTGATGAATGTGTCGGTATGGTGATGGGACCTCCTTTTGACCCTTTCTCTCCTTTCAGTGAGGAGGCTAAGACAAAATCGGGGCGGATGAGCGCGAATCTAAGTGTGTGTGGGTGCCGACCGCACCGAGGATGGTGCACGCACTCTCTCTGTTTCGGGGTGCGCGCCAACCGGTTGACTGAGGACCGGGAGAGGTGAAGGATGTTGTGCGTCGAGGTGCGGGGAGGCCGCCTCTGTTGTCACTTTCCTCGTCGTCCGGGGTCGAGAGTGCAAGTGATCCACTTTCTTTCTTCCATACGGGCGAGAGAGTGAGATGGGTGCGGCCCGCGACCAGCCGAGCGGCCCCCGCGCCTTCCCCCACTCTTACTTGGCCGAGCGTGGCCTTCGAGAGAGCGAATCGAACGAAAGGGAATGAAAAGCGTGCGACATTTTAAAGGGTTTACTCAGGGTTAAGCGCCTGGATTGGATATTTGGGGAGGCGACCGACAGCTAAGGCCATTTGCGAAATAGGGGATAACTAAGGGAGGAAGGGTGGATGGAAACCTGGCGTCGGCATTAGCCTGCTCTTTACGAAAGGTTCCAAGGGGACCACGGTTTAACGTCTCATCCGACAGACGAAGTACTGTACTTGAAGTGCCATCCACAAGACTTTCAAGTAGGGATCAGGTTTACCCTGAAAAACATCCACCTCTGCAGGGATTTGAACCCTGGACGTTCGTATAGTTAGCCAGTACTCTAGCCACCACACCAACCCGATCCCCGTTTAGCTCCTTTTAGAATTGTCAACCATGGAATAGAGTCGATAATTTTCCACGCAGAGGCAACACATGTAACGTCGTGCGTCCTACTTCTGCCCTGAATGTGGGGTTTGATTTTGTTTAATGTTTGAGTTGTTTTATTTTTTATTATTATTACTTTTACCGTGGGTTGTTTCGTTTACATTGTTTAAGTGGTTTAAATTATAATTTTGTTAATTTTTTTAATGGACTGTTTTCTTAATTGTTGGTTTTTTTTTGGAGTTGTTGTTAAGGAGTTATTGATAAAGAGAAGGGGAGATTGTTGAGTGGAAAGATAAGAGAAGATTTATGATGATTTGAGCGAGATATAAAAAAAAGAAACGACATCACACACATTACGCGACCTATTCCTCCCACGCCAATAATTTAATCTCTAATCATCGCGACGGCTCGAGACTCGGGGCAGTTCAGCACGTCGTTGAGAGCACTTAAAGGAAGTGGTAAAACTCGGGTATCGAATCCCGGCGGCCACCCGTCGCAGATACTCGTGGCGGGAAATAGAGGGGGAATGGAAATGGACGAATCACTAAATCGGACGGCCCACTCACCGTTTTACGCTCGTTCTCTCCGTGGGCGACGCGACGACAACTCCGCTGCTATTCCTCTCTCTCTCAGGAGTCCTCGTAATAGGGGTGGTGTACGGTCGAGGTGCCTCCGGGTGCGGGAGAGGAAGCGTGAGCGGTTCAAACTGTGTGTCCTTTTTGACCGCTCCGTCCGTGTTTCCGTGGCGGAGGCGAAGGCGAGAGTGATCGTGGTGGGACCGCGTGTTGGGGCCGAGACTGTTTCTGTTAAAGGGCGCGGGGGATGGGGGTGAGAGGTTGCCTCCTTCCCCTTCCACCCCCTCCTCCCCTCCAATCCCTACCCCTACCCCACTCGCACTCTCTCTAAAAACAGAAGGAGGGCCGAAGGAAGGAGACAGCGGCGAACGCCCAACCATTCACCGCGACTACCTCCCCACCCTCTCATATATCTCTCTCCCACTCCACTCGCGGCGGCTAAGCAGTTTGCTCTGGAAATTCGAGAGAGTGGAGGATGCAAAAGGGTTCCCTGCCCCACCCCACATTCCCCACTTGTTCCTCCCTCCACACTTACCACTCCAACCCCCCCACCCACCCCCCCATTTACTCCTCCTGCTGTTCGCTCTCCTTAAAGGGGAATGGGTGGAGTGGAAGGGAGTTAGTGTGTTCGTGGGGAATATAGAGAGGGGAAAGGGGGCAGGCTGTTGTTTTTGTTGAACGAGGTGTTGGATCGGATTGGATATTAGGGGAGGCGACCGACGGCTAAGGTCATCTGCGCCATAGGGGATAGGTAAGGGAGGGAGGGTGGATGGAAACCCGGCGTCGGCATTAGCCTGCTCTTAATAATAATAATAATTTCTTTAACACTTACAGGTTTCCCCAATTACAAGTGTTTTAATATATAATTTGACGAACACAAACACCCATGTCCTGGGCAGTGAATAATATACCCAGGCGGGACTCGAACCCGCGACCCTCGGGTTAGAAGGCGAGGACTTCACCCCGCCGATACCGGGGCCTGCTCTTAACGAAAGGCGCCAAGGGGACCGCGGATTAACGTGTCATCCGACAGACGGAGTGCTGTAATTGAAGTGCCCTCCACAAGACACTCAACTAGGGATCGGGTTTCCTCTGAAAAACATCCTTGTCTGCAGGGATTCGAACCCTGGCCGTCCCTATGGTTAGCCAGTACTCTAGAGCCACCACACCCACCCGATCCCCACGAGGTGTTTGTTGGAGTGGAGGTGGGGAAGGGGGGGTTATAGGTCGGTAGAATTGGCTCGATCTTTACGCACTGCAGCGGGGCGCGGGTATGGGGTCGACCCTTATAATTCCAGTCCATACAACCCTTGGGCTGCGGTGAGGAAGGGTCGACCCTGGGGAGGATCAAAAGGGCGTCACTGTGTAGTGATTGCTGTAGAACCAGATAAAATTGTGTTTCATGTAACTGGTTAGAATTTCCACTCTAAAATACCAAATGACACGTACTTGGTAAACTTATTACGACAAATTACACATTTTGACGTGGAGAATGTTCTGTAAAATGTGTATTATTTAATTGTAACAATGGTGTTCCTTCCGCACTTCCTCCCGCAACCTTCAGCACTTAGAGCGAGCATAATTACACATCTCTAAACCTGAGACCTCTTTTGACAAGGAAATAATTTTTATTTTGAAATACAATCACGTATTAGTACACATTAATGATACTGCAGGTATGACATTTTTTTCTAATTTCACCGAATCGTCTTGGTATCTTTAACGGATTCAACTTTCAATACACTCCTCTGCCATCAGAGTTAGAAAAACAAAAAACGCACCGCTGACCGCCAGTGAGAATTCATGCCAGTTTCGTAAATTTCATTAAGACTATTTTTTTGCGACCATATTCGCCATAAGTGCCGCATTTTGCGGAAGTGAGGTCTCTTTCCATGGCAACCGTGTGTCAAGGACGCCACCCATTCGCCCCAGAATGGACGGCGTCGCCCTGTCGGGCTCGCGCAAGTGCTTTCCTTGGGAGGAGGGGAAGTCGAATCGGACGGAATGGGGGTGTGTGTGTGTGTGCGTGACGTCACTTCTCGTCTAAACGAGAGAGATGGAGGGAGCGATGCTTCAGTCGTATTCAGACATATTATTCCCTATGAGCCACCTCCAGGGTGAGTGGCAGGGGCAGGATTATCACCTATTAATTTATGTGACTATGACTGTCAATGCACTTGCAAAAACCTGTAAAAACTTGCCAATAATCGAAATATTACAAATTTGCACTGCGATTAAGATATGCTACCAGTGTTAGAGGGAAAATATGAATGTTATTTGCAACCACATAAAGGCACCATAAACGTGGACCCTTAGAAAGGAGTGCGAGAAGAGGCTGCATGCGTTCGATTTGGCCCTACCTATCGACCACAAACCCTACCCTACCTATCGACGACAAACCTAGTAAAGCACCTAATTAGCAGCCGCTATCTTTCTCTCGTCGTTCGCGGGAACAATGATCACAAACATCATCCGTGCAGCAGTCCCTCAATTTCCCACATTTTAGTTCTCCATCTCTCCGTCTCTTGGGTTTCGGGCGTCGAAGTCTCCGCCTGCTCGCCTTGCGTTCTCTCAGTCGAATGAACGAACCGTCGCGCTGTGGTCGGAAATCGAAAAGAGCCAGACAAAAGTTGTTATTTTTGAGGCAATGACTTGAAACTTTGCTTATACACTCAAAAATAATTGCTAATTGTGAAACGGCAAACCATATGTCTTAGCTCTTGGACGTTACTTAGATACAGAGGCAAACACTTGACCAAATATCCAAGAAAACGCCCGTTTTTCTTCTTCTACGAAAATCGTAAAACTTGCGCCGATGATGGAGTAGGGTAAGGATTTTTATGAAATAAAAATATTACCATCAGCCAACATGAATCTTTTCCTGTACGCTGCTGAAGTTTCACAGATTTTTGCCGATATTTGTCTTTAAATCCGTCACAAAATGGACGACGATTTTTTCAGACAAAACTTTACATAAAGTGTTCATTATCTTTGGTATAAGAAATATGTGCACTGATATAATCCGGAATAGTATTAAGTTAACACATTTTAACGTTACTCGGCAAAAGTCTTGGAAAAATTTTAGCGACGCCGAATGTAAATTCGATTTTTCGATCGCGCGTCGCGGCGGAGCGGGGCCTGGAAACACAGACTCCGTTGGATTGTCGAAGTTGTGTGGAAATAAACTTCTCGAATTCTCAATTTTCAAGCTATAAATATTATCAATGATAACTAAAGGCTCTCCACTGAAGAGATAGCGAGGATATTGAATCCATCGAATGGATCAGTGGAGGCATAACAATGGCGAATTTGTTTTTTCTTTGGATACGGAATGATCCGAAAACCACGATCACCCTTTTACTCTTTCAATGTATAGGGCAAGGGGTAAGGGCATGTGCTGGAACAGACCGGGAAATTACGAAAAAGGGGAAATCTTAAAGCCGTGTCCCAATTCGTTAGGCATTAGGGAGGATGCGGTTAGCTACCTAAATATTTAGAGGCCTTTAGCTAAGGGAGCTTGATTTGGGACATCCTTCGCTAGTGTTGCCGTCTACCGAGCTGGAAACGAATGAAAAACATATGAGTAATTAATAAAGGACTGAATGAAACAAATGACACCTGAAGACTTTTGACGCCTGTGGCTACCTTCGTATGCGTTGTGAGATTTGGAAAGTGAAATAACATTTTTTCATCCATTTCGTTGTTTTGAGATTCGTTAGTTTTCGGGGTATTTAAGTTTGTGTAGGTGTTCTGGGATTTAAATTCGTTTTATTTAAGTGTACTAAGTAAAATTTTTCTTTTGTAGTCGGGTGTTGGTTTGCGAAATTCTAGAGAATTCTTTCACTTACAGACAAAATACTTGCCGGCCACGTTTGCCACTTTTCAACTACATCCTTGGGTACGAGTTTCCTTGTACGACGCATGCTGCGCTTTGCATGATGGGAAATTCAATATGGAGGCGGATTTAGGATAAACTCCATCTACCTTAAATTTCTCCCCAGAGAAAGGCACCTAAATCCGCTCCTCCATGATGCCTAACAAATTGGGACACACTTCAAGATGGCGTCCTCCCTAAATCTGCCGATTTAGCTGCCTAAATGGCGAATTGGGACACAGCTTAAGATTTATGGCGGTGTGTGTTTGTGAAGTGTCCTTCCCAGCAGCCGTTCCGCAGTTCCAACCCAGCACCGCAGCCGATTCCTCCCTGTCGTTGTCTCGCCCTTCCGCGAAGTATGGAGGTGAAAAATGGCGTCCAGTCAGGTCTCAGATATGTATTAGAAGGTTGAAAGAGTAGATAACCGGGAGTGGTGAGAAGGAAGTTGGAAGGGAGGTCAGAGTTTGCATCCCTCCCACCCACACAACACGTAAATAAAAGGCAAATTGGTGGCCAGCGCCAACCGTGATGTCGCTCGTTCCAAAAAACTGGAAACTTGCCTCCCCTCATTTCCCTCTCCTTTCCCCTTTTCATCCTCCCCTTCCTCCGAATCCGAGTGGACTTACGTACTTTAACCTCAATAACAGACCCTCAATGCCTACAAATAAAGTCATTGCTTCCTGACCCATACTTACCGATTTATTGACCTCATAAGTCGATTAGCATCACAAAGGAAACGGTTGCAGGCTCCACTTCGTGGACGCTTTCCATTATGAAACAAATAAAATGACATTGCTCGATAAATACCATTGTGTGTTGATTCAGCAGCCAGTTTTGGAGAACCATAAAAACGTCTTTCCGAATTGCCAGCATTTGTGTTGCCTGATCCAGGCCGGAAATTGAAATGTCTTATCTCTAAACTGTATTGAAATACTTGAGAGTTATTTCATTAAAATTTAGATATTTATTTTCCGGTGTATTAGAGATCTAACTATTAAAATTTCTAGTATGAGTTTTGATGCATTCCCACCGGCCATCGTGTCAAGTCCAGACGATGCGCTATCTGTAAGATGCACTTATAAAATCGGATGAGTAGCAATTCAGTGTCGATAAGCCAAAAGCATGTTTACCCACATCTGCCAATCGACCTTCCATTTCCATGAGCATTTGTCCATATAATATCACCTAAAACAGTGCAAGTATTAGTATTTCCGTTTGTGTATTAATTAGATTTACCAAAGATAAAACTAGACGCACACGAATCTCTTACCTGTTGTGTTATTTAGCAAGTGGCTAAAGGGAGCTCGTTGGTATACGTTCATCTGAGAATCTACTCGTTTCCACGCTGGTTTACTTTGGGCATGGCCCAAACTTCCATCAAATGGACTCGCAAATTGGCCACTTGAACGCTAATAAGCAGTGTACTTCATCGCTGGATGTTTGAAACGATTCCCAGGACCCGCGACAGCGTGTAATTCAAGAGAGCTTAGAAAGATTTACTTCCCACACTCATCCTCAGGTGTGATTGCTCCTTCCGAGTGTGCCGCTCTCTTTGCTCTTAATACTCTGCCATTGATGGGATACAGTTCTCGGTCGTAACCGAGAGCGGGGATACTCAGAGTTATATACTGACTCTCAGTCAACCCCATGTCGATGATTGGAGACATAGCGTCCTCAGGAGCGTCTCCAACTGTGCATCATGACTTTTCGTCCATTTAGGCATGACTATCCCCGCCCCACTAGGAGTGGTTGTCGTTACTTCCACTCCACAAGTTGGACTGCCGAGATTCTGAGGTCCGCAACAGAGGATGGCGTTATCATATTTTGGAACTCTCTTCTTTTAGACCTATCAGAGGATGCACCATACTATTTCCCAGCCTTGTCAATGTACCTGAGAAATAATAATTTTCAGGTATAAAGTATCAAGTCGCTTAGTGAATTCCGAAAGAATTTATCGAAAGATGCATACCAGCCGCGGTAGATGCACTTGCTGAGCACTGACGCAAAGTTTAGGGAAATTTGGTTGACTCTGTGGGGCATGCATTTTGTCGCAACAAAAATCGCTCGTTATTCCGGGAGCGCTTTTCCCACCTTTTTACCTAGAAGCACCTAGAAGCTCATGCCAAAAGTTAATGGCACGTAATTGTGGCGGTGGAGAAGGCGGAAACGGATTGGGGGGGAGCTAGGGGAGGGAGAGGTAGGTAAGAAAAATAACCCAACAATTGACGGCTTTTCTGAAAACTATGAATGGAGAGCTGGAAACCAGCATGCTTTATCAAGAGTTAAAAACGTTCATATTCGGTTGTCTTCAAAGAAAAACAATTTATTTATTTATTAGAAGAAATAAATAAATAATTTATTTTTAAATAAATAAATAAATAAATTTACCCCAATTTTGTGTTCAGTATTCCATTCGCTCGATTCATATAGCATTATTTTCAACATAGAACCTTTGGCAATCAATAACTACTTGTTGCTTGGAAACAGTGAATAATAGGAGTTAAGGTCCATACATTGAAATAATGGATGAATATTGAATAAACTTTGTTAGCTTTGTGGACGAATTTATGTAAGTTATCCCGAATGAAATTGGCACCTTTGCATCTCCATGGCAATTTAAACAGGAAACGAATCTCCAAGGGAGCCAACCAAATGCGGAACGGTTTCCGTTTTCAGTGTCGCAATTGGCGCGCTAATGATAAGTGATAAGCGGTGAACCGATCAAAAGTCTCCGGTGTCCTCCTACGCTCAATTTCTTCTTCTTCCCTGCCCACTCTCGAGTATGATTCCCGTGAATTCCTCGACGCCACTCTACCAGTGCAAATGCATCAACCCTCCAGCCTCCCCTCACACGACGACTTTCATCGGTCCACGACGGCGGCGGTGTCTCCACAAGCGCGTGCCACGGACTTCCTATTTGGTGCGCGAGCATTTCCTAAGCAAAAAGTAGAATAAGCGTGATGGAGACGAGGCACCAGACCAAGTATATTAGAAAAATTTGGACGCCATGTACTGTACTGTAGAACGTAAGGAATTCTACAGAGATGGACTCTTTTTCTTCAGAACTGGTTCCTTTTCTAAGGATCTGTACGGAACATGACTGTGGGCAGACTATGAGCCTGACTCTACGGAAAGTATGTTCTGTAGAGTTATTTTCTGCAGAGCAAAATATCTCCTTACAAGCTGTCTGTAGAACTTCAGCAACTCTACGGAAATATGTGAGGTTTCCTTGAGATTGAAAGGAGTTCTACAGAGCGTCAAAGGGCTTCTGTAGAACGTTGTAGAGAATTCTGCAGAACGTCCTAAGATATTCTGCAGAACATCCTACGATATTCTGCAGAACCTCGTAGGAAATTCCGTAAAATGGCGTTTCAATACTTTAAGGAATATCTACAGAACTTTAATAAATACCGTTGAAGTATTTATAAGGAAATAATACAGAATTTTTAAGCAGGGACATTCTGATTGATTCTTGAAGCCATGATTATAGTCGACACAAACCTTCCTCTGGCTCACCTGTTGAGTTATGCATTTTGATTGTCGTCAAATTTTGAGTCGGAGGAGCGATATTTTTCGTTGAACGTGGTGGGTCACGCCCTCTCGGCACGGCACCCTTCCCATGAGTCCCCCATTAATGTGTCACACTCTCTTCCGTGAGCATTGGAGGCCGCAACGTTTCCTCAATTTCATTATAATCCGGCCGTCACTCGAGACGCACTGGGGCTGTCGCCATCCCACGGATGATATAATGGGAGCGGTTGGCTGCCTGTTCCAAATAACCCCTTTCGCCAGAACAGGTCGGGCCCCGCGAACTCACCCCTCCTCCCGCACCTCCCGCCGAAAAAAAAAGAAACGATCCTACTGAGGAATCATTCATCATCACTTCAAGATGTATTAAATAATAAAAATGAAAGCAGAAGAAGAAGGGCGGAAGGAAAAAGAAAGCCTTTTGCATTTGGCATAGTATCCCAGTCTCCTTCCAATTTTCATATTTCTTTTTTCCTTCCGAGATCCATCCAACCGCGGCGTCTTGCGCCAACGATTTGACTCACGACTCACCTCACGAGAGATAAGGGAAAAGGATGCGAGGAATCACGAGCTAAAGGATCATTCGAATATATATATATATATGCGTGATCGTGATTATTTCCGTGAGATTCGTGCCCTCCGCCCGTTTCCTCCCACCCTCCACACCACACCCCCTGCCCTTCACTGCTGTCTGCCCTTCTCTCTTTCGTCACTGGACTCTTCGTCACTGGTTAGGCCACACCTCTAATACGCCGCGAGCATTTGGGACCCTGGTAAAAGAGATTTTACCAAAAAAATTAACAAAATACAAAAGAAAGCTGCGCGCTTCGTTAAAAACTGCTGCGAGCGTACATATAGTGTCTCACAAATTTAGTGGGATTAAGGTGGGATTAAGGTGGGAGCCCCTAGAGACTCGGAGGCTACACGCTAGGCTTAGATTGCTTGATAAATTCAGAACTGATATATTCCAGAGCGGCATAGAGGATAGTATCTTGACTCCTCACCACATCCCTAGGTCTACAGATGCGATAAAATAAGAGACACTCTGTCGAACAGATAGGTAAAAAAATCTCGTTCTTTCCGCGAACAATAAGCGACCACAATAAAAACTGAGCTCCACTAAATACACTCCCATTGTACACGTCACCATCTAATCTCCAATAAACTTACACCTTTACACGGCTGGTGACCTACCACCCCCTGCCACATGCCCAATAGGCGGCTCGCGGGGTATTATGTAGATGTAGATAGACGGCATTTGGAGGGGTAAAGAGGCGAGATGGCTGGCCCCGCGATTGTCTTTTGTCTCACGCACGCGTGTCCAAAAGGATGGGTGGGTGGGCTGGTCGCGTGCAGGACGCACGTGAAAAGATGAGTCGTGTTTGAAGGAGTGATTTGTGAAGGACAATGGAGGACATTGGGTTCTCTGTTTTCATTCTCTCCTTTTCTATAATCCCAATCGGAGTCGACCCGAAGTCGGTCGGCTGAAGGTTTCCTCAGTTTCCCACCTTGGAACCCACTGTCGCTGCAAATAGTATGTACACTCGAGTTTGGACGCTGATTAATAATGAGCCGTCGTACCCTCGTGAATCCGAGTTACGCCAAATTTTAGCTTGTTTTATTTTGCGTTTAATTGTGGTTGCCGATTATTTTTACGATACACTCTCGATTTTTTATTCCGGTGAGAGCAAAAAAAGTGCCGGTTTTGTGCCGTTTTCGAACGGAGCGCTCTCTTTCACATTTGATAGTGAAGAAATTTGAAATTTAATCGTAATGAATATCTAGTATTGTGTAGGATAAACATACTTGAATGTGTCTTTAAACGTTCAGTTCTTTCTAATGAGCCATAAAAAAGTTCCGTTTCCACAATGGAACCTAAGATGCAATTTTTGGAGATAGAGAAATGATTAATTTCCTATGGTAATTGAATTCGTATTTTATATTGGAATATTGCACTGTTATTTGGAACCCCCATTTAAATAAATCAGATGCAATGATCGAAATTGTCCGAAAAAGGTTTTTGAGACAATTGTACTAAGTACATGCCACAATTTTTATCCAATGTTTGAAAACTTAGTACATTACAAAGATATGTCACTAGAGTTTAAATTTCAGAGTCTTAGTGAAAGAAGAATTATAAATTAATTACTATTTTTGTATGATATTATTAAAAAAGGCCATTGTATGGAATTAATTGGCAAATTAAATTTTATAGTCCCAGAAAAGAAAGGGAGACTTTAAAGAACTTTTTATGTAACAGATGTAAATACAATTTATTGTAAGAATGCACCATTGAATAGTATATGTGTTATCTTCAATACCTTTCATAAAGAACTGAATATTAGCATGTCAAAAGAAAATTTTAGGAAGGATATACAGTTATTGTTATCAAAAGTGTAAAATCTGTCCCGAGGAAAACGATCACTCATGTTATCAAGACTATTATGTAATATTCATCCAGCCTTGACTGTTGTTATTGTGTTGTGTATTGAAATGAGTAATAGTTTACCCTTTATTATGTATTAATGTTGGGTGAAATACAAACTTATTGAATAAATAAATAAAGTAATATTTTTATCATATTTGAAATATTTTGCAATTTACATGACACAGCACAGTCTGGATTTGACGAGCTAATGTGGACCCAAGTGACGTCGAATGACCGAAAACTCGGATAATACGGACCTTCTGGGACAGTACATACAATTCGGTGAAATTTTGAGACTCTAATGAGGTCTTTCAAAGGTTTGCGTTTTTAGTTTCTCTGGAAGTAGTTTTCTTACACACCCCCTTCGGTTCATGCGTTGGAGAAGGGGTTTTGACTCTTGTGTCTCGGTTTTTCGTGACTCGGACAACCGAGGCTTTAGTGTATTGATTTGAAAATAATAAATACGGGGCAGGTTTAGTCTTGGCGCCTCATTTGGCCAGCAAATTCTCCCTCTGCCCCTGGAACCGTGGTCTCCCCTTCCTTCCTCTGATGGCCAGAAGTTTCCTCTCTGTGTTTTGATATTCCTGGGTCATCTACTTTGGCGTCCTCTTCCCTCTACCCTTTGCTCCTCTCCCTGCTGATTTTCTAGTTCTTCCGATGTGTCATGGTCCATTGGAATCGGTTGATTTCTTCCATTTTCTGGAATTCTCCGCCAAAAGTCTTCCGAGTCCTCGGTTTACTTCTCTTTTATACGGTACTTCATGGTATCAACTCGGATAATTTCTTCACTGGTCATGGCATTACATATTTTGTCCAGTTATTTCTTATATTCGTTAAAAACTGCTACGAATGAACATATATTGTTTGACAACTGTTAGAGGGATTAAGGTGGTTGCCCCTAGAGACTCGGAGGCTGAACGCTAGGCTTAGATTGCTTGAGGTATTCAGAACTGGAGTATTTCAGAGCGACACATAATATTATCATGATCATTATCATGATCATAAGTTTTGACACTGAAAATATAAAAAAAACATATACAGTATACAAAAAACCAATGACCTGGCATAGAACGCACACTAAAATATCGCTCTTAATACGATGCGACATTTTCTCGAAGCTGTTCTTATTGCTCCATCGTGGCGTGGTTTAGCGCCGCAACAATTCGTTGAAAACTGCTGCGAGCGAACATATATTCTTTGACAACTGTTAGAGGGATTAAGGTGGGAGCCCCCAGAGACTCGGAGGCTGCACGCTAGTCTTCGGTTGCTTGAGAAATTCAGAACTGATATTTTTCAGAGCGACAGAGAGAATATTATCATGACGCCTCACTTCATTTCTAGATCTGACAGATGCGATAAAATAAGAGAGATACACTGCCGTGCAGATAGGTACAAAAACTCGTTCTTTCCGCGTTAAATTAGCGATCGCAATAAAAACTGAGCTCTTCCGAATACACTCTCATGGGACATGTCACCATTTCACCTCCAAAACTTTTACATCTTTACACGGCTGGTGACCTACCACCCCCTGCCACACGCCCATGCGGCGGCTAGCTAGGTAGTATGCAGAAGCAGATGAAATTGTGCGACGTGTTTCTCTTGTTCTCAGCAGAGCCTTCAAGATCGCGAGATCCGCACTTTATTGAGTTGTGGAGAAAGAGAGATAGATAGAGAGAGAAAGAGAGAGAGAGGGAGAAATCCGTGATTGGCGTCAATCAATGACCAATCTCCGCGAGGCGTTCGCTCACAATCGAATTCTAACGCGCGCGCAGTCGGACGTGGATGAGATTCCGAACGAAAGGGGGATGGCGTGAGGCCGGTCGAGAACTCGCGATTTTTCCTCCAGAGGGGGGGGAAGTGTGAACCGCGGGCTAGTTGGTGCCCAATGCACGTCTGGATGCCCTTCCATGCGCTCCAATGCGCCGATCACTTTGCAACACTACAGCGGATTCGCCTTCCGTTCTTCATAAACAGACCCCACTGCGCACTATGCATTCGCTCTTCGTAATTGATCGGGGGCAAAGTTGATGCGCGCCAACTACGAAATGACGTCGATGATGGCATCCGTGATTGCTGCAAAATTTTGCTGATGTTCACCAAAGACGTCAAACTTGCTTTTTTTAAAGCTCTTAATTCCTCTTCGATAAAGAGCTTGCGTATTTTAATACTTAATTTGAACTAATTCAACAACTTCATGAAGGGCATTCGGTCGAGATTATTGTTCGCCCATCAGAGTGCCAACTACCGGCAGGTTTTTAAATCCTTTCGGTAGCGTTCATCGTTCCATTCAGCGCCGATCATTTGTTTCGCTGCCCTTTGTTCCGATAACTGTGCCAAATTCAACGCTTCAATCGGAATGCTCCATGTGCTATGCACGCGTTGCTTCGAATGGGTGCTGAGGACGGTCAAGGTGGGTGCTGCCAGAGGGCTCCAGGCGTAGTCTGTGGTTTTAGCTCATGGTTTTAGTTTCCCACGCTTGCCGTTACTCCTATCGTGAGCTCCGATTAATGGACTTTGAAGAGCTCAGAGTCGCCCTGTTCTCCATGTGAGCCACGCAGATTACTTGCGGGCAAAGCTAGGGTACGAACATCTTTTGCCGATGAGTTGAATCACGAAATTGGCATCTGCTGTAAAAAAAAAGGGTAAAGCGTACGTGCGTTAGGTTGTACGTAGATAAGTTGCCAGGCGTAGTGATTCAGGGGGGGACCACGGTTTAAAGTCTCATCCGACAGACGGAGCACTGTACTTGAAGTGCCCTCCACAAGACACTCAAGTAGGGATCGGGTTCCCCCTGAAAAACCTCTGCAGGGATTTGAACCCTGGCCGCCCGTATGGTTAGCCAGTACTCTAGAGCCAGCACACCACCCCGATCCCCGCGTGCGTATTCTCTCATCAAATGACACGCATCACTGGGGAAACAGCAAAAAAATCTCCCCACGCTTCTCCAAAAATACTGTGCACTTGATATATTTTTGATATTTTTCTTTATAAATCTTTGATATTTTTTTACTATTTGCCCTATTATTATGTACATTGTTTTCATTGAAAAATAGAAACAAATTAATTTCTATTTGAAAGCAATGGTTTCAGGTTTTGACCTGAAATGACTTCATGGTTATAGATTGAATCACTATGTAATTTCCACGTGAGATTTTTTAATTTAATGACCTTTGCTTCGTCGCTGCGCGTCATCATCAGGTACAGTAGACCACCGCTTTACAATGGATTCGCCTTACGATTTGAGCTGATTTTGCGCGCGCTTTTTAAATTTCGAATTTCTCCGATATATATTTGTATGTGCACAAATGTAAATTACCTGATGATGACGCTCAGCGACGAAACTTAGGTCGTTAAAATGAAGTTTTCATGTGGAAATTACGTAGTGTGTCAATGTATAGCATTATTTCTATTTCACTGCTATCTTTATTCACCCCTTTTGTCTGTTTCGCCAATATTTCAGCTTCTTTCTCTAGGCCTCTATCCAACTAGCATGTCATGATTGAATGAAGTTGAACCTGGATTTAAGTGAGAAGTCAATTAGCGAGAAAACTCCATCAGGGAGAATAATCGCCGGGACCAGTTTCACCCCCGAATACCTCCACAAGAGAGAGGGAGAGAGTGAGGGAGAGAGAGAGAGAGAGAGGGAGAGTGTGTGAGGATCTCTGCGAGCGATAGTCATTTTTTTCCATCCGGATGTCCAAAAGAGAGACGGCCTCCCCACGAACCTCTTAAGCGAGAGTCTTCTAAGAAATGCAACACAATTTCTTGGCAATTCACGCAAAATACATCTCAGTGCATTACAGTATAAACAAAGACGATTTGGTCAATAGGCCGCCTTAAGCGAGAGCAGTCGCTCCCGAATCTTTAAATGAGTGAAAAACCGGCCTTATTAATTGGGAAGCCGCGAGAAAAAGTCCCGTTCTCTCGGATTATCGCTGTTCAGGTTCGACTGCGACTTTGAAACCAGACTGCATCTTGATTCCAAATGGATACATGAATAACTATTCAATCTTATATTGCGGATTTTTGAAGTTTTTGTCGGTACGGGAAAGGCAATTGATGACGGGACCTTAGATTAAGCTATATCACCCGAAATAACCAGGGAAGAAGGGTTATTGGGCTATTTAACAGCATCCTGTGGGACCGATAGATATTGAAAGTAAATAAAACAAGAATATACACGGCCATTTTTAAAAGCATAATAACGTATGGATGTGAAGTCTGGCCTATAAAGGAACGTACTAAACAAACATTAAAAGCCACTGAAATGGATTTTTGGAGACGGGCTGCGGGATGAATGGATAAAAAGAGTTACAAATGACAGAATACGACAGATAATGAAAGTCTAGCACTATATAACGGAGGACATCATGACCAAGTAGCTAATCTGGTACGGGCATGTAAAGAGAATGGACGAGGATAGACTACCAAGAAAGATCTTGGAGCTAACAATCCAAAAGGAAAAGAGGAAGACCTAAGAAGACCTAGGAAAGAGGGAGTGGACAAAGAAATTAGAGCAAGAGGATTGGATGGAGATCTATGGAAGGACAAAGAGACTTGGAGGCTAGAAATCGGAAGACGTCAGATGACGTTATAAACCCATCCTACATACACACATCTACATCTATCTACATCTACGTCATACCCTGCAAGCCACCCAAAGGTTGTGTGGCAGGGGGTGCTTCCACACCAGGCATGCATGAATTATACGGCAGAACACCGAAACTACATTGATACCAGCGTACTACACATGCAACGCACCAATTAAAAATCTACTAACCAACAAACATTCTATCGTCAATCGTTCCAACATGCAAGGGATACAAGGACTACTACTACAGATTCAAAATATCATGCATTAATAAGAACATCAATATTTACATCGTGTATAAATTAGAACGTAGAGAATATAAAGAGAAAGATTTACTGTCTAGCTAATGTCACAATTCGAACTATTCATGACGGCGATCAAAGCTGTTATGGTCCCGAATGGTACGCGGAAAAAATGACATTTTATACCTATCGGTTCTAAAATCTATCCCTCTAATTTTATTGGCGCGATCTAATCTGCCGTAGTACGAGGGGGTTAATAGTATATTTTTTACGTCGTCAGAGAAATTTTTTTCCTGAAATTTAGTTAAGAGGTTCAGCCTATTATTTAATCTACGCAGTGATAGCGATTCCCATCCTAATTCTTCTAACAATCCAGACACACTACTAAACTTATCATAGCATCGTTTTACAAACCTAGCTCCTCTTCGCTGCACGCGGTCTAATTCTGATATCAACCCCGCTTCATATGGATCCCATACACTGGCAGTATATTCCAGATGAGGCCTAACGATTAAAATATAAAGGTGGATCGGGTTGGTGTGGTGGCTACTTGGCCGATCCCTAATTGAGTGCCTTGTGGAGGGCACTTCGAGTACAGTACTCCGTCTGTCGGATGAGACGTTAAACCGTGGTCCCCTTGGCGCCTTTCGTTAAGAGAAGGCTAATGCCGACGCCGGGTTTCCATCCACCCTTCCTCCCTTACCTATCCCCAATGGCGCAAATGACCTTAGCTGTCGGTCGCCTCCCCAAACATCCAAGCCAATCCAATGGAAAAATAACGTTCTTTCACTTTCTCGTCATATTTTCCGAGTATTCTCTTGAAGAAGCCTAGCTTCCTGTATGCTTGACCGCATCTTTCATACATTCAAAGGCGAAGCATATTTTATATACCGCAGATTCCCTCCCCTCTCCCATCTATCTCCCCTCTTACCCCTCCCCTTCCCTCCCCCCTTCCACCTTCTCCCCCCCTCTCCTCCCTTTCACTCTCGCCGAGCGCGGATTTTGGAAACCGGTCCACGCTTCCGTTATTCGAACCAACCAAGCCCCCCCACCATTCCACTCAAATTTCCCCTCGATTCCATTGCAGTCGCCAAAGCGTCTTTAACGAGAGGCCTGCGCAATATGATGAAACAAGTCCTTTAATTCCCACTAGGCTACTGGGCCAAGAAAGCCTTTCAATTAAAGAAAAGTCTCCCAGTAAATAACAGCATTAGTATTGAGACTAGGAAGAAATTCCTGAAGAGCTATTGTATGGAGCGTGCTAACATATGTATGCGAGACATGGACACTAAGAAAGAGCGAAATGACCGAACTTGAAGCTGCAGAAATGTGCTTTGGAGGAGGGTTACAACAAGAACTAGGTGGAAAAACCGACAGAAAAACTAATGAGCAACTTCTAAATGAAGTACATACAGTAAAACAAAACTGTTGGAAACAATTAAAACAGGAAAAGCAAAGCTCATCGGACACTTACTCAGGCACGACAACTTCATACGAAATATTGTGGAAGGAAAACTTCTCGGCGAAAGACAGAGAGGACGAACGAGAACTTCGTCCTTCAAAGTATTGGCGATGGAAATGGGGGATGCACCTCGTATACAATGAAATGAAGAGGAAGGCTGAAAAAAGAGAGATTGTTGGAAGTCGTGGCTGCAACAACAAGGATAACCTTTAGAAGAGAAGAAGAAAGAAGAAGGCTTCTGGGAAATCAGTAACACATTCTTTCTCCCATTTTGTGAGGACCAACCTGCTTGTAGTTCCATTCTCAACTATGTCAGTTTTACCGGAAGTTCCTTGAAGAGGGAATTTTATATTTTTACCAGAGATGGGGCTTTCTTCTAACCCTCGTAAAAATGTTCTTTGACTTGACTCAGTAATTAGTTTCTTCCCTATTTGAACGATTTTAAAATGACCTCAGTCACGCCCGATTCGGCAGCGTTTTGGACTGTAGTCTCGGGATGATATGAAACCAGTGATCGACCGGCACAGTCCCATTGAATGTGGCCAGATTCCGCATCCAAAGGACAGATAGAACCCCCAGAATGGCTTATTAAATACATAAAAAAATAAATTCCATGCCTGGTGAGCCACGAAATGAAGACTGATTCGAAGGAATACAAAAATTCACAGTCAGGTAGCTAAGCCTTCCAGTTAATTCTCCTGAATAATACAATCTTCCTCTTTTTGAAGCAAGCGAGTCACCTGTTTCGCACTGGAAGTTGGTCGCTCGGTCCTGGAATGCGGATCGCCAGATGTCCGTTTTTCGTTTTGGCTGTCGCCTCTTATCCCTTACATTGCAGTCTGTCTGTCTTTCGCCATTCCATCGTACGCATCTTTGCCGCTCTCTTGTCCCTATGACGACGTCGACGCTTTTGTTTATCTGCTTCCTTCGACCGATGCTTCTTTTTTCTAAGCCGAAGTGAATCGCCCGAATTTGTCCATTTCTATATTTTTCACTGTATATTTTATAGTGTGATTGGCTTCTACCATTACTGAGAGGTACTCGCGAAGGAGGCTTTCGAAACTACGCTGGAGAATAATTTCAACTGAGAAATGGGATACCAACTGAACATCATTGGAAACGGCTGCTCAGGAAGATCAGAGATGTCAGAAAAAGGCGGGAAGACTTTGACCAAATCAAGTGCCTCTTGAGTCTCCGCTCTCTCTCCCTCCATGCCTACATTTACATTCCGGAAACCATGAAGTCACGTCAGTCTGCACTGAAGACTATGGACGACTCGGCGATCGAAACTTCAGCAACCATATGGAATCTCTCGCCCGGCGGACTTAGCGGATTGATCTTATTATACGGTTAACTAGCGGAAGGTATACGTTGAAATTCAACGGATGTGAAAAACAAACTTACTAAATAATGATAGCAATCGAAATATATCGATATATATCGAGTACAAAGTATTTCTTATGGATTCTTCCATCTCAATTGATACGTTCTGGGCCTACATTCACCATATATCCATATGAGGTTCGGCTTCAACAATGTTATCGGTCGTCAAGGGGACAGCGTACCAAAAACGCTGAATGTTCAGTTATTTTATGATCGTTTTTTCAAAATTTAAAGTAAATCAATTAGAAAACAAATATCGATTGCAAGAATAAGAATATTTATTCATTTTTCTTTTCAGTGGTTTTTATCGCGACTTTGTACAACCATTATTTCTAATTTAAATATGCAAAAGAAAAAAGGTCTGCATGTCAGAAAAACGAATCTTACATGTATTTATTATGGAAACGCTTTTACTCGTATGGAGTCGAACTGGAGACTATTAGGTAAACAATTAGTAGCCATAAACCTTTCGAGTGACATAATGGATCATGTTACAAATTTTTACGTCATTCCGTGCAGTTTGTTAGTTATAAGTGACCTTACATTTAATATTTCTTTTCTATATGTGTACATATATAAGAAGATCACTACATTGAATGACAAAGAATGCCATTGAGAGTGCTTTAAAAATGTGAGAGAAAAGGGTTGAGATTTGTGATTTCGGGTTGGGTCACCTTAATTAGTCGTAACGAAAAACATCAAAGCCACTTTTGCCTGATATGATGACAGTTATCAGGAATGCTTCGTATCGGTTGTGTTGTCATGCTAAAGTTAATGATTCTACCATTTTTTGAGCCTTTGAACCGAGTTGTTCGAGCTTATCTGTCGCCAAAAGTGATCATTGCCGCACGTTTTCCGACGGAATACATATCTGTGTGTAACCATAGTTCGTACAAAGAAACTTTCCCAAATGATTATTTCCGGTCGTTTCTTCTTGTATATCGATTAATTGTTGTTAGAAATTTTGAAGTCAGCAAATCACCTTCGCGGAAACATACAAATCAGAAAGTTTCCATATTGTTAATGCATATCACCTGAAAGAATGCTCCAGATATCAGCGAGGACCCATAAAAGGTGAGGTTTTTTTATGAAAGAGACATTTTTACATCAAACCGATAAACAAATTCACCAGTAATAATGTTTAGAGCAAACTTTGTCAATAATTTTGCTGTTTTGATGAAATCACAGAAGAAAAATATTTGTCATTTAGTGGAAAAGTTTGGGATAGTTTAGATACTGACCTAAATATTTTCTTGATGTTGAGGTTAGAGGTGCATTCTGGGACAGTATAATGTTACAAAGAAAGAATACTTTAAGGTGCTTTTATAAAGACTGGGAAATGCACAAATGATACAGTAGGCGGTCCCAAATTGTGATGGACACGAGAGGTTTGTAATACAGGAAATGTCCCTCAAAACAGGCTCAACAACAATGTATCAGACAATTTTCTATTCTTGAAAAAAAATAAACCGTGAGACCATAATGGCTCTTTTTCAAGTTCGTCCTGTGGCGAGTTAATACCCCATTATTGAGAGAGTGAAAGTAACCTCTCTTGAATCAGCTCCGGAGCAAGGTTGCCAGATTATCACAGAGCAACCCGCGAAAATTCTCGATCCTAAAATGGGCCGTAAATGGCGATTCTATTCATTTTAGGCAGGCCTAGTTATCTTCTCCTTCGCATGCTTACTTAGTTTCTTTTTAAGAAGCTCCGGTTATTGCCAGGTGTTGAAAAAGAAAAATGGAATCGATGAACCAGTCCATCGATGAAGCTCCAGCCATCGATGTGATGATCACAACGTTTCCTTGGCTGTGAGATATTTCCTGTCAGAGTGCGATTGATAACAGGGTGTCGGCAAGAGGCTAAGGGAGTCCCATGGAAAGTCCCTTGGGAATTGCTCTGAGGATGCGAGTCAGGATTTTGTTATCCTGCAACTATTGGCTTGAAAAATGTCTATCACATGACATACATCACTTACCTGAGTATATTAAAAAATGGAAAACCAGCAATAGATTTAAAAATGAGTATTTCAAAAAGTTATTACAATTGTAGTAATGAATGTGTTATCTTGTGCAACATTTATGTAAATTGTGGTTGCTGTTGTTTTGAATGATTTACTTTGCATTCCTGTCGTAATTTTTGTAAAATAGGGGGCATCGAATATTGTTGCTCATCAGTAACCAATAACGGAATTTGACTCCAAAATAATGTATTCAAAATTTGTGTTCCCAAGGGACGTAATCGTCCCGGAATAATGAAATATTATTCTATTAAATTATATACATATTTTCACGTGACGTGATACATTTTGTTTCAGTATGAATCAGGGAGCTATATAGAATATGCCTCTTTAACGACATTAACTTAAATTTTACCTCTACAACAAGTAGCGTTGTATAGATTATTTCAAGGTATTTCAAATAGTGTCTTCCCTTGTTCAAGCTTGTGTGGTCAAGTGAGTGCACTGCCGTGCCCGGAGTCGGGATCATTGGTGGGAGGTTTGCCTTAAAGACGATCCCCGCACCCGACGTTTCGTGTCATGCGCTGGCCGGCATCTCTGGGAATGTGTCACAATAAGCCAAAAGGATTTAAAAATTTCATTCAGGAGTGGTTCTCAATATGCGTGATTTTTATGCGGACGAGTTATATTGTACAGAAAACATCACATCTTGAATCGGCTGAACTTGGACTGTGGCGCTTGGATACGGCGAATCAAACAGTGGTCCAACTGAAAAGCTCACTTGTTTTTTCCATCAAATCGATCATTTTGTGCCAATGAATTTCATTCTCTCTCAAATTAATGAAAATAAATGAGTCGTCCGACTCCACGTACGCGTTGTCTCGCCGAAGCTCTTTCGCATAAATTATCTTTTGCTGTCTCAGATGGCCCATTAAGCCAGCTTCATGGCTTTATTGGCCTCTCAACCTTGGCCTGTTATTTATATGATGATGGATAGACCAATGAAAATTAATCATTTCATGTAAAAGGCGTCTTCCCAATCCAAAGTTAAGGAAAGTGTTCAACGAAGGTATTGGAATAAGCTTTAAGTTACTTTTTGATTGAGGTTCAAAATAGCTTCACGCTTTGAAAGAGTGTCATGTCGAAGCATCTGTACGATAATCACGTAGGAAATGAGAATGATTTGGTAAGAACTAAATTGCTGGATGCAAATGAGTGAGCAGATTAAAGTAGGAAGGGATTCAAAGATCCACGAAAAAGGAAGATTCGAAGACCTCGAAAATCATGGTGATAATGTGCAGGAAAGACGAAGGGAGGCATTTTCTCATTAAATACGAATATTTGGTCGGACGATTTGGAAATTTAAACCTGGTACTTACGATTGTGGCTTATTTCACTTCCATCTGACGACATTTGATCGCAGTTGCACCCGAGTGCTCGGCCTCCTATGCAGACAGACGCGATGCGTCCACACATCACTTCAGCACAAGTAAGGACATCTTCAATTTCTTTGTTGCTATCTGGACAAGATTTTGCTAAAAGAATATCTATCGTTAATTCAATCCTTAAGTTAATGATGAGTTTGCTAATGGGAGAAAATTTCTCACAAAAAAGGCTTCCAGAAGCGTCCTGCATTCGATTTTGCGCGCCGTAGATGAGTTACGCATGACATTTGCAAAGATTACCGAGAACTCAAAAGGTAGCGTTTGAATGTAATAGGAATAGTGATGCAACCTAGACAATGATGTCATAGATGATGACTCTTCTTACGAAACTGTTCCGACTATTAAAGGCTGTGCGCGTGATTTCATCGCCAGCGAAAAAAGCCGAGACAAAAAAAATTTGAAAAACAAAGGTCACTGTTTCATATGATTTTTTTGTGCTTCAAGATTTGAATCAAATCTTATATTGAGGTGGGATTCAAGCCACGGTGCGTGTGTGTATATCTTGGAGGAGATGTGGCGGCAAATGCATAGGTACGTTGAAAGTGACCATCCTGTATATTTGACAGTCTTGTATGTTTTACTCCTGATGATATCTCTCCACGTGCGTTCTCCCATTCCAAAGAAACCTCGTGATCTTCAAAGGCAATATTCCAAATCTAAATATGTGATCTTTTACTGCTGACTTAACCATTTAATATTGAAGCAACAGAGTGAGTAATACAATCAGGTGTATTGATCCTACAGTGCCGCATTCGTCGGACATTATCGTGAAAGCATTGACGTAAACCTCTTTGTCGCCTCTTTAACCAAGGGACCTGAGAAACATGGCAGCATATCGACTAGGTACGACGAGATTCATATGTTTTGTGGTATTTTATGCGTAAAAACATGTCCTTAACATTGACGAGGTTTCCAACAGTTGAACATCCTAAGCGTGAGTTGGGATTTGTTGATGTGGATGCATCACAACGACAGAACTGTTTAGAGTCGGAGTCACTTTCTTAATCTCTGTCATAAGGTCTATTTGGCTGCTATTCTGAATGAAATAGCGTTAACTCTATTTCATTCAGCATAACGTCCTATATCAGACCCCTGAATTCAAATGATATGTGAAAGCGGTCATCCCACGGCGATATTAAATCACTGTTCCCTAGCTTATGAGGCCGCTAAACTTCGCCGTAAATATTGCGCATTCCGACACGTAAATATCGATTTCTCTCTTAAAATAAAAAATTTCCATTACCAAGGATGGATTCCTGAATTATCTAGCAACTAAGTATATCAGATAATATAAGCAAGATACAAAGGGAAGCATGTCATTGAGAACAACGCATTTTAACTTTTCACAATTCAGAGTTTTGCACTGGATTGCAACATTTTGAATTAATGACATCATAATAATGTGCCCCGTTTCTTTTTCATTCAAAAGGGCATGTTTTCTCTGATATAAGTATTGCGTGTCCGGAGATATCGAGGAGAAATCAAATTAAATTACGCGAAGCCCAGTTTTTCATACTTCCGTAACTAAGGCAACGGTTGTATATTTTACACAATTAGTGAGCGTGGCTAAGGAAATAGTCATGAATATACATTATGGAGTCTCGACTCGTTGCCAAAAACTGTTGCCTAGAATTCCGTAAACAAACAACTTTTTCGATCGAGTCGCCGTCTAGTGATGAAAGACGGCAGTTCAAATGTAAATACAGTCTACAGATCGTAAATAATCACGTCTTACCGGTTTTACTTACTAGTAATCAATAATAAACTAATGCAGTGGATAGAAAATGTAGTACAACACGCGGGACGTAATTACACTCTTTTTTATATATTGTCCGGTCTACAAATATATTTAATTCCTCTCCAAATTTAATTATATAAATGCACAATTAACTTCTCAGCACTTCGTGAATATCATTCAACGGGAATGTAATAAAAATACGAGGTGAAAAAAGTGGAATTAATTAGTAGACGGATACATAAGTATTATAAGGATTTCAAAACCAAGACCCGACAATATCATCTATGGATGAGAAATCGCGCCAATAACTATCATTTCAATAGCAAATAAAGGAGAGACTGTTTAACCTACTCTAAGGCCACACATGAATAGTAGGTTACACATCAACATCCAAATCAATCTATCTAGATCATACCTCCTGATTCCTAAGGCTCTGAACAGGTAATAAACCAAAACAATATAGGTGTAAATTAACAGTAAAAGATCCACACAGCAGAGAAAGGACTCACGATGGAAGGAATTCATATGCCTCTTACACACTTCCTGTACTAGATATTTCCTCTCTAGCATTTACAAAGTTACTGTTAGGTCTCCAAAATAGTCAGCTATTATTCGCAGCATCAAGTTGTTCATATCTCTGCAATCGTTACTGAATATTCACCACATTCTTAACAACAATCAACAACGGCCATTTACCAGTCGACTGAGAAGGCTTTTTTCTGAGTGGCGCCAAGGACTGAGTGAACTAAATGTGGAAATTTGAAGCAACACGTTATTACGGCAACGATTCCTAACATTATCAATTCCATAATATATATTCATGTAAATAGTAAAACGAAATACGCCCAAAAAATTTGGAGATAATTGGAGAAGTCCAGAGGTCATCTTCGGTCTATTTATTTTCAGTCATTTTGAGATTGACCTTTCTAGAGATATGATAAAACAACACCGAGAAAGAATTTATTACGTTTCTTTGGACTTATATGACGTATTTTGTGGCGAAATGGGACCAAATTTAAAATGGCCGACAATAAATCAAATATACGAATTATGGTGTATGCAAACTTTGAGATTTCTTGGCCAAGCAAACTGGTGAATGGAGGAAAGTGAACAATTATGAAAAAAAAATGAGATCGGTGACTTGGTTGTTTTCGTAGAGCACATTTTGAGAGGTGGTGGAGGGATCAACCTGTAGCCTGACAACCAAAATAGCGACCGTATTCTTTTTCCCTTCTCTTTTTCCTTCCTTATCTTCCTTTGGATTGAGGACAATGAAACAGACGAACTGACGAATGCGAAGCAAGAGTATCTACGGCCATCTGTTCGACATCTTATGCGAGGAACAATTCTTTTGAATGCGTGCATGCATTGATTGCTTATTGCTCTCAATGCCCCTCGATTTGACCCGAGTGCGGATACCAATAATGCGGGTGATTATTAATTTTAATAAATATATGATGCCTGCCATGGAAAATGCTTATCAAAGAATTGAATGAGTGCCGATTTCTGTTTGGTCGTCGATGGGAAACATCGCAAAATTGCAAAACTAGCGCTCCAGCCATAGAGAAATAAGGGTAAATTGGGGGTGACCAAGATGGCGGACAGACCACGCCCACTTTCACAGCTTTTTGGCACTGAACAATGCGACCCAACAATTGGCGAAGCGGCTCCCCCCCCCTCTCTTCATCCATATCTACTCCTCAAATGGGATAGCATGAGGCGGAACATCTTTTGGAGAATTCATTTAAGAGAATTAATTTCGTTGGTGCTGGTTGATGTTGTGACGATGTGCGTGTTCTGACGGGTTTTGTTATCTTTGGTTGGACAAAAGGGGCGACTCCTCGTGGGAAATCGACTGTAGTTCCGCCTCGGTAACGCAGCAATAGAATACTGAAACGGAATTACTGTACAAAAGTCCTGTAATAACGTATGCGATTTATTCCTGACCCAAGCAAAAGGACAGTCACATTTCTCGCTGTTTAGCCGAAGGGCGAATTTCGACTGTTTGAATTTTGAGAGATTTTTACGGACGCCTTCGCCAAATTTTCTGAAATTCCAAAGTATAAAAAAAGTCGTCCGAAAGAATAAAAAATTGTATCGCATTTCCTTTCGCATGGCGTCTCCGGCTCGACTTCGTCCGTCCAAAAATTTCTAATTTAATCTACTACATCTACTTATTACCCTGCAAGCCACTACATTGGGGGTTTGACAGGGAGTGAATTATCGCCAAAATGAACTACAGTGAAGAAATTTACTTTCACCAACAAACAGCACACTATCGCTATACCTTCTACAAATTCTACAGAAACTACTAAAATGATCCATTGTGTAACAATGAAAACGTGACACAAGACTTATGCAGGGGACATGCAAAACATGGTGTTAGCACTACTCGGCAGATTTAGAAACGTTCATTAGGGTGCATATGAATTAATCAGCTACACTACCTGTCAACTAGCCTAATTCAAAGGCTCAACGCAGCCATTGTGGTCACTTATCGATCGCGGGAAAAACGACATTCTAAACCTTTCTGTTCAACAGTCTACTTCCTTTATTTCATTCTCATGACCGTTGTATGTTGGAGTTCGTAGGACACTGAAATTTTCGTCTGAAAATAAGTCGCTTTTAAATTTACGTAAAAGATTGAGTCTAATTTACAATCTACAGTCTGAAAGCGATTCCCATCCTAGTTTTTGCAAGGGGTCAGTAACACTAACGAGACTATCACAACGGCCTTTCACGTACCTTGCTGATATCTGAACGCTTTCTAACTCTGTTTTTAAGCCTTCCTCATGAGGATCCCAAACACTGACAGTGTATTCCAAGATGAGATCTAGCGACCTAGCTGATTTCCCTAACTTTATCTTCGCACTTTTTAAGTACTCTTTTAACATCTAAGTCTCCTTATGTATGCGAAAGGATAAAAAGACTGCCAGCGAAGAAGATTAACTCAATGCAATAGTATTTATTCCCTAATGGGAGTTGATGGACAGACAGACTGGCGGAGAAACTTAGTCTTTCCCAGTAATTACCCGTCGTCAGGCACGACAGAGTTTGTTTTTTTTTGCTTAGAAAGATAACCACAATTTTCTTACAGTCGTATGTATTTTTTTATGCGCAAAATTTATAAGTTACGTAAATTGTGATGCTTGCATGGTATTGTTTCAGTATGGAACAATTAAAACTTCTCACAAGTAGAAACTTTAATTATGACATTTCAGTCACCAATACGAACATATTTCATCATTACTCGTATTTTCTACGATACGCACGAGTGTCGGAAAACCACAGAACCCAGTTTCCTATGTCAGCGACAATAATCTCATACGGGATACTTTAAACCAACAAAATACCACAATCTGCATACTTTGTTGATAGTCTTTCAGTGAAATAAATTCTATGTCTTCCTCTAATATGCGTGTTTAACTCAACACACCCACCCCACCTTCAAGCATGACGGTATTTGATTCATTGAGTGAATGGATTCCTTCCTGTCACTTGTTTATCGACGTATTGGATACAATGCGCAAAATTTTGAAGTGTCGTATGATGTAAACCTTGGAGGGTAATACTTCAGAACGGAAAAATTTAAAATTCTCTCGAGTAGAAACTGTTTCAATAGTGTCCGTATCTCCTGTTCGAGCCCATTCTTATGAATCGAATTTTCCACAGCTCTTGGCGCATGTCGGAAAACTGACATCCCAAATTTCCTCAGAATCAGATGTGTAGAGCCATTCATGATTTCAAGTCTACATTGTATATACCATCTCCATCGTCTGTAATCTTGAAATGGATACTCTTAAACCAACAAAATACCACCGTCTGACAGCTTCTTTGATAACCTTTCATTCAACTTAATTCTACAACTGCATCCGAAGCGGGCTGTACTCAAAATCGCTTTTCATTTGAAGCTACTGAACGTTCACAATCGATTCGTTGTATGAATTTCTATTGTTTCCCTCTATACATATTCACACGAGCCTGAGTTTCAGCAATACAGTCGGTCGTCAAGGGGACGATTCAACAAAAATTCACTTTTAAGCATTTTAAACCATGTTTTTTTTCTAAAATGTTAAGAAATCGAACAGTAAATGGAATTCGCACGAAAGAATAGGAATCTTCATCATAATCCCTCTCGCTTGGCGTTATTGACGACTTTGTGTGAGCAGTAATTCTATTTAACATACTCGAAGTAAAATAACGCAGAAAGCGAATGAAGTGAACTGCATTACGTGTCCGCAAATATCCTTCTTATATGCTCCCCTTTATGAGAAGGGTATTTGTGGACAGACAGGTGGAGGGAGGGACGAACTTTGGTTTAAATTTTCCAGTTAGACGGAAAGGGGCAAATATTACGGAAGAACATAGGATTCGTGGCGATTTTAAACCATTGTACAATGCCTTTCTCTTAAATTTAGTCGTTTATTGATTCATCAAATCATGAGGAGCTTTATCTGAAATGAATACGCTCTTGCGCAACTTGACTTTTGAAAATGGGTTACCGTGGCGATGATTTTCGACTATCCTGGGTCAGCAATCCGTACTTTGGGGTTAATTGGCGAAATCACTCATGACTCAGGGATTATTCTTCGCTGTGACGCAAATTTGGGTCTCCGCTCCCACTTCCCTGAAAAGAACTCTGCGTCTCACTGCAGAGCTCTCACTTTTCGCACTTTATTTCGTCATCTTATTTCAATGAACGCCATCATCTTTGCCAACATATCTGTTGAGGATATTCTTCGTCTTTGAGACGGCTGCATCGGATGTTTCTGCAGATACGGAGCGATTTGGACTGGCATGCCAAATACAAATCAACACGACTAGAAGGGCAGCTCGTTATATCTGACGTGACTTTTTCTGGCTTGAAAAAGGTAAAGTTAGTGGCTGCAGTAGAGTGTGCGCAGACACACAGGCGCAGCGAAAACTACACCAATGTAATTCGCGCAAACTGGATTGAACATTTCCGACCGGGAGAGCTGTAATTGGACGTAACTGAGGAGTCACGTGACGCACTACAACGAACGGTGCGAGATTAATGCCCGGTATTCATAGTCGTATTCCTAGGGGTCACCTGGGTATCCCCTAGCCAGGTAACACCTAGGTGTCCCCTACGCTGAGCGATTCATAAACCTTTCCTGGGTAATACCCAACCAGGGGACGCCTAGGTAAGAGATTTGGCAACAATCCCGAGGAAAAATACTTATGAACGGTTCCGCTGAATGGTTCTCGTTGTTTTCGATGCTCATTTTTCACCGTAACCAAGCACGCTATAAACAATAATATATATTATACTGTTTCTAGATGTTGATGAAAAATGATTAAAGGAATATAAGAGAATGTTTACAATATTACTTAAATATTTATGTGATATAAATGGTGAGGAATACGAGGGTGGTTCAATAAGTACCCATGTTTGTAAACAGATGACGTTACTATGGAAAGTTGTTGATATTATCGTGTACTGCCATTAGTACAGTAGTATCGATTCGTCCCTCGCGGGAGCAGCAGTACTGCGTTAAGGGACCTTTGGGTGCGCTTCGTGCCTTACCCAGGAAATCGACGGCCTGAGGGAGGGTTAAGGTCTGGTTTCGCTGGGGCGTCCAGCGGCCGCGTCTGACTGTCGCGTTCGGTCGTCGCGGTTGAACGACGCGGCAGGGTGGTTTCATTCGGGCGTCCACGTCCCACGGCAGCGGCCGGCCGACACTGTTGTTTTGAGCGCGAAATGCATTTCAGTACCCGTTTGCATGACTTGGGGTGACTTAGTGCATAGCGGAAATGGACGACAATGTACTCTTGTTACTTGTGCTTGAAGACAAAGAAGAAGACGTCGAATTATTAAAAGTAGCCTTAAGAGAAAGAGCTGGAAAGGAGCAATTATATAAAACCCGAAGAGAGGACGGTTGCTATAATATACTCTCTAATGGACATTTGAAGAACAACGAAGAAAAGTGGAGACAGTTTTTCAGATTAAAGCAGTCGCAGTTCCAATTTGTATTAGATCTGGTACAGGATGATTTGAAGAAATGTGGAGCAAATGCTTTGAAGCGTTCAATATCCCCGGAGGAAAAGTTGGCGGTAACTTTAAGGTATGCATGGAGGTGTTTGGAATAAAAAAATATTTCACCAATTTCGTTTTTAGGAGATTACTTTTTAATTTTTATTGCAAATGTAAATCTTTCATTTGTATTACAATTAGTTTGTTACACTCACTAAATTATTTAAAATTATACCCTGTAGTTGAATATGTTAAGTGATTGCTTTCACTCTCGGATAATGAATGAATATTTGAAATGGATGATGAGGGGATAAAAGCGATGGGTGAATGCAAGGAATTATTAGGTGCTGAAGATGGTGAGGGACTTGGTAGGCAGGTCGAAGGAGTTGAGAAGTGAGTTTGATAAGTAGGTGGAGTTTCGTTTCTGGTGCAGGTAGCTGATGAAAATTGGAGCTCTGTGATCGAGGATAGGATGCCAATTTGTGCCTTTGCGATTGATTGTGGAGAGAGTATTTTCATTTTTAAAGCCATGCTTTTCATAAAATGATCAACCTCATCATCTTCCTTTTGGTCTCTTTCTAATATCCTGAATGATTTCCATTCTCTCCCTTGCTCTCTCCTCAAAACTTTAAGCAAGTCTTGATACAATGCTACCCGACTTGCTCGATTGTGTAGACTTATGAGCAGTATCGGAGTCCGGAGTTTGTGCTCTTGAGACATCAGACCCTTTTCTCTTTTTTGCAAAACCTCTGTCAATAATTACGGAGGTTCTTCGACCCACCGACTCTATGTCGATGCCTTCTTCCAGATCTCCTTGTGAATGTTCGGATTCTGAATTATTTTCTCCAGAATTCATCTCAATAACATTACTCTGCGTTCTAAAATAAAGAACTGTATTAATAAATTTTATATAAATTATAAGATACCATCCATATTAAATATAGAAAAACTCTCCGTTTTTCCTTGCCTCCTTTCCTGTTTCACCAAGTCTAAAAATGACAACTGTTGATACAGTGGCTGGATGCAATAGATGGTAAACACATCAGAATATTCTGCCCTAAAGCCAGCGGATATTTGTTGTTTAACTACAAGGAATACTTTTCTATTGTACTGCTTGCCATGGTTGGCGCTAATTGTAAGTTTGTTGCCATAGATGTTGGATCATACGGAAAAGAAGGGGCAGTGGAATATTCGCTAAGTCTGAAATGGGGAAACAAGTTCTATCTGGAAAATTTTCCGCCCGACGAGACTTCCCGTGTGTCATAAGCTTTTGCCCAATGTTATCGTAGGAGATGAAGCCTTTAGATTACACAAAAACATAATGAAACCGTATAACAAAGTAACATCTCGGGCGGATAGAGCCGAGATTGTCTTCAATTACAGGTTAACTCGTGCTCGCAGAGTAACAGAAAATGCATTTGGGCTACTGAGTCAAGTTTTTCGTGTGTTGCATACACCAATATCGGTTACACCTGAATAATGTGAAAAATTGATAATTACAGCAAGTTGTTTGCATAATTTATTGAGGGATGGCTATTTAGAGAAGCATCAACGGCCCCAATATGAGTACGATTCAATGTAGATCCACCAGCGATCATGGTCTCTTTGGGAAGAACTAGAACTGAGAGAAAGAAGAAGAAGCTGGAGCAGAAGGTTTTGAAGTGACAGACATTTAATGAAGTTTTTCAATAAAGAGGGTGCTTTAAATTGGCAGGACGAGCGTGTTTTTCGACTTAGGAGCAGTGACTGATACATTTTCTATGTATAGAGAAATTAATGTATTGTGTGATAATAATGTAACCTCATCAATAAATAATAAGGAAAAAATGTTCCCACAATTCTTTCCTAATTTGGATGCAATTACGGTCCAGGTGTTTTCCTTTATTTGGTAGTCCTTATAATCTTTATCCTCGTGGTTACACAGAGAAGTGTATTTCCTTATTTCTTCTATTAGGCGCTCATCGTCTTTGCCAGGAAATTGCGTAGCCATCGCTCAAATCAAAAAGGAAAATGCACAAAACTGAACGGCCACGACTGCCCGAAGCGACGTCCGCGTCTCGACTGCTTCAGGAGCAGTCGAGACGCGGACGTCGGCGGCCAGCCGTTGAACGCGACGGCCGAGCCGAAACCACTACATTGCAAGTACATACAGCGAGTCAGTGGCGGACAGCAGCAGCAGTCGGACGCGGCCGCTGGACGCCCCAGCGAAACCAGACCTTTAGGGGACGACAGTCCCTGGGTAACGACTATGAATACCATTTCTGAGCCAATGGGGTTCCCCCACACCTGGGGGACACCCAGGGAACGACTATGAATACGGCCCCAATACACTTGGATGATTAACTTAAGTGTACGATAATTTGTTTATTGCTCGTCAAATCGCGATATGCAACTGCATTTATAAGATCCTCGCGAGAATAAGTCGATCGGGAAGGCTACGAGAGGTTTTTACTGGGAGTCCGAATGAACCCTTCGTGTTTGTACCACGTGACTCCTTGGTTATGCGATCGGTATCATCTTCGAACGCTTAAAGGTAGTCCGAGCGAGATTGTTCCCTAGTCATAATAGAGACCATGTTCGAATTATACGTTTTGATTTCAACAGCTGTAGACACGTCAATTCAATATTACATTATTAATGGTGTAATTATATAGTTTATATGACAGAAATCTTAAGTAATTAAATGAAAATATCTAAATAATTCTTTAACTTGGTTGATTTTTTTCGCGCGGGGCGTTTGAAACTCCTTCAAAACGGAAGGTGATACCCAAGTGATACCCGTGATACCCAAGTGTGATACCCAAGAACCTACTGTGCTGACAATATAATTAATTTTCAAACATAGTTGAGAAAACATACAAACTACACGCTGTTAGTTTTTTTACGACATCTAAATGTTAGAAATACCTCATTTTGTAAATAATGTCTCTCTGGAGTTCATACACGTACCATTTCCCATTTAATAGGGCCGGTATTTTTTGGCAAATATTTCCGAAAGTGTTGTGGTAAGGGGTAGAATTTTTGGTTTCATTGGATCGGTGAGTTGTTTTTGTTTAAAATGAGACCACATTCATTGATTTCCAAGTGAAATGATTTGTCGCTCAAACTGCCTTAAGGAGCACAATGCCGCGGAGTGACGCGCTCCTTATGGAGGGACTTAAAATAGCCTCTGTGCTGGAACTCGAGTTTGGCCAGAGGTATTTTTTTTGTCTCGTGAAATGGAAATTCTCTCTCTATCCCACACGCACACACACGCACACGCACGTTTCCCCTCCCTTTTCCCCACCGTCCATCCCACTCCAAGAGGGCCTCTCTCTCCCGCTTCACTGCCTCCAGTCGGGAAAGGCGCGCGCGGCGCCCCACATCAACATTTCTTATACATTGTACTTACATAAAGACACACTTTCACGACACGGCTTCGCTGGCCGAGGGCCAAGAGCATTGGTTCAATATACCCGTTATCTAATGACCGGCAATGAATTGCATAGCGAATACATACACCCTATCGTAGCAAAACCATCGCCTCCTTGATTGGGGGGCGTTAACTGGGGCGAAGGGGGGGCGGGAGGGGGTGGTTGGCAGTAGGGGGAGGGAGGGAGGTAGGGGAGGGGGATGGCCGTGGCGGCGCAGGGAATTAAGTGTGCCGGTGAGAGCTCCACCGAACACTCAGATGCAATTCGCAGACATTTGCATAACAGCATCCCGGAGGATTTAAAAGTGCATGCGTTCCGCTTGAGGTGTATTTGTGTGAAAATAGGGCAATTAAACGCTCACCAAATGAAAAGGTGACTTTGTTGCATTTCCCTGTTTTTATTTAGGTATGAACGACTAGTTGCCAAACGTAAATGTGTCGCAACTAGTTGTACCTGAATAAACATTGATCAAACGGAGCGAAGTGTTCATTTTGCATCGGTGAAACTCAGTGACTACAAAGTTGAAACGGAAGCCATTGAGCACAAACCGAATGAATATGGCGGTTGATTATTCTCTGCATATAATCTTTGATTCTCAGCCTCTGAGGAAGGAAACCACGATGCGGAAGTGAGATTAGGACGAAAATATTACCATATAGTTGTATTAGAGGACACTTTAGCCAATCGTAAACTTATACTACAAAGTATTTTGGGCGCATTTAATTTAATTTGGTTGGCTGAGCATAGAACATGAGTGTGAGCATAGAACACATTCATTTCTTTACTGTATGTTAACTGTCTTGGCTGTATTTCAGCCGCAAATTATATTGTAATAAATAAAGCATGTATTATTATTAGTTATAAGGATAAAAAATATGCCTACGTGACAAAGTCTATGTCAAGGAAGGAAACTGGAAGATATAGGAAACACGAGCAAGATGTTGAGTCAGTGCATTGGGAGGGAAAGTTGTTTAATTGCTAATATTTTGCTAGGTGGGAGACCTGGTTGCCTGTTTTTCAAAATCTTTTCCCCAAAGGATTGTATGAAGCTCTGTGAGGTTTGGAGGAATGTCGGATTATCGTCACTGATTCCAATTGAATAACTTGGTAAAGCGGAGAGCAATGATATGTTTGCTTAGGCCTTTTTCGAACTTGGCAATTCAAGCCATCTTCCCTTGGAACCTAGAACTCATTGGGCGGATATGACGTCAAATTCAAGTGATCGCAGACGCCATATTGTCCAGATACATAGTCAAGAAACCAAGTAGATGAAAAAGCAGATTTCTTATGCTTGCTATGTGTTATGTTAGAATTATGGGTGTGATAATATGGGCATGTATGGAAAATAAAAGTGAAAAACTTTCAAATGGATACTATTGTGTCATTACTACGTATATTTGTGTGAAATTTATTATTTTTTTGCGGAAAAATTGATGAATTCGCAACACTTAAAGGCTTTTCAAATGTGAATATACTTATAAAAGTTTTGGTTGCTGATAGTTCTGTGAATAATTCCTTACATTGTACATGTTCCATCCTTGTTTACTTCATTGAACCAACAAATTCTGTTTTCCTTGCTCCGGAAGGAAAAAAAGTAGTCTCGTTGAAAGAATTATGTTCCGATGGAAAGTACTCTCAGGTAGCCATAATTATATTGACAGCATTAGTTTTAGCTAACGAACATCATAATTGTTAATAACGTTGAGCATTGGAGAGGTTTTCACTGCATTCATCAAAGAAGGGGGACAATAAACTATTAGACTAAATATAATTTGTTTTCTAATTAATTATGTTAGTTACAACGCGCGTATTTTATCAGTCTACAGTCGAAGATTATAGGTAGTTTGTTCGGAGTGTAATACACTGATATAATGTTACCTGCTTCTTTCATATAGGCAAAAAATATTATAACGTCTTTTTGTGCATAGAGACGTTAACTGTGGTGAAATACAGTGAGCGATATGTCGTCCACTTTAGCAGCCCCTAGCAATCGAATCACAATAGTTATTCACCATATTATGATACATGAGAACTATTTTATTCATAAGCGATAAGATTAAAAAAATAATATTCCCTTTTCATGTGTCGCATAAGGATGGGAAGCATTTTAAATAAGTAATCGACTTCAATCATCCACAAAAATTATGGACACGGATGGCGCTTTTCGACTTTTTTACGAGATGAAGGGCGCATGATGTCTCTTCCATCGTGGAACGGCTACGAAAGCGTCAAAGTAAGGATTTCGCTCCGTCTGCCTAGGAATCAAGATAACTTGTTAGCAAGTTTACAATGCGTTTGCCAAGTTCGGAAACGGCCTCAGGAACGCCTCAATGTGACGTATTTATTGTCTTGCGGAATGCGCTTACGGACTTCGCGGGCCAGCAGAAGATAGTGGTGTGGGTGGGTGGCAGAGGCTGTATCGGGGTAGCCGCGCCTTTGGTTGGCACAGGCGAGCATATTGTATGTATGTACATGTATGTGATGATATTAACAGTGGGAAAGGAAGCAATGCCTTGCATCATTTCTGGTACGGAGCCATTTGAATATCAGCTGGGAACTATCTTCTCACAGTAACGTGAGCTTTTTGAAAAAAATAATCCTCAATGATAAACGATTTGAAGACAATTGGCAAATGAACAAAATTTCAGAATCAGCATTTTGAATTCTTTAAGCCATTATATGCTGAGCGAAGTGTTTTCTTCATGAAAGAAACAGATTTTTTATGAGAAGAAAGTGAAAACAGAGTTAAAGATTTAATATGGGAGTGAAAACGGCTACATCTACATCTACATCTACGTCATACCCTGCAAGCCACCCAAAGGGTGTGTGGCAGGGGGTGCTTTCGCACCAGGCATGCATGAATGATATGGTAGAACACCGACATTACATTAAAACCCGCGTACCACACATGCAAAGCGCCAATTACAAATCTAATACCCAAGAAAAATTCTATCTCCAATCGTTCTAACATGCAAGGGATACAAAGACTACTACTACAGATTCAAAATATCATGCATAAATAAGAACATCATTATTTACATCATGCATAAATAAGAAAGAGGAGAATATAATGAGAAAGATTAACTGCCTGCCTATTTTCAATACTCGAACTATTCATGACGACGATCACAGCTGTTATGGTCCCGAATGGTACGCGGAAAAAATGACATTTTATACCTATCGGTTCTACAATCTAGCTCTCTAATTTTATTGGCGCGATCTAATCTGCCGTAGTACGAAGGGGTTAATAGTATATTTTTTACGTCGTCAGTAAAATGATTTTCCTGAAATTTATTTAGGAGGTTAAGCCTATAATTTAATCTACGCTGTGATAGCGATTCCCATCCTAATTCTTCTAACAGTCCAGACACACTAGCCAACTTATCGTAGCATCGTTTCACAAACCTAGCTCCTCTTCGCTGGACGCGATCTAACTCTGATATCAACCCCGTTTCGTATGGATCCCATACACTAACAGCATATTCCAGATGAGGCCTAACGATTGAAAAATAACAACGTTCTTTCACTTTCTCATCACATTTTCCGAGTACTCTCTTGATAAAGCCTAGCTTCCTATATGCTTGACCGCATATTTCCCTAATATGTTGTCCCCAAGATAGGTCGTGACTAATTGTGACTCCTAAGTACTTAACAGACTCGGCGTGAATAATTTCTGTATTTTTAATTCTGTAAGCCCTAACTGGCCAATTTTTCTTTTTCCAAAAGCTGACTGCTACGCACTTTTTTATGTTTAGTTCCATCTGCCACTTTTCGCACCAAGCATGAATAGCAAGTAGGTCGATTGTTAACGAGTCGCTATCTTCGGAATTGTTAATATCCCTATACACAACCGCGTCGTCTGCGAAGAGTCTAAGCTTACTTTTAACGACGTTACTAATATCATTAATGCACAAGAGAAATAAAAGTGGACCAATTACACTTCCCTGAGGAACACCCGATGTAACGCTAACTGTGTTTGACATGATACCGTCTATGACAACCCTTTGTTCCCGCCCATGTAAGAATTGATTAATCCAACTAATAATGTTTTTATCTATTCCATATGCTTCTAGTTTTGAGAGCAACTTAACGTGAGGTACCTTATCAAAAGCTTTCCTAAAATCGAGGAATATCGCGTCAACTTGGACATTATTTTCACCCGAGAGCAAGATGTCATGAACGAAGAGGGCCAATTGGGTTTCGCAAGATCTACCCTTTCGAAATCCGTGTTGGTTATTTATTAACAATTCCTCCCTATCTAAATGACTCATAATGGAGCTTACGATTATGTGTTCAAATACCTTACAGAACTAGGCTAGAACAGGAGTGATGGATAATGACGTCGCCGTTCATACCGGCCGAGCCTTGGGGTAGTCAGCCGCTCCTCTCTGAGACATTGCTCTGGAAGAAACACTTTTATCTCTTTAGCAAACTAAAAAACGCAAATTTCTTTAGCATCTAATGCTCAGAATAATCGTCTTCTGGACCGATGCTCAATAATATATATTTAAAAATGGTCTTAACATTAATTAAGATTAACAAAATACAAAGAAAAGCAGCGCGCTTCGTTAAAAACTGCAACGAACGAACATATAGTGTTACATAACTGTTAGAGGGATTAAAAAGGGAGCCCCTAGAGACTCGAAGGCTACACGATAGGCTTAGGTTGCTTGAGGAATTCAGAACTGGTATTTTTCAGAGCGACACAGAGAATATTATCACGACGCTCACTACATCTCTAGGTCTGACAGATGCGATAAAATAAGAGAGATACTCTGCCGAACAGATAGGTACAATAAACTCGTTCTTTCCGCGAACAATAAGCGACCACAATAGAAACTGATCTCCTCCAAATACACTCCCACAGTACAAGTCACCATTTCACCTCCAAACTTTTACATCTTTACACGGCTGGAGACCTACCACCCCCTACCACACGCCCATGCAGCGGCTGGCGGGGTAGTATGTAGATGCAGAATATTTCGTCCCCATTCGTGGTTCCGAAGGAGAGATTGAGAATCTTCCTGTGTGCTTTCGCTTCACGGTGAGAGCGTTTCCTTCGTCAATGGTTTAAGAGTGGAAAAAATACTTAATCCACGAGTACACTTTAATTTTGTCGTCTTTAGAGTGGGATTAGGAAAGACCTTAGGCCGAAGATACTCGATAGGAAAATGAGGCGGCATTTAGAGATATGAGAGCATGTAGAGACGCGGTGGAAGGTCGCCTCGGAGTCGCTAATGAACTTAAGGTTCGAAGGAAGGTGACCTTATTTCTGAAATTATTCTAAGGATCTACGAAGAAGGAGTGGTCGAAGGACTTGGTTCAATCAGTCTTTTCGAAAGAGGAAGAAATCATTGGAATGCGATGGGTGCAGGTGAATCGGATTAAATTCTCACGCGGCAAAAGTCTTGGACGGAATTATTTATATAAGGCTTGAGAGATGAGCGCATGGTTACGTGAGTGATGATCAGTTTGCACTCGGGAAGGAAGGGGGCAAGTTGCCCCGGGTAACTCTTGATATGGCGCTCTTAAAGAAAGGAACATTCTTGAGACGAAAGTCCCTCCCAATACAAAATATAAAGAAAGGAAGAATATCCCCTCCCAGTGCACTGACTTAACGTAGTCCGAGCGAAAAATCATTTTACTTAGAAATCAATGAATTTGGTCTCATTTTAAATAAAAATATCTCACCCTTCTAATGACACCAAAAATTCAACCCATTACCTCATTAATTTCGGAGTTATTTGCCAATAAAATGCCAGCCCTTTTACATGGGGAATGGTACGTGTATGCACTCCAGAGAAACCATATGTTAAAAATGAGACATTTCTAACACTTAGATGTCGTAAAAAAACTAACATCGTTTAGACTGTATGTTTTCTCTACTATTTTTGAAAATTAACCACATTATCACCGCAATAGATTCTTGGGTATTACAAAACACCTTCCGATTTGAAGGAGTTTATAACGCACTGCGCGAAAAAAAGGAGTCAAGTTAAAGACTTATTTAGATGTTTTCATTTAATTACTTACAATTTCTGTCATATAAAACTATATTATTGCACCATTAATAATGCTATATTTAATTGATGTGAAATACAGCTGGTAAAAATAAAACGTATAATTTGAATATGGTCACCAAAAATCCTACCTCTTACCACATTACTTTCGATGATATTTGCCAAAAAATACCAGCCCTTTAACATGGGAAATGGTACGTGTATGCACTCCAGAGAGACATTATTTACAAAATGAGGTATTTATAACACTTAGATGTCGTAAAGAAACTAACAGTGTGCAGTTTGTGTATTTTATCAACAATTATTGAAAATTAATCCTATTGTCACCGCAGTAAATTCTTCGGGATCACAATATACCTTCCGTTTTCATGGAGTTTCAAACACACCACGCGAAAAAATTAGTCAAGTTTAAGATTTATTTGGATATTTCATTTGATTAATTATAATTACTGACATGTAAAACTATATAATTGCACCATTAATAATGCAATGTTTTATTGACGTGTCCTACAGATGGTGAAATTAAAACGTACAATTCGAATATGGTCTCTATTATCTATGACTAGGGAACTATCTCGCTCAGACTACCTTAACATATTGCTCTTCTTTCCTATGTCTTTCAGTTTCCTTCCTAGAAATAGAATATGTTCAATAGGCATATTTTTGTTTATAACTAATAATAATTCATGCTTTATTTATCACTAGACACTCTTGAAGAAAGAAAAAAGTAGATTATAATCAGTATCTTTCTATTGATTTTGTGGATTTTGAAATGGCGTTTGGTATGGTGAATAGGGGAAAAAATTAGTGCAAATACTCGAAAAAACAGCAATTTGATTAGTGAGACGGTCGAGTCAGTGGTGACGAATAAGTGGCCGAGTCGGCAGGGGTGAGTTGTCAACTCTACTGCTTTTTAACAGAGATGGCGAGAGAAACATGGGAAAAACAGGACGTTAGAATGCAATCAATGGCTCTCGGCTAGCGGTCCAGCCACCTTGAGGTGAATGGAGCCGGTCACAGTTAGTCATCGAGTGAAGTTTTTTGATAGCTTTTCAATTTAGTCGAAAATACATTCTTGGTCCACATGTATCTCTGGTACATCTGCTCGTTCGGTGGAAATCGTTGTGCATGTAAGTAAGACAAATGACGCGAAAGTTACATTTCAAAAACGTTGCCTTATTTAGAGCATCGCTATGACCTGGTTCAACGGCGCGTAATTAACATTGAAAGCAAAAATCGTACGTAGTTACACTTTTCTTACACGAAATGATACTTGATATTTGTTAGCAGCCTTATAATATTATGAAACATATTATTTCACGTTTATAGTAAACTCTGCACTAATTGAATCGAGTTAATTGGAAATATGTCTGTCAGGTGCCATATGCGGCCGCGCGTTGAAATAGCATTCGATTGCCGGGAAGAGAAATCGGTAGCATTACATTTTTTTCGCACTTTTAAACCATAAATATTACCAATAAGTAAGTGTATTCAAAGTTACACTCAAATCCTTTTATAAGCAAAAATCGCCACGTAGAAATAATCGCTCCCTCCCGTCGAGACGTCGGCTATGAAATACATGTGCACATTCAGAGGTTCGACGATTTGGCGAAGTCCGCCGCTTCAGGTCCAACCGGTGTGGTTGGGGACAACATAGTATCCGGCACACTGACCGAGCCTCCCGGGTGATTCCTACGTCATTCGGCGGAACATATCCCCGTGCGTAGTCATCGCTGGGAAACCTGTATTAGTAGATTAAGCCGGCCATAAACGGACATGCTCCCGACAGGCGGAGTGAAGAACCAGTTGACCAGAAGAACGGCCTTCACCCGTTGCACTCGACCCGGAAGAGAGCCTCGAGACTGCAGTTGCCGAACGAGGCAACCTGACGGAGCGACCATCGCCTACCCCGACCTTAGAGTATGTATATATAGTTCAACAGAGGTGGCGAGACGAATTTCAGGCAAAGCCACGGTGAAAGTTTTCAGCCATATTGAGTGACCGTAAGAACACTGATTTCCGTAGGAGATCGTGAGACAGGGCGATTATTCTGAAGACGGGTTATTGTGTTACCTGTCATTTCAAGTGAAATATCTGAGGTAATTAAAAGCATAGTGTTTCTTTTTAAATGTAATTTACGATTTATTCTTCACGGCAATGTGTACAATAAATTGGGAAAATATACTTTATTTTAGATGGTCGCCTGCGCTTTGTGACTTCCACAATATTACAAAGACGCGACAAGTTTCGGCTGTTTAGCCCTTTACAATGTCCTCTTACCAAGCCATTGTATATACGTATAATAAACCTTCGATTTCAAATACAGAATGAGAGACGGAATAGCTATTGGAATGGAAGTTCTATTCGCATTGTGATGCGTTAGTGACCCTATTATGGATTATAAATCATCATTAATTAACGTTTATTGCTATTATTTCCTATTTAGCTGTCCAAAATGACGAAAATCTTCCGTAAGTCTGCCTCTTATGCCAATTGATAGGTATAGCTAACTAAAGAGCCGTGATGTACGCGTTTTTCCCTAACGGCCAGTAAATTTTATATTAAAAACCATTTGCATTAATTATTATTTTAGATATATTTCCTTACCTCTTCCGATTTTTATTCTTTTTTAATTTGGTAGACACAAAACACATACCACCAAGAGCAGACGACAAGCTTTTCATTGCTCCTGCCTGATGTTTCTCCATGAGATACGTTGGAGGAGTTGACGATATATTCTGTATTATCTGCCTAACCGATACTATCCCCATTTCTCATAATTCAACATTTCATGAACAAAAACGGTGTAAATAGCTAGGTTTACGCCAATTACGCTCATAGTATATCAGGGACACTCAATATGGCGGAGGGTTACGCCCACCCGGCTTCACTTTCGCTTACGGCCGAGTACGCGCCACCTCTTAATAATTCTATGACCCCGACGGCAAGAGCGCCTGGGAACCGCAGCCCTCCCGAGGGGAAGGCCGCCTAAGGAGCGACCCCCGCGGTCACCCGCTCTTGACCCGCTCGCCTCCGACCGCCCCCGCATGTGGGGGGGGGAGGGGGAGTACTTTGTCGGGGTTTGAAGTTGTCCAACAGACATATTGAAGGGAAGAAAATTTCGCCATCTCACGAACTCGGAAATAGAGAACTAAGAGGGACAATTTCCTCTATCCTGCTATCACAAATAAGTTATTAAACTAAAGTGATTAAATAGAACATTAAAGGGAAAATATGGCAATACAAGCAATAATTCTGCGGCCGCAAATTGATCTCCAAAGGCTATAAATCTACTTATCCACGCCGAAACCAGGGTAATTTCTGCCATCCCCCTCACTCAAAATGGTCAAATTACGACATGGTCGAAGGAGGATAGAAGATTATCCTAGGGGACGCAATCAAGGCGATCGCCATCAAGAAATTCAATGAGTGTTGAAATGGTTTAGAGAAGTGGCCGACGCTTTGATTCGGAAGATCTGATCAGCACAGAGGGCTGGTGAGGCGATTTCAAAGTGATAAGAATTTGTCGGAGGTGTCTAGGCAGTAACGGGGTGAAGCTGAAATCGAAGTTCTTCTCTATAGGTTTTCAACGAAACACGTTGGCGGACTATCTTCAACCTACGCCGCGGATTGAAGATAGTCCGGCAAATCGTATAATTTTCATCGAAAAAAGTGGAAAGGTGAGGGAACAGGAGACCTAAAAATCCTCAAAAAATGTTCCGGCTCCATCCCGGTCATGAGTAGTAAGCGATGTACATACATCACATACCGATGATGACCCTAATTGTAAGAATCAATGTGGCTAAGTGCTAAGTGCAAATGATATGTGATAGCCGTCAAGTGCACACGGAGATGTTGGGTTACCCAGTGCCCACCTCAGCTGAAATATCACTCAAATTTGCTAATATTGATTATCTAGCGTAATATTGATGATTTAACGTAAGCCATCAAAGTCCCGGGGGAATACCTTTCGTAGCCATCGCTCAGGTTGCCATGGAAATATACTAATGCTGTAATCGGATAGAAAAATTGAGAATTTTGGAATTGAAAACTCATGTTTAAACTTAGTAGAAATGAATAATAAAATCGATTGCAATATACGAGGCATATTTTTTTAAGTAAGTACGTTTTGAAATTCGGCCACTGCGGTGCTGCGGTCGGCATTTGGCATATGAGCGCTGTATACCCACATCTATTAGAAAGCCACAGACGCCATCACGGCAACATTCAACCGTGTTTACGTTTGTTTGTGAGTATTTGAAATGCTTCCGCCAATGAGAATCCCACCGACTGTGAAATACGCGCTGTGAATCGTTTTCTCAGTGCTAAAGGCGTGAAAGATAATGAAATTCATCGTCAGATCAGTGAAGATTATGGAAAATAACATTATGAGCAATGGAATGGCACGAAAATGGGTTTGAGCTTTTTAAAGTATCCAAAACAAAAGGCGTGGCGTGCTGAGTAAGGGAATCGTTTTGCTCAAATACAACGCTCGCCCACACACGGCTAATCAAACTCAAGATCTCATCGGATCATTTGGCTAAGAACAACTTGATCACCTTCCGTACAGTCCCGATCTAGCGCCCGGTGACCACCACCTCAATTTGCATTTCAAGATGCCTCTGGTGGTGGTCAGCGCCGCGACGACGATGATGAGGTCAAAACGACCGTGTTACAGTGGTTGTCAGATCTGGAGGGAGGCTTCTTTGAGGATGGGATTCAAAAGCTGGTTCTACGATGAAATAAATGCCTTAATATTAGTGAAAATTATGTATAAAAGTGGATTAATGTACAGGTTTTCATTTAAAAATAAAATTGTTAAGAAAAGTATACTTGTTTTGTTATCATTTCATAACGGTACTTAATTAAAACACACGCCTCGTATAATGTGGAAGCCATAGGTTCCACAAAATTGGTGGCAATACGCTCTCTTAATATTGAAATATTTCAATTTTCCGTCAACCGATAGTGTCAAATCCAACCCGACATTTTGATTGCAAGTAATTTTGAAAAGCAAAATGGGAAACCTCTGCACTGATTCGGGTGCTTTAAAGAGACTCATCTTTGGGTTCTGGGGCCATTGAGGCCCTGTGACCTTTTCCGCATACGCTATAGCTCAAGATAAAATATTCGCCCTAACCTTGCAAAATGTCAGGTCAATAGGTTCAGTAGAGAGCTTTAAAATACCCGGATATCTTCCCGGATCCCCCGGTAATTCCTGTCCCTCCCCCATCCCAAACCGCTAAAATTACGCTCATGGACGGAGGGAAAAGGATTATCCTTCTGATACCATGAGGAGGCAATGAAGGCGATCGCCATCAAAAGATTCCATGAGGATTGCAATGGAATTGAAAGAGGGCCAATGCTTTGCTATGTAACAAGCAGAGAGGGGTCGTTAGGTGTTTCCCGAGTGCACAGAATTTGTAAGAGGATGGAACTAATTGGGTGAAGTTGGAAAATTACAGTCAATTTCTATGCCTTTTCAACGGAAAACGTTGGTGTCCAATTTTCACCCCATGTCGCCGGGTTGAGATTATACAAATTCAATTCGTTTTTTCCTGGACTTACATTACGAAGGATTTGTACAGGTGGACTGAAAAATCTCAAAAACTGGACAGTCATCACTCCGGTCAACGGCACTGAAGAAGTGCTTCAGTAACTGAAGCTTCAGCAGAATCTACATCTAAATCTACGTCATACCCTGAAAGCCACCCAAAGGGTGTGTGGCAAGGGGTGCTTCAACACCAGGCATGCATGAATTATGCGGCAGAACACCGAAACTACATGGAAACCAGCGTACCATACATGCATCGAGCCAATTAAAAATCTACTAGCCAAGAAACATTCTATCCTCAATCGTTCCAACATGTAAGGGATACAAGGACCACTACTACAGATTAAAAATATCATGCATAAATAAGAACATCAATATTTACATCGTGCATAAATAAGAACGTAGAGAATATTAAGAGAAAGATCTACAGTCTATTTTTTTTAGCTAATCTCACTATTCGCACTATTCATGGTGACGATCAGAATGGGTGCTAATGGTTTATGCTCCCGCCTTATCCCATTTACTTCCAAGTATTTCGTCTTTCATCGACTTCATCATCTAAGTAAGTATGAGTGAATATCCACCATTAAGTACTTCGTTACAAAAGTTTCGAAATACCATGGATTGCTAATGGATGAATGAACGGGCGAGTCCATTGGACACAGAGCGATGATTCTCCGAGTGGGAAATGTGTGCGTATGACATTACAAGGTTAAGTGCATGTGTAGTACTGTACTTATAAATAATACAATTAATTTTTATGGTATATGCTAACGAAAACATTTTTTTATTAAAGAGAGCATAAAAATGCCATCGTCACTGCAATGTTTTTGCCGATTATTTGTCGCAATAATACTTTCACGTTGTTGGTGATCTCAATGTTCCATACGACGCCAGAAAGTGCTCAGTAATTTCGCTTTATTAGGTAAATGCCTTCCAGAACTTTATAGAGAGCTTTCAAGTGTATTTTTTTTTACAAAAAATCGAGTCTATAAGTGCCACTCGACACAAAGCCTGTGTCAAGACTTTTTACCTGCGCAACTGTTCTATGCATTTCTTTTCCCCTGTTTTTCATACCTAAAAGGTGATTATCCAATCCATTTCTTCCTTTTTATGCTAAGCAATTTTTATGGAATTTATTCTATTTAAAAAATGAAAAGCAAGAAGGATGAATTAATTTCATTCTGCAATGAGAATATGGAAATGGCGACCAAAATCTGTGGCTGAATACTGCCCAAATCCATCTCCACTGACAATGAGTTTTTCTCGATTAATTCCTGGAATAATATTGACTTTACAGAGTGTAACTACGCCTATTAAGTCTATGCATTCAGTGACCGTCTTGCAGATAAAATGTGGCTATTCTTCCATTTCCAAAGTTTGAGTTTATATCGAGGATATTGTTGCCTATCAGCTGTGGCATAATCTTTACGCCTGCTGCGAGCTGGAAATGCACAGAAGCGAGAATATTCCATGGGGGAAACATCATCCTCCTTGATCGGGACTCGAACCCGGATCCCTCGATATCGCTGTGGAATTCACCATAAAAGAGGCTTCCTTTCTCGCCTCTCATGGGAATGAGGTTCCCATATTTTTGCTTCTACACGAGTTGTCATTAATCCGAAGAGTGTCATGTCGGCTTCTCTCTCTCTCCACTCCACTCCACTCCATTCCAGTCTCTTTCAGTTCTCCGCCAACGGCTTCATTCCCACGTAATGGTTCAATTTGACGTCATTCACGATTTGCTCGAAGTGTTCCTTTTTTCGCATTCCTCTGCCATCCATCCCTTTTATTTCTCATTACTATAATGTTTTCAAATGACTATTGCGTGGAAAAATATCTACAAAGAATTTGTCTCATCCCTTCCACAGAATTTTCATGGTGACATTTTTCTCTCTAACTCTTCGTGAAAGTCTCATCTTGTGATTCTCTCGGTCCATCCGAACTTGTCCATTCTTCGGTGACACCGCACTCCCATCACTTCCAATCTCTTTGCCTCTGCAGCCGTTCTTGTCCAAGCTTCTTCTGCAATGCAAGAAAATGACCCAAATATACTTTTTAATTATGTGATTTTTTTACTTCCTGGCTTGCGTTGCTAATTGTCCGCTGGCTCTCCTTCTGGTCGAGTGCCTTCTTCGCTTTGGCCATCTCAAACATGGCGACATCTTATACCCGTTTCTTCCGTCTTCCGCTCGTGACTCCCCACGTGGCAAAACTCTTCCTCTTGATAGAGTGTTTTTCCGTCCAAATTCGACGGTTTTTGCTTGATGGCGCCTGCGAGTGCTGCGTATAATCCGACGATTGACCATTGTAATGGCTAGTTCGAATGTCGTGCTATTGACGTTTACGGAGCGTGAAAATGCCGTGTCGACGAAATTACGACCGTTGATGAGTCAACAAGAACCTGCGCATAGTTGAGAGGGAGGGGGGAGGGGGTGAAACATTGCCTCCCGTCAACTATGTGCCGATGGGTGCGACCTGCGCAATGTTTAAAGGTAGTCCGAGCGAAAAATCAATTTACTTAGAAATCAATGAATTTGGTCTCATTTTAAAGAAAAATAACTCACCTATCCGATGGCACCTAAAATTCTACCTCTTACCGCATTACTTTTGGAGATATTTGCCATAATATACCAGCCCTTTTACATGGGAAATGGTACGTGTATGCACTCCAGAGAGACATTATTTACAAAATGAGGTATTTCTAACTCTAAGATGTCGTAAAGAAACTAACAGTGTCCAGTTTGTGTATTTTATCAACAATTATTGAAAATTAATCCTATTGTCACCGCAGTAAATTCTTCGGGATCACAATATACCTTCCGTTTTCATGGAGTTTCAAACACACCACGCAAAAAAATTAGTCAAGTTAAAGATTTATTTGGATATTTCATTTGATTACTTATAATTACTGACATGTAAAACTATACTATTGTACCATTAATAATGCAATGTTTAATTGATGTGTCCTACAGCTGGTGAAATTAAAACGCATAATTCGAATATGGTCTCTGTTATGATTGGGGAACTATCTCGCTCGGACTACCTTAAGACGCGCTCTGCCAATTTCAGAGAAGTTTTTTTTTCAAATTCATTATCAGTGCCATGCAACTCCAAACAAACGATTCGGACGTGACGTCACCACGGCTCGAAAGAGAAGTGTGACGAGGGTATGAGTAGGGGTGGGGGGAGGGGGTATGGGAAGGGAGGGGTTGGTCATAAGCCGAGGGGGGAAAGGGGCGGCCAATGGCGAACCCATTCCTTGAAAGGGTCGAAGGTTTTGTGTTGTTAAAGGTAGTCCGAGCGAGATTGTTCCCTAGTCATAATAGAGAATTCGAATTATACGTTTTATTTTTACCAGCTGTATTTCACATCAATTAAATATTGCATTATTAATGGTGTAGAAATATAGTTTTATATTACAGAAATGGCAAGTAATTAAATAAAAATATCCTAATAAATCTTTAACTTGACTCATTTTTTTCGCGCGGCGCGTTTGAAAATCCTTCAAAACGGAAGGTTATTTGTGGTACACAAGAACCTACTGCGGTGAAAATAGGATTTATTTTCAAATATAGTGGAAAAAACCTATAAACTACACGCTGTTAGTTTTTTACGGCATCTAAGTGTTAGAAATACCTCATTTTGTAAATAATGTCTCTCTCTGGAGTGCATTCACGTATGTACCATTTCTCATGCGAAAGGGCTGTTGTATTTTTTGGCAATTATTTCGGAAAGTAAAGCGGTAAGGGGTTAAATTTTAGGTGTCATTAGAAGGGTGAGATATTTTTCTTTAAAATGAGACTAATTTCATTGATTTCTAGGTTAAATGATATTTCGCTCGAACAACCTTAAATCTGTTACCCCTGCGGGTTGAAATTCATGCAAATTCAAATGGGGCGGGAATTCGAAAGTGTTTTATCGCCCCAAAGTCCATCAAAAGTCAAATCGAGCGGTGGTAATTCATTTCCCAGAGGGGATTGTTGAGACAAACAGGAATTGCTTCCGTGAGTGCCCTTGTTGTTATAAATGGAATAAGAAGTGTCGTCCGTGTGAGTGTGCGCCAATCTCATTCCCAAGGCCTTTCACTCTCTCTCTCTGACCTCCTTCTTTTCATTCTGGCTCTCTTTATTTCGGGGGCATTAAGCGATTGCGATTTCGTGGGTCGCTTGTAAAAAATGCGTGCGTGGCACGTGTTGTCTTTCCACGCTGGCCAATTCATCTGCGTGCAATGGCGGCAAGACGAGAATGCACGAAGCTGGAAGTCATGGGAGGGGAGAGGGGGGGGGGAAGGGGGAGTGGGGAGGGAGGGGGGAGGGTAGGGGAGGGGACAATTGTTGCGTGGACAATTCGCTCGTTGTGACGGGAAAGGCTTGACAGCACTCTGCACCTCGATGCTCGATATCCAAGAGCAATGAAGAATTCGCATACTCGCGACGTGCCCGCAACCCATAATGTGAGGTCATTAAAACATTAATTAAAGTAAAGAGCAAGCATTAATATCTGCATAATCCTCCTGCAAGCAACCTCGTGGGTGTGTGGCACGGGGTGACTTACCACCAACGTGTACTGAACTGTACCACAGTATACTCAGAGGCTACCACTGACATGACGAAAAAGAAAAATCTCTTGGTAAATTCCACACTTTGGACTTTTATTCCCGACCTAGGCTTCGATTGCCTTGCAATCATTTTATAAGGTTTTGAGAATGATAGCAAGTCAATCGAAACATATTTAGGGAATAAAAGTCTTAAGTGTGAAATATACTAAGAGATTTTTCTTTTTCGTCATGTCTTTGGTAACATACCATAATGTTACGCCTTCAACCATTAAGTTTATTCGTGAGGCTACCACTATTGTTGCATCAGAAAAAAAACGTGCAAAGCTATAACAACATGTACGGAATAGCGTGCATGCATATCACGTGGGTGTGTGGCAGCCAGGCAGCGGAGAGGCACTCGTCTCCCACCCAGTCTGAACCTCGCGCGAAGTGATTGACGTGTCCTCGTCCGTAATGGGCGCAGACCAAATAGTACGCAGGAGAACGATACGCGGTTAAAGAGAAAACCAGGAGAGTGCTACGGAGGCGAGCATGCTTAATGTTCGGTGCAGAGATGGGAAAGAAACACTCCATTTGTATTTTGGATACAAAATACAAAGCTCTAAAAGATACAGCTCTAAAAAATGTATCTTAAATACAAAGATAAAAATGCTTGGAAATATGTATTTCTGATGAAAAAATACCAAATTTATTTCAGAATAACTTGGCAAAATACAAAGTACATTATGATAACAACAATCGCAATTTTTCACAGATTTTAAAGATAGTTTGAGCGAAATATCAATTTACATAGGAATCAATGGATTAGGTCTCATTAAAAAAAAAATCTCACCCTTCTAATGACACCCAAAATTCTACCTCTTACCATATTACTTTTGGAGATATTTGCCAAAAAATACCAGCCCTTTTACATGGGAAACGGTGCGTGTATGCACTCCAGAGAGACCTTATGCTAAAAATGGGAAATTTCTAACACTTAGATGTCGTTAAAAAACTAACAGCGTGTAGTTTGTATGCTTTCTCAACTATATTTGAAAATAAATCGTAATGTCACCGCAGTAAATTCTCCGGGATCACAAAAAGCTTTCCGTTATGATGGAGTTTCAATCGCACCACGCGAAAAAAAATGAGTCAAGTTAAATACTTATTTCGATATATTCCTTTGATTACTTACAATTTCTGTCATATAAAACTATTTTATTGCACCATTGATGTTGATGCAATATTTATTTGACGTGTCCCACAGCTGGTGAAATAAAAACGTATAATTCAAATATGGTCTCTATTATGACTGGGGAACTGTCTCGCTCGGACTGCCTTAATTATCATTACAAGGCGTTTCGACTCGCAGAGTCATCATGAGGTACTCCACACTGAGAAAAAGTTGACATCATGACACATTGATATGGTTGAGAGGAGGAGGGATGGATGAATGTATAGGAAACGGGAGTGGGGGGAGCGGGGGGGGGGGGAGGGAGATATTGATAGAAGATGGAAGGTTATGACGAAAAGAAATCAAGAATCATCGGAAAACAAGGAGAGGGGGAGAAGGAGGCAAGGGAGACGGAAAAGGCTTCGTTAAAAACTGCAATACGAGCGTACAATATAGTGTCACACAACTTTTAGAGGAATTAAGGTGGGAGGCCTTAGATACTCGGAAGCTGCACGCTAGGCTTAGTTTGCTTGAGAAATTCAGAACTGATATTTTTCAGAGCGACATAGAGAATATTATCACGACTCCTCACTACATCTCTAGGTCTGACAGATACGATAAAATATGAGAGATATTCTGTCGAACATGTAGATACAAAAACTCGTTTTTTCCGCGCACAATAAATGACCACAATAAAAATTGAGCTCCACTAAATACACTCCTAAAATACATGTCCCCATTTCATCTCCAAAAAAACTTACATCTTTACACGGCTGGTGACCCACCACCCCCTGCCACACGCCCATGCGGCGCCTCTCGCATGTTAAGATGTAGATGTAGATGTAGAAAGGCAATAAAGGGAAGACAAATAGGTAGGGAATAGAGGAGGAGGAGGAAGGGAGGGTTCAAAGAAGGATGTTTAAGCGAGGTCATGAGCAAGGGTATAAGGGTGGCAGATAGGCGATAGGAAGAAGGTGGGGGAGGATTGGTCGGGGGTCAACGGAGGGAGGGTTAAGAGGGAATGGTGTAACCAAAGAAGGGAAGGAGAGAGAGAGAGAGGGAGGGGAGGTGGGTTCTTCGGGTGGGGAACCCGAGTGGATTAAGGTAGATCGAGCGAAAAATTAAGACATTAAAAATTCAACCCCTTACCACATTACATTACATTACATTTACATATTTGACAAATATTACCAGTCCTTTTACATGGGAAACTGTACGTGTATGCACTCCAGAGAGACATTATTTACAAAATGAGGAATTTCTAACATTTAGGTGTCTTAAAAAAACTAACAGGGTGTAGTTTGTATGTTTTCTCAACTATATTTGAAAATTAATCATATTGTCACCGCAGTAAATTCTCCGGGATCACAAAAATCCTTCCGTTTAGGAGTTTTAAACGCACCGCGCGAAAAAAGTGATTCAATTTAACGACTTATTTAGATATTTTCATTTAATTACTTACAATTTCTGTCATATAAAACTATATTATTGCACCATTAACAATGCAATATTTAATTCGTGTGTCCTACAGCTGGTGATTGTTTTTGAAATAGAGAGGGCGTCGTGAGAGATGAAGGCATAAGCAGCTGTGGGAGTTGGTGACATCCCTTCGGGGCCACTGGAGAATTTAGCTCTTAAAAGAGGAAGCAACCTTCCATCTAATTCATTTGGGATGTCTACGAGGAAGGAATAGGACCACAGGGCTTTGTGAAAACAGTTCGGATACCTCATCTTCTTCTTCTTCAGTTAGCAGCCCTGGGGCTGGTTTGCAGCAACTCGCCATTCTTCTCTATTCTCCGCCATCCTCTTCAGTTCGTAACATGAAGTTGTGTTAGTGTCTGTCATTATCTGTGTGATGTATGCAAGTGGTGGTCTTCCTCTACTGTTCCTCACTTCCATCATCCCTTCGATGACTCTGGCTAGATCCGCCATTATGTCTGAGAGTGTGTGTCTATCATATTTCCTCTTCTTGTTTTTAGGCTCTTCATAAAGCTTCTGCTTCCTCCTGCTCTTCTGAATACTTCTTCATTTGTTATATGCTCTAACCAACTGATCCTAAGCATTCTTCTCCAGCACCAAGCCTCAAAAATCATCAACTTCTTCTCTTCTGGCTTCCCTATCGTCTATGTTTCGCTGATATACAAAGCCACACTCCACACGTACGTTTTCAATACCCTTTTCCTTATGTTTAGGTCTATATTTCTGGTTGTAACTATAGTCTTCGTTCTGTTAAAGGCGTTCTTTGCCTCAATAATTCTACTCCGTATTTCTCCTTTGCTCGTTCCATCGTGCGTTATCAGGCTTCTCAGGTATTTATATTCCTTTGCATGTTGTATTTTTTCTCATTCTCTATATATATTGCGGGTTACCATTGTATTATATTTCTCTGATCTTCCTGGTTCCGGCTGCATAAGAGTATTTTCGTTTTCTTTCTATTCACCTTCATGCTCAATTCGTTTTTCATGACGTTATTCATTACGTGAAGTATACTTTGTAGGTCGTCTTCATTTTCTGTTTTTATAACAATGCCATTTGTGAATCTTAGCATGTCAATCTTTTCCCAATGTATATTTATTCCAACTTGAACCTCTTCTCTTATCCTATTTAGGGCGTCTTGGACGTACAAATTAAATAAGTAAGGAGATAGCGAGCATCCTTGTCTTACTCTTTTCTTTATTTCAACCTCTTCCTGGTTATTACCAGATCTTGTTATTCCACTCTCATTCTTATATAAACTATGAATTATTCTTCTAAGTCTATATGAGACTCCCACCTTCTTTAGCAACTTGGACATCATATTCCAGCTCACGTTATCAAAGGATTTCTCCAAATCCACGAATGATAAATATGTTGCCCTTACTTTTCTATTTCTTTTTCAATATCTCATAAATATACACCTCATAAAGGTACATCATAAGGAATGAGATTACGGCAATTTCCCTCTTAGATAAATTTTATTCGACCTGTGTTTCGATGTACTACATCCTACATCAGGCCCATCGAAATAGTGAAGAAAAATCGAGGTAGTACATCGAAACCTAGGTCGGATAAAAAAAGAAATCCAAGTGGAAAATTGCCTTCACTCTCATTCGTCATTAAGAATTCTTTCCACCACATCAAGCCTGTTACTTCTCTTTTAGTTCGGATACCTATCCAATTGCCTGAGATTGCAAGGAGTTTAGAACAATCAGTTTAATTTCTCTCGCAGCAAATATTTTCTTAGAATTTTTAATAGAATGTTGAAGAGTAGAGTAAATTAACACATAGATGACCATTTTGGGTTTGGATTCAATTCAAGATGCGACGGCGGAAATGAAAACACTCAGAAAGGACAACGTTTTTCATCGCTTTGTAGATTGCGAAAAGATGTTTGATGTAAATTGGGAAAACTAATGAAGATAGAAAAAAAGGATTCGATCGTCGAGATTGGACCCTCACCCAATGCTAATACAATCGGTGAAGATGGAATATAGCGGAGAAGTATTAGGCTGGGCAGTTATAATTCTCGGAGTCAGGGAAGGCTGGCCGTGGTTGCCTTTGCTTTAAAACATTTTAGAAGAAACTGTAATGGCGAAGGACTGACAAACAGCTGTGACAATTGATATTTGTGCACGCGGAAGAGAAAATTTGTTAAAATCAATCAGTCCAAATGAGTCACCCGGTCGTGAAGGAATTCCTTCCCGCGTGAACTAGCCTATGAGTAAGCCCAACATAGTATGTGCAGATATTATTTAGAAAATCCATCAACGAAAAACGCAGAACCCAAAAAATGGATAGTTGCCTATGTAATACCCATATTTAAAAGTGGTAATATGGAGCAGCCATCGAATTGGATCATCGTGAATCGGATATGTTCAAGAATTTTTCAAAAGAAGTCTTTAGGTCACGGCTAAAATCCGTTTCTAAGATCCGTTAAAATCTGCTTTACTAAAAAGGTAAATCTTTCTTTTTAATTGAAAATTTTTTTCAGTATTGAGGGAAAATTTTACGTGCTCTACCTTGTGGTCGCTTATCCCATCGACATTTTCAACTTTAATAACTTTTTCAGGGATGTTAAGAATCAATTTCAGATACGCACTTGGGAGTCATTCTCTATATTATTATGTTATGTGCCCAGAACTTGGGTTTTTGAGGCATAATAATTATACGCCCCTTGTAAACATCACAATCCGTCAATAACTCAGTGGTGAAACGCGATTTTATCTCAATTAAAAACGAATAAACATTTCCAAACTCGATATGAAATCATGCACTCAGGTGATCACCTGGTTTGCCTATCCTTTCTCTGGATTATACGTATCAGCACAACCATATACTCGTTCATTTTTACAGAAACTTTGTAATTTTCTTCATAAGCTTTCCTCTCAGGTTCAGCGAGATCTATGTGATAGCTAATTGCATTCATCTTAGACGCAAACACGCTATACTATATCGGAATATAGCCTTCCAGTGCAGAGATATCCGGGTAAGCAAAAATTAAAACAAAAACATTTTTGCGCCGTATATCTGCTGTATGGTTACATGGAAATACAGAGTTGATTATGCCGCCGTAATACAGCTGTATGCAGCAATAATACGGGAAGAAATATACAATGTAAATCATCCACAAATATATATCACAAGTACATTATATTTGCCTAAGCCTGTACTGTATGGATACGTCCTTGTAATTCAGTCGCTCAGCTCGTCCCCTCAACAGAGCCAATCGCCGAACGATTGAATCGAATCAACGCCGTCAACCAGTCAGCGAACTTTCTCATTTCTTGAAGGAATTCAAATTTTTGGGTGAACTTTGACTTAAAATACCTCTCAGTCTGTATTGTCTACGTAATAAATGCTTGGTGAATACGGTTTTCGAGATGCCTTTCATGATATAAAATAGTTAAAATTGAAATCGGGCCAGAGGAAATGACTCAATTCTAGAATAGATATTTATTTGACATCAAAGTGTTATTCTTAATTCTTTCGTCCGGAACCATAGCCAGATTATTAATTTTTAACCTGCCTTAGGATTGTAACTTTAAAATTGCGCCGGAAAAAAGGATGGAGGGTTATAAGAAAACGGATTTTGACCATCTGAGGATTTATTGTGAAATGAATGAACGAAACTAGACCACAAAACGCATTAGAAGCAAATGCATAACCTCCTTTGAAAAGGCCCTTTAGTGCTTAAGAGGGGGATCCTTCGAAACCCTGAATGCCGGGATGGAAAAGGTGTACCCCATACTTTGCAATGATATCTATGAAACAGTTTATCACAATAACAGGTCCACATATTAGTGTATATAATCCCATTTACACTTATTGTATCGAATGTTGACCGATTAAGAATTAGTCCATGAAGAAGATTATCTTAAAAAAAATAGATACGTTAGTTGAAATATGACTGCCACGAAACTTCTACTATTACTAGAAAAAGGAACCAATGTATTTTCCTTCCATGTAAGAAGGGCATGTTCATTGCATTTAAAAAAGAAACAATGCAAAATTAGGAAATTGATTCTCTCAGTATTTTGTTCGAAATATGAACAAACATATATTGTCCACTCTTAATATAAATTATTCTAAAGTTGCTTGGTAAAGTAGAAACATAAGGCTATCGAATATGAAAATATGACTTTTCCTCAAATGGTCGAGCTACCTACTTTGACCGCTTGGTGTGGATTGACCCTAAATAAATTTATAATATCATCAAACACCGTTGACACATTGTTAGGTAGAAACAAAAAGCATTTCCATAGCTTGCTTAAATCATTCATGCTTGTCAGCGCAATAATCGGCAAATTGTTCCCTTTTCTCCAGAGTAATTTTACTCCGCGAATCCATGGATTGGATAATTTTGTTGTTTCTTCGGCTTCTCGTGCGGCGTTAAGGACACGACGCGACGGTGGCGCTGCGACGCATGGATTCATTGATGCATACGCGGGTGTATTAATTAATTAATTAATATCCTAAATCAACGGTTGCTTGGGAATGATTCCTCTCCAGCCAGCGTTTTGCCAAGAGAGCTCCCTTTACCTATTGACCGCTGAACTTCACGTGTTTACCACCGCCTGGCTCACCGTTCGACTTGGGCTCAGTGTGATATATCGATATTCGATTCGACTTTTACGATCAAAAATTCTTCATTTTTCGCCTGTTTCGGTCTCCGTCAATTTTTTCCGCGAAACATTTGCCTCGGATTTCGTCGGCATGCCCACGTGACCTCTATCTGCCAATTTTTCCAAAACAAAAGGTGACTCCCGCATATTGTCCTGCTCATCGAAGCGTTGTTTCTCGTTGTGTGAGCATAATCCCTGCAGAAGCAGACCTCATTGGACAGCTCTCTTATGCGGCTTGGGTCGATGAACTCCGAAGCTGGTCCCAGGGTTCACCAAAGACTGAGAAGGAAGTGACCACAGAAAGTAGTGCCTAGATACCTTCGTGCCTTGGTCCATTCGGATGGAGATGCCCAGCATCTGTCTCTCTCTCTCTCTGGACACCTTTCTCTGTCCCCTCCCCCTCACCGTTTCCATGCGCCGTTTGCCGTACATTTGTCCTTTATCTTCATATTATCTACATCTACATCTACGAAATACCGTGCATGCCACCACTAGGGTGTGTGGCACGGGGAGATTCCACACCAAGCATGCAGCACTCATCCCAGTTCAAGTCATAACCGCGCACGTTCCACCGAATGCCAGGCGCAGGCCAAAAACAGTCGGGGCAACGGTACGCAGTCAGACCACAAACCAGGAGAGTGATACGTAGAAGAACATGCTACCATGCAGTACACTACTCAAGATACAACCACTGGTTAGTTTTATTAATGCGACAAATTAATAGCAGTACAAGGTAGTGCAAGAGTAGGTATATCTTGCTGGAGATTCCATGCGAGGTTAGTAGCTAATAATCATATTAATATTTTAGCACTACTGAAAAAACCAATTCTGCATCCTAGAACTGATTTATCGCAACTATTATGGTCCCTTATTGTACGTGGAAAAAATGACATTTTAAATCTATCGGTTCTACAGTCTATTTCCTTAATCTTATTCCTGGGAAGGTTCCTACCATGATAGTTAAGCTCTTGCAAAATATTTTGAAATATACCCTCGTCCTAATATTAACTTTTTTTACCCCAACCCTTATATTAATTTCTCATTGTTTTTAGTGTTTCACTCTACAGTTGTGTATGTATATGTATATAGAATGAATTTTGGAGTGCCTGGTACGAATTATTTGGATTTAATTGTATTTTTTATTTGATTAGATTCATGTGAAAATATGCCCTCGATTTTCGTCGGATTGCTTCGGATTTCGTCGATTTCTTTCGGACGGGTCATCGACAAATGCCGGAGAATCACTGCATTTGAACCCCTAACTCTGCAACAGTGTCACTGGACGTACTCACTGCATTGGCCCCTCACTGCGCACGTCAGGAAGGGAAAACGAAACGCACTCATGTTTCAATGTCCGCTTTCAAAACCGCACTCATCCGTGTGTGTGTGTCTGGCTGGATCCGGCGTTTCCTTTCATCCGATCTCTCCCACTCGAACGCACAATCCACAAGAGTAATGTCCAACAAAACCGCCCTCGCTTAATATTGTTTTTAATTATTAATTAATTTAATAATTAATCGCTTGCATTTCCGTTTGGGAAGCGGACCGCACGGGGGATACTTCACACTAATAACACCCGTCAATGTTTGCGGATGTCTTTGATGTCCGTTGGCCACTTGAAAGAATTCCACCCATCTCTTAAAACGTTAACTGTGTGTCTGACGGTATACTGTGTTTTTTAGGAGTTCATTTCTAGCGTTTGATTTTCCGATTTGGGCAATTTCTTCTGTCGATGTTTAGAAAATCATCGGCGAAAGTTATTAAAATCTCTATCGACTCTCTTCTAAACATCTTCCAAATTTATCTTGATACCAACGTCACAAAATGGTTCGATTTGGAGAAATACTTAAATTACTAGACTTTTATTCTTGCGTGGGCAAAGAGTAGAAAATTGTTTTGGGCCTCTTGTCACTGAACGGAAGTCTCTCGTCTCGCGAGGGGTTTGAAGAAGAACGCTGCATTTCACTTGACGCCGTGCTGACATTTACGCCGCGGACATAAAACATATCGTGTGGAGTTGCAGCGCTCTATTTCCAACTCTTCCTGGGTACGTGGTGTTATCGCGATTCTCATCGGAACAATGCACTGGCATTCGTGGTGCACTTCAAACGATAGTCAGCTGTTTTATGTGCGCGTGTCAGGTCGGCAAGACATTTTTAATGATACACGAGAACCAACTTATTCTTAGCTGAAACATACCTTAATATTTATTCATACCTTAATGCATCTGCATCTACATCTATGAAATACCGTGCAAGCCACCCATAGGGTGTGTGGCACAGGGTGATTCCACACCAGGCATGCAGCAATCATCTCAGTTCAGTCAGAACCGCGCGCGTTCCCCCGAATGCCAGGTGCAGGCCAAAGCAGTCAGGGCAACGGTACGCAGTCAGACGACAAACTAGACGAGTGATGCGTAGAAGAACATGCAGTACACTACTTAAGATACAACCACTGGTTAGTTTTATTAATGCGACAGATAAATAGCACTACAAGGTACTAAAACATGCAGGAGTATATCGTGCCGGAGAATGTATGCGAGGTTAGTAGCTAATAATCATATTAATATATTTATCACTACTGAAAAAACCTATTCAGCATCCTAGAACTGATGTATCGCAACTATTATGGTCCCTTATTGTACGTGGAAAAAATGACATTTTAAATCTATCGGTTCTACAGTCTATTTCCTTAATCTTATTCCTGGGATCGTTTCTACCATAATAGTTTGGCTCTAGGAAAATATTTTCAACGTCCGCGGCAAAAAATAGTCTACATCAAAATTTCCTTAAAGATTTAACCTATATTTCTCCCTTCTCGGATTGGATAGAGGTTCCCACCCTTATTCTCTCAACAATTTTGTAACACTGCTATGTTTATCGTAACAATTTTTAACAAATCTAGCTGCCATAATTCATTACGATTACATCCACAATGCACAATCTTTTCGTATTTTTGGTCAAATACGCAATGATATTTTAGCCGTAAATATACCGAACGGAAATTCAATTGACATTTCAAAGCGATAAATGAGTGCTTCACGGGCTCTAATTTCATGAGTCGGCATGTTCTTTCTCTGGCTAATGAGACACATGAAATCATAATTGGAAAAATGTACGTCTTTCAGTAATAACTACAACACTAGACTGCTGCCCGAAATGTCTCCTGGTGGTCTTTATAGCTATACAACGATCCCTGATTCCAACATACATAGCATCAAATAATCACTCACCGCCACTATTTCCGTAAGAATGGACCAGCTTGGTCAGATTGTTTTATCCATAACTGTAATCCAGAATTAGCATCCTTTTATGAATTACTGGAGGCACACGAGATATTGGAGCGAAAGAGAGATTCATGCTGGTGATAAGTCACCCCCTGCCAAATCCCCTTGCGGTGGATTGCAGGGTAACTAGTAGACTAATTAAATGTGGAAGGAGAGACGAGTCGTTACAAGCGATTACTCCCATAGATGGGAAAACCATCGCCAAATCGTGATTCAAATCATTGTGATAAGAGGTAATGGAAAAAAAATTAACGGAAATTATTGCAGTGACGTATAATGAAATTCCAAAGAATTTCTGTTAGACGTCAAAGTCAGAGGCGTCGATTCACTGGTAAGCTGGCTGTAGTGTGTTTTTACGATTTCATTGTAGCGCTCAGAGTGGCGATTCACCATAACGCGAATTACTCGTCTGCACTTTCATCAGAGCGGAGCTTCATCTAAAGACACGAAGTGAGCACTAATTGCATTACGTGTAATTCTCTTCAAGGCGCTTTCAATTAAACCACTAAATTAGCACTGCTGTGTTTTGCACCAGAAAATTAATGATGTGGCTTCATTAATGATTGAAGTAAATGAATTTAAATTAATGATTTGAGAGACACTACTAAAGAATGTTGGCTGTTCACATCGGCACTAATTAAACAATCTCCGGGCAAAAGGGAATATTGAGGAGAAACAAATGAAAGGCCAAGCCGTGACAATCAATGGCGTGCAGTGAACGATTTTCCTCGGATAAGCTCTCGCATTTGAGAATGGTGTGAACCGACCGACAATTACGATAGATCATTGGTGGATTTCTCATTAGTCATGCAAACTAAAAATGCAAAGCCAAGAAAGGCATAAGAGTCAAATTAGAAGGTCAGAAATCTACATAGATACATACATTAAATGTATATATTATCTATTTATACATATCTGTTTACAACGCTCTCTTCTCGGCGTTTCCCCTTTTCTCAATGGAAAGGGTTTATAGCAGGACTTGTTTCTGTAGTCACTCGCTTATCATTTACTTTATCATTCGTTGGACATGGCCATACCACAGAGTATACTCTACTCAGAGTATACTCTACTGCAGAGTATACTCTACTCTATACATTACTCTATGGCCATACTCATCCCACATGATTTCCTCTCTCTACCTCCTCCTCCACCGCTTTGTGCATTATTTCGGTTATTTATTATTAATGGCCCGAGTTCGCCACCACCATATTCTCTTATAGACTTGACTGTGGTTTTGAAGATCCTGTGTTTGTTTTTCTTTGACGTATTTTCATTACTCAGGACACAGCTAAGCAATTATATGGCCGTCAAAATACCCTCTGCGCAACGTTTTTGGATTGCTTTGTCTCATAGTGTTTCCTCTGGTGATATTCTCAACCCTAGACACTTAAACTCTCTACAGTGCTGTATATACTGTATTATTTCAAGAACGAGTTCCTGCGGTGTCACGCGGATGTTCCCTTCATGTACCCTGTCTTCCTAACATTAACCCTGAGTCCCCATTTGTGATATTCCTCGATTGTCTTCCCGGTCACTCATACTCAAGTCGTCGCACTCCTGCGAAATAATCATTCCATCGTCAGCGAAACTAAAGGGTAAACAGTTTCTTTTCTTTTACGGAGATTCCCATGGCGTCACATTCTCTTTTTCTAGATTTTAGAACATACTCTTAGTATATCTTACACATGAAAATGGATTAACTGCGATGCTAATATATTATTAGTTATTTTTAAAGATGTATTCTTGTATATTTTAAGAATTATCTTACATAATTACATGGCCACCACATTATGTCCCCTTCCAGAAGTTTGCGGGCATAAACCATGGAATGACGCTCATGACAGACATACCGAATCGATAAATATAACCGTGGACGATGTGACAAAGAGACCAACTATTGTATTGTGTGCGTTCTGAGCGGACAGCTGGAGTGGACGACGTTGGCAGTCGAGCGAAGATGATTACGTAATCCACGAACACACTGATTCGCATGATATGAGGCGCTCTAATGTCTGCGGAACTAAGGAGAGCCGAGGAGAGCAAGTTAGGGTATCGCCATGGCAATACGAGCCCTGACGTGTGGTTTGGCGAGGGATATTTATAATTTGCCTTTATAATGTCTACATCCACATACAACCCTGCGAGCCTCCGCGTGGGCGCGTGGTGTTAAGACACCAGCCGTGTGAAGGTGTTAATGAAATGTTATTTTGGAGGTGAAATGGTGAAATACATAATGGGAGTGTATTTAGTGGAGCTCAATTTTTATTGTGGCCGCTTACTGTGCGCGGAAAGAACGAGTTTTTGTACCTATCTGTTCGGCAGTGTATCTCTCTTATTTTATCGCTTCTATCGGACCTAGAAATGTAGTGTGGAGTCATTATAATATTCTATTCGTCGCTTTGGAACACAACTGTTCTTAGTTTCTCAAGCAAACTAAGCCAAGTGTGTTGCCTCCGAGTCTTTAGTGGTTCTCTGCCTAATCACTCTAAAAGCTGTGGAGCACTCACTAATGTTCGCTTCTCTCGTAGCAGTTACTAACAAAGCGCGCAGCTATTCATAGTATTATATCAATTTTTTTGTTTAAATCTTAATGCCAAGAGTCTCAAATGCTGGCGGGGTATGCGAAGTTTGGTCTAAGCAATATACATTTCTTTCGTCGCAAGTTCCGTTGTTGCGTTACCCAACTTAATAGAATTTTTATATAGATTGTGTATTAGTCTTTATCTCCTGATCTCCCGCCTTACTTCCTAGTTATACCAACGGGGTTCTTTGCTCTCCCGTTTGAATTTGTGTGGCATATATTAATCGAATCCTTTTCATAGACTTTCCAAAGAAAAATATCTCCATGATACTTTGGTGCTCTCGTCTTTTGTTGTGGCAAAAAATTCCGTGAATAATGCTTCTAACGTCTCTCCAAATTTGAGAACTAGAATTTTTCAAATAAGTAGGCTTACGTTGAGGTTTTATAGTAGACTCTAATGTTGTTGTCAGAGTCGTAAAAATTATTTTATGATCACTAATTCCTTCGATAATATTGACGTGTTAAGTTATTTCAGGGCTATTTATAGCTAAAAGGTCGTGTACCTTATACACTCTAATGGGTTCGTTAACTACGTGAGTAAGAGAGTGATTTGGAAGTGTATTAAATAAGACCTCGCTTATGTCACGCTTCCTTGAACTTGCTTCTACGCTATAGATTTCCCAATTCAAAGCCAAGAGGTTGTAATTTCGTGCGCTAATCATTACGCTTCTGTTGTCTCTCGATGTAAATGATGATATTTCAGTTTCTAATTGATACAGAACGTCTATTTTGGAATCTGGTTGTCTGTGAAATGACCAAATGTGTATAATTCTCTTGTTTTTCTGTACACTACACGATTTCTATTCCTATGTTGTCTGATATGTGTGCGGTAGTATTCAAATACGATTTGACTGCTATGAATAATCCGCCGCCAGTCCTATCTGGTTGATCACGCCAATAGATTTTATATCCTGTCGGAAAAACTTCGCTACCGTTAATATCCTCTGGAAGCCACCTCTCTGTTCCAATGATTCTCTGTTCTGTTCTGCGTTTTCACATATATGCTCAACTTTGGCGCGTTTGTTCTTTGCGCCACGGAAATTTACCATTACTAAATTAATACCGCATTTAGCCTGATGCATGTTGGTTCTCTGTTTTCTGTGATTCACTGAGTTATCTTTTTTATATTCTCTAGAATTACTGAGAAAAGAGACTTTCTCGGTGGTTACGCCGTTCTCTTGAGCGCGAGTTTTGAGTTATTTTTGCTCTAAAGTTCTGAGCTGCACTGATTAACCCTTAAATGCTATCGTGGATTTTGATCACGTAAACACTATCTTCGGATCTTTTTTGACCCGATTTTTCGGATTGTTCGTGATCAACAACCGTCAACCGTCTCTAGTTCAACTGGCTTGCTCCCCCTTGGAGGATGCAATCAGATCTGTATTTTCCAACGTCAATATTAAGTGCAAATGAATGAGGATGATATGAAACGTGCGGTCAAATTAACCGGCAATTAGACTTTTGATCGTAGAACATTGTGAAAGTTTCCTTGGAAACATATCCGTCATCGATGCTAATTAATCATAAATACCCATAGCTAATGCTGTTGAAGCTCAATCTAATCAGGCTATATGAAGAAAGTATGAAAATTTATGTTCATTAAAAATATGAGATGTATGTAGCCATTGATCGCTGCAAATAATAATGACTGCGGGCCATGTTGCAGTTGTACTTCACCGAGGCCCTAGGCCAATGGGACTTTTCCGAGGTCATGCACTCGTCCGGACCTGTGACGTCACGTGTTTACGTTCCGGAATAATTCCGCTTTGCACACCCGTCCAATTTTCAATCGCTCATGACTCTTCTGGACCAAAGGACCAAATCACAGAGGGGGGGGGATTTAATTCCCGAAATTGATGCTACAGCCCTTGCGTACCCGCCATCTTGTACTACGCAGAACAAAGCATTGCCTCCATTGATTCCATTGCCTCAAAAACATGCGTTTGCATGAAAAACTTTGATTTGCGCCAAGGAAATTTACCATTACTAAATTAATACCGCATTTAGCCTGATGCATGTTGGTTCTCTGTTTTCTGTGATTTCTTTACTTCATTACTGCACACTTTACTTATTAATTTAATGGTGGGGCTTATTCTGTTGTTCGGGTGTTGTTCGAAGGTAATTTAAAATACCATGGATACTTTAAAGCCCATACATGCAGTGCAACGCCATGAAATAGACGGACTAGTGAAGGGGTCTGCCACAATGAATCATACGAGATTATAGCAATTAAGTAGATGCTGACGAGTATTATACGCGAAAATGTACGATAGTGAAACTTGTTAAAAGCCGCTTATAAATCTGCTCATAATGTACAAGCCGCATTTCGATCGATTCTCCGATGAGGCGAGGGAAATAATGATTGTCCTTTTCCAAGGCTGGTGCATCAATAATTATGATATAATATCTCGGATTGGAGAAGGCGAAGAGTGCGTCATCCTCATTGATCGTTCAGTCCATGAATATATATGATGGATTGTTATCTCGTCGCCAAAAACTGTTGTCTAGAATTTACAAAGTAAATTTTAGATCACAAAAATAGCAAGATATCATTGAAAGCATCAGGTAATTCACATCTCCTCGATCGTTATTGAATATTCATCACAGTCTCACGTTAGCAACAATTATCTACGTCTATTTACGATACAGCTGAAAAGACTCTAATCGAAGTGGCGCCAAAGACTGAGTGAACTAAAAGTGGAAATTTAGGCAACACGTAGCCTAAGTAACAATTCCTAACATCTAAATCCATAATATATATTCATGGTTCAATTATAAGATTGTCGGTCCAATCATAAGGTTGACAGCAGCCCTCCACCCATACCTATCTACTGAGCTAGTTCCATTGCTCCCTGGTACATACATCTTCCTATGTAAGTACGTATACACCTTCCTAAGTATTTGGCTCTTATTCGTCGGCCTGCCTCTCGGGACTTTTTCCCTCTATTTTTCCTTCAATTTAGTTCTTCACAAACCCTTCTCCAGGTGTGTCCAATCCATCTGGTCCAGCTTTTCGGTATTGCGTTCCATTCGGTCCCTTCATCGTCTCCTCTTTTGAAAATTTGGTAATTTTTATTTTGTCTGATGATGATGGCCTGCTCGTCGAGGCGTGAACGGCTCTCTGGTCAAGTGTCGCCAAAACTTGCGATGTTTGTATGCATTTGGAGTATTAATTCACCTGTTCAATTACTTCTCTCTTTTTCGAAAGTCAACGGAGGACATTACGGAGCGATGGATGCCACCGCTGATATCGACTTTCGTATGCCTTTGGAACTCGATTCTTTTCCTCTCTCCGATGACAGCGGGCATTCCGAAGTAACTGTAAATATTTACACACATACCATACATACATACATACCCCTCACGCCGTCCCCTTCTGGGGTAAGCAGAGCCACTAAGTTTCACTCGTTAGTACATAATTGTATACCTAACTCTGCTTCAATAATTTCCTCCATGCTGACCTATCCTTGCAAACCTCTTTTGCCTCATTTACCCTTTATACTCTGCTTCACACACGCCCTCCTGTTTTTAAGACTCCTAATATTCCTCCTCCTAAGAATTTCCTCAACCACATTCAACCACAAATTTCTCGGCCTACCTCTCCCTCTCGCACCATTCATTTCACTCTTATATATCTGTTTTGATATTCGACTCTCATCCATTCTGTAAATATTTGTCGCATTAATGCCCGTTTGTACGTGCAAACAAACCAGCCTCTCTTCCTTTTAGGCCATGGGTTAAAGTCAGGGTGAGTAACTCATATTTCTTGGGAAGACGATGCGATGATGCTTAGCAGCAAGTGTACTGCAATCTGTCTGGCGAACTATGAGCAAGTTGAAGGAGGATGAGACAACTTTATTAAAAGGAGCCGTGGCCCAGAATATTCGACGCGTGATCGAGGACTCTCAGTCGGGAGTCACGGAAGGAAATGACGAAATATGGAGAGCATAATTGTGACGAGTACCGCGGGCCGCTCGATCGCTTAGAAAGCAAAGGTGACTAAAGGTTACGGTGCGACGAGGCTATCGTCTTCGATCGAGTCCCACGTCGAATGAGCCGCTCTTCGACGCCAGTCCCGATTCTATCGGAAGCGGTGGTCATTACTTGTTGTTGTTGGGCGGTCGATCGGTCGGTGTACCATACTGAGTTCGATAAGGTAGTCCGAGAGAGATAGTTCCCTAGTCATAATACAGACTATATTCGAATAATACGTTTTAATTTCACCAGCTGTGGGACACACCAATTATATATATAAAAGCGAGTTCTATACAGCCGTCGGCCGTCTCTCGCATCCTCTTCTCCAAGCCTCCTTGTCTCTCCAGTCTTCATTCTATAATTGTCTCCTTTTCATATCTTGGGTGACTTGCTTTTTCCAGTCTTCTGGTGGTCGTCCTCTCTTCCTCCCTCCGGGTGGTTGCCAATTTAATATCTTTTTTGGCCAACGTTTCTCCTCCATTCTTTTTACGTTTCCATACCATTTTAGCCGTCTTTTCTCTATTTCCTGTATGATGTTTTCTTCTACCTGCATCATTTTTCTTATATTTTCTTTTCTTATTTTTTGTAGTTTTGGTTTTCTGCTGCTTCTTCTTAGAAAATCTATCTCTACGACCTTCAGTCTCTGCCTATCCCTTTTGGTCATTTCCCATGTCTCTGCTCCGTAAAGGAGTATACTCTGAATAATTGTTTTATATACATATTTGCAATTTTGTTTTCCTCTTTATGTCTTTTGACCATAATATGCTATTCATTTTATTTATTGCAAGTTTTGACTTATGTATTCTGTTTGTCATCTCTTTTTTACTGGTTCCTTCTTTTCCAATCGTTACACCTAAGTATTTATACTCACTACAGACTTCGATGGCATTTCCTTCTATTTCCAGAGTCCTTGCATTCTCATTTATTACCATATATTTTGTTTTGCTGAAATTTACTTTCAGGCCCGCCTTATTGTATGTTTCTATCAATTTCCTCATCATATATTCTGCGTCGTACTTATCTCCTGCAATTACTATATGATCGTCAGCAAAAAGTAATGTATATAGTGAGTCTCCGTCTATTTTTATTCCCATTTCAGCACATTTCTTCTTCCAATCCTTCAGAGCTTCGTTAATATAAATTTTAAAAAGAGTGGGTGATAGGCAACACCCTTGTCTTAGTCCTTTATTGGGCTTAATTAAAATAATTTACTTCCTATTTTTACTTCTGTTTCTAGGTTTTTATCAAGATTTTTATTGCTATAATGTATTTTCCGTTTATATTACTTTCATCTAGAATGCGGTAAAGATTTTTGATATGAAATTTGATAGGAAGAATTTCGTAGGACACATCAATTAAATATTGTATTATTTATGGTGCAATTGCATAGTTTAATATAACAGAAATTCTTAGTAATCAAATGAAATTATCTAAATAAGTCTTTAACTTGACTCATTTTTTTCGCGCGGTGCGTTTGAAACTCCTTCAAAGCGGAAGGCTTTTTGTGATCCCGAATAATTTACTGCGGCGAAAATATGATTAATTTTCAAAAATAGTTGAGAAAACATACAAACTACAAGCTGTTAGTTTTTTTACGACATCTAAGTGTTATAAATGCCTCATTTTGAATATAAGGTCTCTCTGGTGTGCATACACGTAACATTTCCCATGTAAAAGGGCTGGTATTTTTTGGCAAATATCTCCAAAAGTAATGAATTAAGTGGTTGAATTTTTGGTGACATTGGATAGGTGAGATATTTTTCTTTAAAATGAGACCAAATTCATTGATTTCTAAGTAAAATGATATTACGCTCGGACTGCCTTAAAGTGCACGCGTATTCTTCGTTTGGGAATTGCATGCGGAGACTTCGTCGGAGGACTCAACCTTCACCTTTGCGACGGTTGGTGCGCTGAAATCGGAATTTTGGATTGATGGTGGATGGGGGAGGTGGTTGGGGGCTAGCTGAGCAGGATGACGATTGGGCCAGAGAAATTTCATTGTTGCGACGTCGAATGCGCAAGGATTCGAGACTTGCTTCGTGGCATCCCTTTGCCTCGACGGGTATTCTCTTGAAATTTGGCTCCACACAATCATATTTCGAGTTATCAATATATAATACTCAATGGACCTCATGGCTTCTGTGAACAAACGGGCATTCTTGTATGTTAGTTAACACTAGGACAGCCGAGCTTCTCTACCACCCTAGAACAGCCAACGGAGCCATTTCGGCTCCGTCGCTAATATCATGCTCTTGGGTAACTGAAATGAAGAAATAAATTTAGAAATATGATTTTCATTTGGTTTACAAAATAATTCAATCATATTTTAGCTACTTTACAATTCCATAGAGGCACATTTAAAAAAAAGTTGGAACTTTGAAAGGCCTTTCTCCTGTTTATAATCCTCATAGTCTGAATCGCCGCCACTGTTAGGAGAATCATCTTAAACTTCGATCGATCTTCAGAAATTTTGCTTAGATTCTTAATAATGCCTTCAGGAAGTAGGCGTCGCTTCATAGACATTGCCGGAAAAGAAGCTCGTATCTCTTGTGAACCGATCTCGATTTCACGGCGAAAGATTAAGACTGAGTGATGAAAATCCTGTTTGGTCAATGTATTTGCCAGCGTGAAGCGATTTGAACAATTATCCAATTATTTGAGCGATTGAGACCTGAAACTCTGAATGGTTACAAAGTAAGCACGTTCATAACATGGTTAAGGTGTGTCGGATTCTTCCGCTTCTTGTGAGAATGGTAAATGGGAGAATGGAGCAGATTATCGAAGTAAACTTAAATATACCCTTGATACTCTTGATCATTCAATGTAAAGAAGCAAATTAATACATAGTTGTTTGATTTTTGCTGCTAACTCTACGCTTTAAAAACTAAATGGCATTCACGGTCCTTAATGGAGCCAAATTGGCTCCCATGGCTGTTCGAAGTAAATTGCCTTTTTTTTTAATGAAGAAGTACTCGCAATGAGCCACAGATATTTCTCCAGTGGCATTGCCATGAAAAATTATTACATGTCAGAAAAAATAATGATTATAAAAAAATAAAAAACAAAAAATACAACTATTGAAAATGTAAAAGGAGCCAAAATGGCTCTTTCGGCTGTTCTAGTGATCGCCAGAAAAGCACCCGGCGCACTTTGCAATGGCGTTTACCTTCGTCCGAATTCCCTCGACCAGACTAGTTGATGCGAATATGTGCGAACTCTTGCACCGCTGGTGGCGGCCTCACTGGAGGTACGAAACTGCTCAGCCTTCTTGTATTTAGTACAATTATTAATATTTATTGTTTAAACTATATATTTTAACTTTTTACTTGTCGTATTAGCAATGCAATACTTATCGCCTAAACTGTCAAAAGATCATTTCGATCGCCTCATCACGCCCATGCGGCGGCTCGCAGGGTATTATGTAGATGTAGATATAGAAATTAACATGTCAGTAAATGACATGGTAGGATGTATTTTTTTCTCCACGTGGCTTGTATTGTATGTGTTAGCGCGTCGAAATTAATGGGAGGACCGGAAATATTTAATGAAAGCCTCGGCGTTGGGGTAATATGTCATTTACTGACATTATCTGCTATTTATTTAGTTTCTATTTGCATATTTTATTCAATATTCATCACATACATGATTGTGAAAAACGTGGTTTCGCCGTCGCCGTTCATAAGTCGAAGGTTCCCCACGGCTCATCGCTAAACAGACAGTCGCCTCTCCGAGGTGAAGACCACACACTTACCCGTGGGGAACCACTTATGAAAATAAACAATAGATCATTTAAATATGATCGTGAGAAGCCAGATTTAATCACACTCTGGCATTTATAACTTCGATCTATCCGAGCAGGAGTTACTTTAGGCGAATTACGTACACCGTGGGTGGATTAATCATAAAATCATCATATACAGTAAAATATCCTGGAATTACCTTAACTTCAGATATATCGTGGAGAACACACATACAAAACATATGTGGCACAGCAATATAGAAACTAGTTTTGTTAAGATTTTAATAGGAAGGTCCTCGGATGAAAAAGTAAAAGAGAGATGCTACTTCGCTCTGGTTAGGCCACACCTCGAATGCGCCGCGAGCATTTGGGATCCTGGTGATAAAGGTTTAACCAAAAAAATTGATAAAATGCAAAGGAAAGCAGCGCGCTTCGTTAAAAACTGCTACGAGCGTACATATAGTGTCTCACAACTTTTAGAGGGATTAAGGTGGGAGCCCCTAGAGACTATGAGGCTACACGCTAGGCTTAGGCTGCTTAAGATATTCGGAACTGGTGTTTTTCAGAGCGACATAGAGAATACTATCATGACTCCTCACTACATCTCTAGGTCTGACAGATGCGATAAAATAAGAGAGATACTCTGCCGAACAGATAGGTACAAAAACTCGTTCTTTCCGCGCACAATAAGCGACCACAATAGAAACTGAGCTCTTCCGAATACACTCTCATAGGACATGTCACCATTTCACCTCCAAAACCTTTACACCTTTACACGGCTGGTGACCTACCACCCCCTGCCACACGCCCATGCGGCGGCTCGCAGGGTATTATGTAGATGTAGATATAGATGTAGATATTTGGGTGAGCCACTCTTCGCTTGAGAGACAGGGACAAAATTAATCAGTCGGCCTTCATCGCTATCCATCGCCATGCTGCTTCTATATTGCTGGTGTGCCCCTCCCTCCCCCTCATTCCCTGCGGTAGCCTCCTCCCTCCCCTCCTTCCCCCCCTCCCCTTCCACAAACCCACCGTTTGTTCCCGCGGTAACCACCCACCTCCAACATTCCATTCGACGTCACATAATTCTGACTTTGCATATTCCGTGAAAATCACTTCCGAGTGTCCGTTGAAAATGATTCGGCGTGACGGAGCGGTGCGCGTGACCAAGGGAGAAAGACAACGCACGTGTCAATTACGTCGTCCGCCAACTCCTCGTGACGAGAGACGGAAGCGAAATTGTTTGAAGGAGGAGAGAGGGAGACGCAATCTGAAGTTTTGGAGACGAAGCGATGAGAAACGTTGACGACGCCGTGGCGTGACACACTAGAGTGGTCCTGATTTTTCGGAAATCCCAATTTCTTTTGGAAGATACCCTGATTGGTGCCATTGCGTTAGGAAAATGAATATATAAAATATTTCCATTGGGGAATGAGAAGACGTGCCGCATCGCGCCTAAATTAATTAAATTTCGCCATATTTTCCTGTTTTCCGGTCATTACTGACGATTGCGAGCCGCTTGGGCGTTTTAAATTCTTTCTCTGTAATTACAAACGTTTGATCATATATTTTGCATGTTCAATTTTCAATTTCTGCGGAGTAGTTTCCAAGACACGACACCGAGGGAGCTCATGCCGCTCAAGTTGCCGGGCGCGAAAAAAAGTCGACTTCCGTCAACTTTCCCGACTTCAGCTCAAGTTCCAAATACTAAGCTTACACACTTCTACATGGCCAAAGGAACGGAAACTACGTTATTTTATGGTTTTAATTGAATTTGATCATTTTTCGATTGTTTCGTGACACAAAATAGCGAAGGCCAATGTAAACAGCACAAACATTGTACGTGGATTTATTCTAAAAAAATAACTTATTCGAAATTGAGAAATACTGGAAAAATTCTGATGAATAATTGCGGAGATGAAGAACCTGCTTGGCGAGACAATGATAATAAGAACAGTACTTTCGGGGGAAGAACGAATATGAGCAAGCCGAAGAATGAAGGACTGGAGAAAGAGAACACTTGAGAAAGTAAAGATAGTTGTATAATCTCAGCCCATGAATGGCTGAAACGAAACGATTAATAATTATATGAGTAATTGGATGCACTAGTGGATCCGATTCATTTCCTTTCCCTTGGTCTGCTTGAAAGGGTCCCTCGCTGCCCAGACTAGTTCATTTTTGCCATTTACAGTGTTCTAAGTCTCAAGCACATTCTGATGCTCAGTCCTCGATAATGCGATATGAGTTGTAGTGCTCCCGTCGTGCTGTGTTCTCAATTACAAACCGTGCACTTCACTTTGCCATCTTTCAGTGTTCTAAAATATTCCCACATAGTACTCTTGCGCATCATTTTCGATGTCAGATGTCACACGTTGGGACAGAAAACCAAATACCAACGTCGAAACTCAAATTCAAGCTTACATTTTCCAACGGCAGAAATTCTCGCGCTGAGCATAAAATAGTGAGAAGCCAACATGTGTGTCATAGCTGTTAAGACTGAAAATGGCTGGCTGGCGCAATGCCTTCGTCCACTTATCGTTCTACTCATATTCTCTTGTACTCTGAACCCCTGGCTCTGTTTACAATGAAAATAAACTCATCCGGACGATTCCCATGATCAGCACATTTGCTACTGTCTTTCAATTGCGATACACACCCGGCCAGATTCTGCATCGAGTTGGAACCCATATGCACAATTCAAGGCCAAAATGGCTTGACAAAGCTATGGGCAATTGTTTTCTTCATTGAAGGGGAGATAAGATTTTTATAGATCTTCAAATAGTTTCACTGAGACAGGTAAGGAGTTTTGAGGTTTTAACAACTTCACTTTTTGCTACCATTGGAAATGTTTTGATTTTTTCGTCGCTTCCTAATGAAGGCACCAAGTGTAATGAATTACAAAGCTAATAATATAAACCAGCCTTCTTTAAAATTATTCCATTCTGTAACTGGGATATTCGTATGCCTCCCTGAGAAGTAGCTCTTCTAAAAGTGTGAAAATGGTGCCTTTTTCCTTCCTCCTAGCCATGTGGATGCGTCTAGAGAATAATTTGTGCTTTCAGGCTCATAAGTATGTTTTACAACAAATTCTATTTGCGATAAATGGTCAATGAAGCATCCGGAAAAACGAATTTTCAGTCGTACAAAATTTTAAAATCTATGGCGTAAGTCGAATTTTGGTCGACTTTCAAGTTGACTTTCGGAGTGTAATGTCGACTTCGACTTTCCAATCCCTAGGCGCGCCCTCTCGCATCTACGCTGGAATCTACTAAGACAGCTGCCACATAACACGTTTAGGGACATAGTATTGTTTTAAGAAATTGAACGTTTCATTTTTTATAAAGATCATTTAACGTGTGTACTTTATTACTGCCATATTTATGGCAAAAACATGAAAAAATTGGAAAGTACTCGGGTTAGTTATTATCGGAGCCACATCAGTTTAATCACACAGTAACTCATTATTAAATCAAGTGTACATTACTCTGCAATATCTCCGTAGTGCAAGTAGCGAGTTATTATTTCACGGCGATTTTAATCATGATGATCAAAACATGAGAAACTAGCTTTTACTTTATTAATTGAAGAGGACAATCAGGAAAAATGGTTCTCCTCTAGAAAGATGAGCTGCTTCAGAGATGATAGAGCTCATGATATTTCCCTCTCTGTGGATCGTTTTGTTGCTGTTCGAGAGCGTAGGCGGACGTTTTGTCTTAAAAAGCGCTACAAATACATTACGCAAGAGCATCAGTAATCTGTCCAGCGTGAACGACTACATGTTACTGGCAGTTCGCACCTGAGAAACTCATCTCTGCGATCGACTCAGCGATATAAAGGAGGAACTCGTCAGGCCCTACGCTAAGGTTGTGGCTGCTGAAACCGAATCGCCTACTTCCTCTAGCGCCAAAACTGCGTAACACTATCATGAACTACCTCGATTTTCGAGCATTCACGGGACGAAGCTGTAGAGAGGGGTGCTCTCTGTACCCATCTAGTTCCAGAGGACATCGCTGACAACGACTTGCTGCTGCACTGGAGGGATAGGTGCCTCAAATAACCAGCCGTGGCTGGTAATGGCGGGGAGAAAATATTTGTGCGTAAGCTTGTTTGATGGACAATCATCGATGGTCGACGCTTTCGATGTCCGTCTATTGTCGATAGTCGACGATAATCTTCGACTTTCGATGATTGACAATTATCGTTGACCCACGCGACGCGTCGTCCGTGCGCCAGGCCGCGGTTGACGGCAGATAAGCGCCAATATTCCGATTTACCGGTCAGTGACCATCGACTCGACAAGCTTATGGTCCGTTTTTCAAATATGTGGCCATCGATTGACCTTTGACAATCAATTATCAATTCACCATTGGCAATCGATAGATCATAGACAATCTATTGGCCATCGATAATTGGTTGACCGTCGTTAATCATTCTACCATTGGCAGTTTATCGACCATCGGCATTCGATCGGACAATCTCAATCATTGACCATCGAAAATCTATTGACGATCGTACTATGGTATTCGATGCTCACCATCGACATAAAAAATAGACATCATCATCACAATTTTAATTAATCGAACCATTAAACATCCCTGTCTGTGCGTGGTGGCCATCAGCAAGCGTAGTCTACGCATATTCATTGCTGCTGGACTTTTCCAACAGATAAATAAAACTGCAAGGCTCTTCTCAGCGTTGGAAAACAAGTTATTATCCATCAGAATGACAATGTATCAGGTTTCGTGAACCAGCGGTAGGCGGTAGCCATAAGAATAATTTAGTCGTGTACGATGCGCGCCAAAGAGGATTTTTTGTTTTCACTGACTATTTTTAGTATCGTTTGGATTAAAACAACTGTAATTTTTCATTTGTGAGATTTTACACACAAATATGTATAAATTAATTTATGCTCATTAAGACGTTTAAAGCATAATTATGAAATTCATGATTTTTCATATATGCAGAGATACGACTATTTTTCAGTTTACGCCGACGCCGCACGATTTGCCCCCCAACGCCGCAGCCGAAGTAAACCTTCTCGGCGCCCATCTCTACCTCTAACTCTCTGACGGTACACGCTCTCTCAATGACAAAATGGCCTCTTACGAGTTCATTACTGTTCCCTTAGGAATGCGCAATTAGTTGGTGTTCCCCGCGCCGATGAACGGAGGAGCCTTGGCCGCGGGTTATGATGTATCGACTTCACTTTTGAGGAACGCTTTTGAGACCGCTCTGTAAACCGCTCTCAGAGTGACGACCCGCGGTCATCGCGGAAGATTGCGAAGAAGCGACACCACGAACACGAGACCACATTCCGCCATGTTAGTTATGTCCGTGCGCTGTCAACTCAATCTCTGGCGTGGGTGTACATATATGCGTCTTCATCAACCTAATAACCTATCTAGCCACTTCAAGAGAGAGAGTGTGGCAGGGGGTGAGTTATCATCAAAATGCGTCATACTTTGCCCAATCAAAGTGCAATGGAACCCCAAATATAACTAAATACAATACCCCAATATAACAAAATACTAGAGGGACTGTTTGCACCTATGTATCCGCTACTAGATATACGTGCAAAGGGCAAATCAAATCCTTTACTACTTTATCTATTGAAAAACCTAGTTCATAGTCTCGGTGACAGCTGACGTGGTCTTTAATTTCTTATGGTTTAGTGGTAAAAGTGATATTTTAAACCCTGTTTGTTCTACAGTCTATTTCTCCAATGTTTTCTCATCATATAATTTACTGTGGTGTATCGGATTCATCAACATCTGCAACTGAAAACCATTGTGCAAGCCACAACTAGGGCACGGGGTGATTCCACACCAGGCATGCAGCACATACCACAGTTCAAATCAGAACCGCTCATCTTCTTGAACTTCCAGAACAGCTTTTGGCCTGCGCTTGGCATTCGGGGGAACGCGCGCGGTTCAGATTTGAACTGGGATGAGTGCTGAATGCCTAGTGTGGAGTCACCCCGTGCCACACACCCTAGTCTAAGTTTCATAGAACTTTTCTGTTACAACTATTAAGATTCCTTACTGTACGTGGAAAAAATGACGTTCTAAATGGTTTCTATTGGTGCTATTCTATTCTATCGGTTCAGGAGTCTATTTCCTTAATTTAATGCCTGCGATAGTTTCTACTATAATATTATATGTTTGGATCCATCAAAACATTTTGAACGTCCGGTAAAAAAACTAGTCTACGTAAAAGTTTCGTAAAAGATCTAATCTATATTATGTCCATCGATCAGATAGAGGTTCCAACCCTTATTCTTTCAACCATGAATGTATATTATGGATTAAAATGTTTGGAATCGTTGCCTAGGTAATGTGTTGCCTCGATTTCCACTTTTAGTTCACCCACACGTTGGCGCTACGTAGAAAGAAGTGATCTCAGTCGAATCGTAAATTTGCCGTTGTTGATTGTTGTTAAGAATGTGGTGAATATTCAATGACGATTGAAGAGATATGGACTACTCGATGATGTGAATTTTTGCTGTCTATTTTTTAGACCTAACAGTTACTTTTTAAATGCTAGAGGGGAAATATCTAGGTACTACAGGAAGTGCCTAAGAGGCACATGAAACTTCCATAGTGAGTCCTTTCTCTGCTGTGTGGATCTTTTACTGTTAATTTACAGCTACATTTTATTTGGTTTATTACCTGTTGAGAGCCTTAGGATGCAGAGGGTATGATCTAGATAGATCGATGTGGATGTTAATGTGTAACCTACTGTTCATGTGAACATTCATAGTACTTGTATCTGTTTTATAATTCATTCCACTTTTTTCACCTCTTAGTATTATTCTTAAATCGCCGTATAACGATATTCACGAAGTGCTAGGAAGTTAATTGTGCATTTGTGAGATTAAATTTGGAGAGGATTTAAATATATCTGTAGACCGGACAATATTAAAAATGAGCGTAATTATGTCCCGCGTGTAGTACTACATTTTCTATCCACTGCATTAGTTTATTATTGATTACTAGTAAGTAAAACCGGTAAGACGTGATTATTTACGATCTGTAGACTGTATTTACATTTGAACTGCCGTCTTTCATCACTAGACGGCGACTCAATCGAAAAAGTTGTTTGTTTACGGAATTCTAGGCAACAGTTTTTGGCGACGAGTCGATAATCCATAATGTATATTCATGCATTCAACAATTCAGTAACACCACTAAGTGTGTCTGAGCAATTTTGGCAGTTAATGCTGCCCTCCGCTGCACGCAATCAATCTGCACATCTGAAACTAGTTCTACTTCGTAAGGGTAACATATGCTATGCGACATATTCCGAAAGATGTTTCACAATAGAAAAATAGCACCTTCCTTTACTTTCTCGTAACATTTTTCTAGTATTCTTCTAGTGAACCCCAATTTACAATTTTATTGTGCTCAGATTTCCCGTATGTGCTTCCCCCTGGATAAATCCCGAGTGAAAGTCACTGTTAAAGTTTTAACTGACTCTACATTTGATAGTACCGTTCGACTAATTAGATTCCGTCAAATGCTATGAACGCCGTGAGAATATATATTTGTTTGGAACTTACGTCAGAGATTTAATCGTAATTTTAATCGACGGTCTGAAAGCTATTCCCATTCGAATCGTTGCACACTGTCATTAACACATAATCATCGCAAAGGCCTTGAACTTATCTTTGTCAAATTCAAAAGTTGAAGGTTTCACTTGATGGAAGGTCGACATTGTAGTGAACCAAACTTTGTCTTCAACAGTTTTATTATATTGAGTACAACCGGTTTTGGCAGTTACGCCATTATCATACAGTGATCATCTAATGATACTTACTACCCCGCAATCCACCACAAGGGCATTTGGCAGGGGGTGACTTATAACCAACATGAATTACAGCGAAGAAATTAACTTTCACCAATATGAACTACCTAATGGATATGCTACAAATGCTACATAAATTTACTTGTCTATAATGTAAATATGTAAACGTGACACAAGAGTCATGCAGAGAACATGCAAAACATGGTGTTAGCACTACTCGGCAGATTAAGAATCATGCATTTTGTGGCCTATAAATCAATCAGCTATACTACGTGTCAACTAACTTAATTCAGTGTCTTAACACAACCATTATGGTCTCTTATCGATCGCGGGAAAAACGACATTCTAAACCTTTCTGTTCTACAATCTATTTCCCTCATTTCCTTCTCATGATCTGATATACCGTAGTGTCTTGGAGTTTGTAAGATATTGATATCTTCGTCGGAGAATAATTCGGTTCATAAAAGATTCAGTCTAATTTTCAATCGACGGTCTGAAAGCGATTCCCATCCAAGTTTTTGGAAGAGGTCAGTTTCACTAACGAGACTATCATAACGGCCTTTCACGTATCTTGCTGGTCTTCTCTGCACACGTTCTAACGCTATTTTGAAGCCTACCTCTATGAGGATCCCAAGCACTGGTAGCGTATTCCAAGTGGGGTCTAGCCGGTCTTGCAAGGGAGAAGTGGCTGATTTCTCTAACTTTACTGTCACACTTTCCAAGTACTCTTTTAGCAATTCCAAATTTACGATTAACTTGACCAGTTATTTCCCTGGAGTACTAGCCTCATTGGAGATGGCGCCGACTAATACTACCCTCTGTAAGCGATCGCTTAGGAATTCTGTAATCCAGGAAATTACATCGTCGTTTAAGCCGTAAGATTTTAGTTAAATTAATAATTTTCTGTGGGACACTTTATCAAATGATTTTTTGAATTCAAGAGAAATCGCACCTACAGGAACGTTATCTTCACCGGAGACTAAGATATCGTGGGAAAACAGTGCCAATTGAGTTATGAAGGATCTCCCTTTCCTGGTTCAGTGTGGTGTTTTTATCAGCGAGTCCTGCAAATCCAGGTGTTTAATGACTGAGCTTACAATTGTATGTTCAAGGACTTATATGAGAGAGATTTTAGTGACATCGGTCTGTAATTCGATGGCTGTTTCTTATCACCACTTTTAAATATGGACGTCACATTGGCGGTTTTCCAGTTTGTGGGTTCTGCTATCTTCTTGGGTTCTGAGGAGTAGCTGTAAGTATAATTTCTCTAACTTAATCGCCACACTTTCCAAGTACTCTTTTATCAAATCCCAATTTACGCTTGACCAGTTATTTTCCGAATGTTTGCTCCACGAGAGATCATTAGTTAGTTTTATCTCGAGATATTTTACAGATTCTACAGTCTCAAATTGGGTATTTGTATTTGATGGAGTTTTTTTTTCTTTTCCAAAAGTTAATTACAGCACATTTTTTCAAATTAAATTCTAGCTGCCACGCGTCGCAGCACACTTGAATTGCCTATAGAGGTCCTTCGTTAACGCTTCCTTATCATTATCGCTACGGATTTCTTTTTACACTACAGCATCGTCTGCAAATAGTCAGAGTTTGCTGCCTACTTAAGTTAACTTAACTTAACTTAAACGTTCCTTAACCTCAAGTTACTTAAAAAGTACTTAACAGTACTTTTTTAATTACTTGAGGTTATCCTTTCAAATACTAAGTGCGAGTATTAGTTGAACATTGACGCATCATTTGCCTTCAAATATAAATGCGAAATATGCAAGCATGGAAAGAGTTAACCGAGTTAACTTGAGTTAACCGAAGCGCTGCGACGAACGGGTGTGCGAACAAGTCACCCTCAACCATCCACGGATGACCCTTAAAGGACCCCATTCCCACCTCATTTGTGGAGTAGGGACACAATGGAGGAATTTGGGGAAGACGGATGGAAATAGAGAGTGGATCCATTAGTGGGTCGCCAGAACATTCTTCGGAAAAAACTGCTGTTATTTCGAGCAGGCCATGTAGTGTGATCAATTATTTTTCGATGCCGGTAAGTTATCTAATAGAGAATATTGCGATAATAGGCCTGAAGAATTCCTTCAATGAAGAGAGCAATATTTACATATGCCCAAGGTGTATAAGTTGCAATTGTGAAGCAACTGTAGTCGCAGTAGTCAATTGCCGTGGCTAAGAAAATAAGATTCCAGAATTTTAGCGTATGATTCACAGCACGGAATACAATCGTCAGCCAAGTGGAAATCGTTTCAGAGACCAGCCTCGAATTAGTACATAATCTGTGGTTTCAGGCCTCATTGAGTGGAAACTGAACAACGGAGACGGTTTTTTCACAATTTTTTTCAGCACCTAAAGCTGCTGTAAAAAGCGAAACCGGTCGTAATAAATATTATCACAGTTAGAACTTGCTCATTTTTCCATAGCGCTGCTAGAATTCGTATGCTGCTCGATTAGACACCCCGAATCAAAAATGACATTTTCGTGTCGGTAGTTTATATCATGAGAATAAAATGAGTGAACTAGACTGCTAAAATGACATGTTTAAAATGTAATTTTCCCCGCCAACGATAATAGAAATTATGAACTGTCAATGAGATTTTAACGAAGTTTTTAGTTTGTTGGTGTCGATAGATAGTTGATATACTCCCTCATGAATGTTCCCTCGTAAGATAACTAAGTGCTATCAGCGTGTTTTGTGGCACAACTCTTATATCTCTGGTCATTTGTGTGGTTGGCAACAAACATAAACAAAAGCGATCTTACATTGTAGAATTCATATAGTATGGTAACGCATATTTATGTATTTTCGCTTCTTGACGAGTTTTAGCATGTTTTTATAAGTTTAGCACGTTGTTCTAATGTGCATCAGTAGTCGCATTTGTCATTAATTTGGGCAATAAGTGAATAATGCATGTTGGTGACTACTACTACTCATCTCTTTCCAATCACCCTTGAGATGGCTCAGTGGGGTATTATGCGTGGGTGGGCCTTGGTCCGTTCGGACGTCCGATTCTTGAGTTTTCACTTGCGGACGGGGAAATCGGCGTCGGTGGTCGCGCGCTCGCTTCCCTCGGCGGGAGGAATTGCAGCGGCAACTGAGGCGAGCGAGGAGTGTGGTCATCGCATTAAGCGTTTCCTTCCCTCGTGCATTCCTCTCGCACTTCACTGACTTCTCTAATTAGGAGACGGGGGATGGTGGGGTGCGCCAATTGGTCATGGCGAGCGAGCACGCGGCTCCAGAAATCAGAGGGAAAGCTACGTTCCAACTTATTGAAATTTGCCCGGAAAAAATAATTGCTTGCAATGAAATGGGGAAATATGACAACAAACACAATTAATGGAGTCCCCCTCCCCCCCCACTATCCCCAGCCATCGCCAACATATTTGCAGAAGAGTTCGAGAATAGGCGTCTATTCCCACCCCCCCCCCTCTTCACCATCATTCAATTTGGACTCCGAAATGATCGCTACACCCAGCGGACGACACGTTAGTGATCTGGTTAATTAGCGAGAGAATTCCTCAAAAAAAAACGTGAGCACTGCCGTACAATTCACGAAAGTGTTCGATAAATACGGTCGCCTCCTCTTCCTCGATGTTCCCGTGAATGTGCTAACTCTTGGGTGAAACTATCAACGCAATGCAACAATTCCGAGACAGGTGATGGGGTGGTGTGCTAAGTCACTTTTTGGATCCGTTACAGAGTTAAATATTGAAACTTCATCACAATTTTGCGCACTTTTCTATTTTTAAATAATCGGTTTCGATGCAATTGCACCGCCATCAGACTTCGGAATTCATATTCATGTACGAAGGGCGTTGAATGACGGGATATGAGCGGGGGTGGAAGAATTTTTATGAGAGTAATTGGTCGGTTATTCACGACAAGGACAACGTAGCCGAGGGAAAGCAAAAAACGACGTCGGAGATCGAAAGATTAGATGGGAGGGACGTTATAAAGGTGAGGCATCTTTTCTGAGAAAAAGTCGTTTAAAACTATCGGGCTACACAGTATAAAAGCTAAAATATTTTCAAAAGTTTCGAAAAACATTAATTAGTCATAACATGAATTTCGATCTCTGATGATGACGTTCTTACCTTAAAATCGGTTCGTCTTACTAAAAAAGTGTGAAAAATTACTTAGTTTTAAATCTTAAACTATTACGAGTAAGAGCTGTTAGCAGTTAAGTATCAACGCAACGCCTTTGGGAACGAGAGTGTTACCGCTTTAATTAGTTTAACGCCCGGTAAGGAGACGAATGATGATGGAAAAGAGCAAACCGTATTTCTCCACTCTCCGTTTTATTTTAAGTGGTGCAACCAGTTTCAACGCACCGGCGTATTCTTAAGTTATATACAGAAACTTACCACCGCCCTTTTGCCATCGCATTCCTTTCCTACGGTTCCCTAACAAACACCCCCCACCTTCTTCCCCATTTTACACCCCCTCCCACCCTCAAGGCCTCCTTCCCTTTCCACGCTCCAATTCCTCTCAACCCCCCCCACACCCTCACACCTCTGCCTTCTTCCCATCCTATATTCCTTCCCCCCTCCCCCGGAATCCCTCCTTTGACTATATACAATATACTTTACTTTGGAAGTTTGTACCTAAACACGGTACCAGACGCCTATGCGTTGAAACTAGTCGTACCATTTGAAATAAACCAATTGAAAAATACCAAGTGTTCTTTTTCACCGTCATGAATGTCCTCGAAGTCACGCCTGAACTGTCCGAGTTTGCAGTCGAGAGATGTAATGCTTCGATTGAGAAGTGGATAGAGGGATTAAGGTGGGAGCCCCTAGAGACTCGGTGGCTACACGCTAGGCTTAGGTTGCTTGAAAAACTGATATTTTTCAGAGCAACATAGAGAATATTATCAATACTCCTCACTACATCTCTAGGTCTGACAAGTGCGTTATAATAAGATAACATGACTTGCCTAACAGATAGGTACAAGAACTCGTTCTTTCCGCGCACAATAAGCGACCACAATAAAAATTGAGCTCCACTAAATACACTCCTATAATATTCATGTCACCATTTCATCTCCAAAAAACTTACACCTTTACACGGCTGGTGACCTAACACCCCCTGCCACACGCCCATGCAGCGGCTCGCGGGGTATTATGTTAGAAGTGTGCTCGAGACGAAGATCGATCTGCTCAGAATTTAGACCGCCACCTACTACTGTCGGTGCAAAGATTATGGGTAGGGAGGGGTGGGGAGAGAGGATTAGGGGTCCCGGAAGGATAAGGAATGGTGCGGGTTATTCCACAGTGGTATAGCGGTGCTGGGTGGCACCCTTTGGGGGTGGCTCGAACTGTGCAGGATCTTATCTCAGAAACGCAGAAAGACTCATAAAAAAACGAAGTATCGGGCCTAAAGGATTTTTCCCTTGCATTACACTTATGGTGATCGCTTTTCCCGCCCGAAAAACGAAATTTTAGTTTCGAAGTATTTAGGGTCCTTGTGGCACGGGATCCCGGTAAATAAGAGTGACGAAACTTAAACGCATTGATTAGCACTCCACAACGATCATTTATAGCGGTAAAAAACATTACCTTTCTCAATTCCGAAAAAAATAAGTTCCACCATAATGCCCAGCTACAATTTGCGCATTACTGTTTCGTTTACCCGCGCGATATTCCACTGAGACGATGGAATAAAATCAAACGGCAAAGTCTATCACAATTTAAGCTTTACGACACGATGTAGACGAGCAATGTACTAAGTAATGACATTATTAGTAAGTTACGATCCAGTTTGGGTAACAGGATGGCTATCTTAATTCTGAACGCGGCCGATCGGCGCTCCTTGCGCTCTTCTCCATCGAAACACGAGATATGTAAACTAAAACTCTGAAAAAATAAGTGTCGACTCATCGGGAATCACCAATTCATTATTTTCGCAATGCGTGGTGCATTGATAAAGGTGGTACAGTGCGGACGTCAGAAAATCCCTCCAGCGTCATCGCATCCGGCGCACATAAGTGAAGGATTGTCTCCCTGAGGAACAAAGAAATACAAGGAATTGAAAGATCACCCAAAACTGCACCAGAGACGGTCTTTTGGAAAGCCTTATGCGGAATCAACATTGAAATAATGGGAAAATATTTGGAAGAGTAACCAAAGTAATTTAGGGGTACGTGGTATTTTCTTGGAGCGCAGTTAGAAAAGACTCCGTTGGGGTGTGTTGGCGCTTTCTGCAGATGCTGCAGGCCTAAAAGTGGACCCGACATTGAACTCTGAGATCTGGAACGGAGCTAAACAGACGACCCTTAACGCGGCGGGCTTCCCTGGCAGGATAAGACATGGCGAATAAGTTAGCAACCTAGGAGACAATCATATTCAGTTGTTCTGCCGCGTGGCAAGTCCCATCCACAGTCTTTATCTCAGTCATCCACAGCCCTCTCCATCCGTTTCCGCCCCTCTCTTGGCCTCCATTGGTTATCCTCCTCTCTTTGCGTCATCTTCAGCCGCCTTCTTCCTCCTCTCTTCTCCCCTTCAAACAATCCTTCAAGAGCCGTTGTAATTATCCAGATTCCTCCTAATGTCATCTGGAATATGCTGCCAGTGTATGGGATCCTTATGAAGCGGGGTTGATATCGGAATTAGATCGCGTGCAGCGAAGAGGAGCTAGGTTTGTAAAACGATGCTACGATAAGTTTACTAGTGTGTCTGGATTGTTAGAAGAATTGGGATAAGAATCGCTATCACAGCGTAAAATAAATTATAGGCTTAACCTCCTGGCTAAATTCCAGGAAAAGCATTTCTCTGACGACGTAAAAAATATACTGTTAACCCCCTCGTACTAGGGCACATTAGATCGCGCCAATAAAATTAGAGAGATAGATTGTAAAACCGATAGGTATAAAATGTCATTTTTTCCGCGTACCATTCGGGACCACAACAGCTGTGATCATCGTCGCGAATAGTGCGAATAGTGACAATAGCTAGACACTAGATCTTTCTCTTTATATTCTATACGTTCTAATATATGCATGATGTAAATATTGATATTCTTATTTTTGCATGATATTTTGAATATGTAGTAGTAGTATTTGTATCCCTTGCACGTTGGAACGATTGACGATAGAATGTCTCTTTGTTAGTAGATTGTTAATTGGCGCGTTGCATGTGTGGTACGCTGGTTTCAATGTAATTTCGGTGTTCTGTCGTATAATTCATGCATGCCTGGTATGAAAGCACCCCCTGCCGCACACCCTTTGGGTGGCTTGCAGGGTATGACGTAGATGTACAAATGCATACTCGAGCCAATTTTCTTTTCCCTTTCGAATATTGTTTGGGAGTTTTGTATTCTCTCCGAGCCTCTTCGTCTCTTCCTCTTCATGCCTAATTCTTTCTATTTCCATCGCATCTTCCCCAACCTCCTCCACGACCACATCTCAAACGCCTCCATCATCTTCCCTCTTTTTCCCAATGCCCACGTTTCCCTGCCATTCGTCACGACAGTAGTCCATGTATAGCACCTGACAAGTCGTCTCCTCAACTCCAGTGTCAAGCTGCTGCGGAACATACTTTCCTTCCACCGAAAGGCTCCTTTTGCTACGGCTATTCATCGCACAGTCTCCTCTTCACTTTTCCAATTCTCTACTAACATACTTCGTAGATGCCCTCACCTTTTAACCTGTTCTTTTCTTCCTCCTTTAATTCTCCTTTTTAGGACACATTGAAACAAATACATTTGAGCATTGCACTCCTTATAATCGATAGGGTTTGCCAGTCGTTTGAACGGGTTTTACGATGAAAAGTAACAATCCATAAATTCTGTTTATAATTCCGTGATAGGAGGCCGAGGGATAGAGAAGTATCTCAGAGGAGTGGGGTTGAGTGTGGAAAATTAAAACGGCTTAAAGAAAGCATATATTTCCACGCTGCCATCATTGTAGTCAGGTGATCTGTGGGCAACCAACAGCCTCTAGCGCATATTTTTTCTAGATATTTTATTTTCTAAGAACATGTGAATCTCAGTTCTACTTCCGCCGGTGGGAGGCGTGTTATCTCTAATTTATGAGCTAAGTTATCTTCGGGTTTAAAAAACCGTCCAGGGAAAACCAGTAAGTGTATTTTGTAGGTTTTTGCTACAAATATGTTGTACACGGTAATTGTATAGGTGTCATCAGTGGATAATGCGTAATTAGATAGATAATATTTATTCCACTAAATTTGACTGCAGATAATTTTGACAATATATTAACACATGGTGGAATATAGGAACCCCTGTGGTAAACAACAGTGTTGGAGTTGCCATCATATAAAGTTTTCTTGACGAGAAGGAAAAAAGGAAACAGCTGGCTGGTGCAGCGAAAAACAGAACATTACAACTTTGATTTTTTATAAGGTCAAGAAATAGTATTTTTTGAAAATCATGTGTTCATTATAAGAACAAAAAAAACATTAATTATCAATGGTCATGAACAAGAGTATTAACATACAAACAAGTTTACAAAATATTCATTAACCACTTCATTTTGTAGTTCAATATTTAGAAATATTTTTCAATATTGCATATAGAAAATAACCATGCTTTCAAGTGTCGTAGAAACAATTTAACATGCTTTGCAGAGGCAACGTGGAATGGTAGGCGATCAAGAATTGTAGTTGCACAATACAAGTAAAACCTTCTAAAAGCTTCATTGTTAGGTTTTGGAACAGGTACTCCATTCCGTGACCTCAATCCATGGTAGGAGACATTAACATAGCCAGCCAACATACATTTCCCCCTCTGATATAGAACATGCGTGGTACTCTGTATACATATAAATATCTAAGAGGCAATATATCCAATAATTTGAATAAAGGATAAGAAGAGCCATTTCTTTTTGCACCGATTTTATCTAGATTAAAAACAACAGTAGATAATACAATGAAATAGAAATAATTATTCAAAAAAATAATTTGTTGCGTCAAGTGACGCTGAAACAGTATTGCCCGGTGTTTTTTGCCTGATCAAAGAATAAATGCCAGAGATAGCAAGGAGGTGTTTCTAGTAACATTTCCGCAGAGTGGCCTCTTGGGAAACTCTTGATCGGATGTTTTTGCATGCATTCCAAGTGAAGCCACATATCGGCGTAAAGAAACACTCAGGCACTACTAATGTGGAGGAACTAGAGCAGCGGAGAAAATGACATTGTAAGCTTTTAAACTCCTGAAACTCTGGTAACATGACGATCGATTTAATAACTAGAGAAAATGACTGTGTTCAAAATTCATAAACACAGATAGGCATGCTTTCTCCTCCACTTAAATTCCAGGAAAAAGTATTATTAGAAGACCCAATATGGCGAAATGAAAGTATCTTCCTGAAATTGGTATGCTAAACTTCAGGCATGACGAAAAAGAAAAATCTCTTAGTAAATTCCACGCTTAAAACTTTTATTACCGACCAAAGGTTTCGATCGCCTTGCAATCACTTTCAAAGGTTTTTTTCAAACTTTGGAAAATGATTGCCAGCAAATCGAAACCGAATAGTAGGTCGGGAATAAAAGTTTTAAGTGTGGAATATATCGTACTAAGAGATTTTTCTTTTTCGTCATGTGTGTGGTAATATTCCACAAAGTTACGCCTTCAGCCATTAAGTTGATGCTAAACTTCTCCTGTCATGCCCATGAAGTCAAAAGATGCATGTGCATTTAATTTATTCAGTATCATTTCATAGATGTGCAATTGAAGTAACATTTAAATGCATTTCTCACTCATTGACACAAAAACTATTGCGGGGAAAACGAAGAAAAGTAGCATCAGGACTGCTACTTTTTCGCAGTACCTCCTATAATTTGTCACAAGTACTCAAAAACATTGCACTCATGACCTAATTAGATAAAAATGAAATTCTCCAATAGCCGTAAAAAATGGCACCACTCGTCAAACATGTACCACAAAATTCACTTACTGTGTTGGTTTGCGGGAAAGGGGATTCCACAGCAGGGACCAACCACAGCCTCTCCACCAGAATACCCTCCTGTGATGGTTTACGGGAATGTTACTTCCTCGCCAGTGACCAACACAGACACACACACTCAACCCAGTTTGGGATCCTTTTCGAGGGCTAATGGGACCCTGATAAGGATGCCTGGGTTATAACCTGATATCCTTCATAGGGCTAATGGGACCCTACTAAGGATGCCTGGTTATTACCACAATCACACACACACGCACTCAAATCACTCACTCACAACACACAGACGGGCCCAACTTCTGGGTGAAATCGCTCAAAAAGAGCGTGGTCAAAAGAAAAACACACAGAAACAAACGAGGGTGAGCTTCGGATACGCGTATTTCGGCCACAAGGTGGCCCTCTTCAGCGAGCTGAAGGGAAAAGCACTTGCAACACGAGGTTGTAAGTGAACAAAAGGGGAGGACAGCCAGGATTAAATACTGAAGGGACAGAAGGAGGGGGGGGGGGGAGAAGAAAACCAATAACCAATGGGTGTTGAAGAGGGCAAAAGGCATTGGTGGAAAGTGGAGAAAGGGGGGAGGGTGGTGAAGAGGACGGAAAGGTGGGGGGGGAGGGAAGAGAGTGGCGAGTGAACGTAAGTGGCCGTTGTAACTAGGGGGGGGGGGAGTCAAACTGACGGTTGAAGCAGGGGAAGGGGTGAGGACAAACGAAAACTAAAAATCAAAACAAACCGTCCGTTGAAGTGAAGCAAGGGGATAACGACCAAATTTGAAAATTGAAACTAAGCTGACAGTTGATGTATGAGGGTAACTAGAAATTACGTGAAACATAGAGAAGAAGAAGCATCCAAGTCTATAATAGAAAATAATGAAGAGTAAGAAATCGGCCCTTTGTCGCTATTTACTAGGTTTCTTCTGAGTTTGTGTATGTATAAACTTTCGTAAGCGTCAAGTAAATGATTATCTGTTTGTTTAATGAGTTGTAGGTTGTGTTCCGATGTCTCGTGTTCTGTTTCGAGTAAGTGTTGTGCGATACTGGATTTTTCTGGTCGATTGTATTTGAAGTGTGCCATATGTTCTTTAAATCTGGTTTTAATGCTTCTACGTGTTTGTCCTACGTATGCCAAATCACATGATGAGCAAGATATTTTGTATATACCGGATTTATTGACTGTGTCTATTTTATCTTTGGTGTTCCCCAATAGGTGTTTTAGCTTGTTATTATTACTAAACGAAATCTTGGTGTTAACCGTCTTAAAAATCTTTTCAAGACCTTTTGTGATTTCCGGGTGGTAGGGAAGCTTAATATAGCGCAACGGTTCAACTTTTTTAAGTGTAGTGGAATTCTGTAAGAGTCTCTTAAAATTATGTTTTTTAACAATATTGTCGACTACAGATTCTTTAAAGCCGTTTGATTTTGCAATGCTCTTAATGTTACTCAGCTCTTTAGAGTAATTTTTCTTGCCAAGTGGGATGTTAACCAAGCGATTGACGAGTGCATGAAAAGAAGCGAGCTTACTGCTGTTGTGAACAAATGAATTAGAGTGAATGTAATTATTGGTATGTGTGGGCTTGCGGTAAAAGTCAAATTCAAGTTTTTTACGGTTTCTAGTCAGCAGAAGATCTAGAAAAGGGAGTTGGTGGTTATTTTCTGTTTCGTACGTGAATTTAATGGAGGGAAATAAACTATTTAGATCACAAACGAATTGTTTTAAATCGTACTTTTTTGTATCAAAGATAGCAAAAATGTCATCCACATATCTAAGATAGACCTTTGGGAAGTAGTTAAATGTGCCTTTAAAGGTATTCTCAAAATGGGTCATAAAAATATTGGCTAAGAATGGGGTTAGGGAGTTACCCATAGCTGTGCCAAATTCTTGTTTGTAAAAATTTCCATGGAAAACAAAGAAGTTTTGGCTCATCACTAGATTAGTGAGTCTAATGTATTCATCAATTTTCTTAGCATCGATGTTTAGGGAAATCAACCAATCTTTTAATGAGTTAACAGCTATATCTACTGGCACATTTGGAAATAAATTTGTAACATCAAAAGATACCATTAATTCTCCCTCAGTAAACACATAGTCTTTAATTTTGTTTACAAAGTCCAAGTTGTTCTTAAGAGAATGGGGGCTTTGAAATTGTAACTCAGAGAATTGATTTACGAGCCATTTTGACAAGAGATAAGTAGGGCAGTTTATACCGGAAACTATTGGTCTCATGGGGCAACCATCTTTATGAATTTTTGGTAGGCAGTATAATCTAGGTAAAACTGGGTTGGATACTGAAATATTGAATTTAGTCTTCTTATCAATGAGGACAGGACAATCATTAATCACATTCTTAAATTGAGTGATCAATCTGTTGAGAGGGTTCTTTTTAACATTAATGTATGGGCCGGATGATAACAAGGAACTTACTTTAATGTAATAATCCTCTTTGTTCATAATAACGCAAAGGTTGCCTTTGTCGGCTTTCATATAAAAACAATTTTTGGATTTTAGAGACTGTACAACTTTGTTATAATTGGATATCCTAGACTGTGATGGTGTCTTAGAATGCCTGAGGTTAGATACAATTTGTTTTTCACATGCTTTCCTCAGAAAATCTTTAGTGGCATTGTCATAAGGTCTGAGAGATCCTTCTATATGGGCAACTAAATCCTCGATAGGGATTGATTTAGGTTGAATACTAAAATTTAATCCATAATTGAGCAATCTTAGTTCTTGGGTTGAGAAATCCTCATTAGAGAGATTGCAGACATTACTAAAATCACTGTCAATAGTAACGGAAGGATTGGACTCACCGATCAATTTGGATAATTTGCGGTTGACGCAGCGGGCTTTGTCCTCGCGCTTCTTCAGAATCACGACGTAGATTCTTCTGTCAGCTTCTAACCACTCCTGGAAATATTTCTCAGCTAAATTCTTAGTGAGTTTAAGGTGTAAATTGTATGCTTGTATTTCTAAATGATTCCTTTTGGCATAGAGGGACACGATTTCAGAGTTAAGAGCTCTACGTCGTAAGTTTTCGTCAATATTAAGGTTTCTTTTGCGATACAAAGAAAGGGTACTGATAAATTTCGGGAAGACATTGTTAAGTTTACAAGATTTTAAAAAACGGATGTCCTCAGCAATTTTCCCGATTTTTGTTTTCAGCTGATGGAACTTATTTAGCTCAGATGACTGGAAAGCCATATTAATTAAATCAAAGGAAATTGAGCTCTACGGCCTCTCTAGATAGATAAAAATGAAATTCTCCAATAGCCGTAAAAAATGGCACCACTCGTCAAACATGTACCACAAAATTCACTTACTGTGTTGGTTTGCGGGAAAGGGGATTCCACAGCAGGGACCAACCACAGCCTCTCCACCAGAATACCCTCCTTTGATGGTTTACGGGAATGTTACTTCCTCGCCAGTGACCAACACAGACACACACACTCAACCCAGTTTGGGATCCTTTTCGAGGGCTAATGGGACCCTGATAAGGATGCCTGGGTTATAACCTGATATCCTTCATAGGGCTAATGGGACCCTACTAAGGATGCCTGGTTATTACCACAATCACACACACACGCACTCAAATCACTCACTCACAACACACAGACGGGCCCAACTTCTGGGTGAAATCGCTCAAAAAGAGCGTGGTCAAAAGAAAAACACACAGAAACAAACGAGGGTGAGCTTCGGATACGCGTATTTCGGCCACAAGGTGGCCCTCTTCAGCGAGCTGAAGGGAAAAGCACTTGCAACACGAGGTTGTAAGTGAACGAAAGGGGAGGACAGCCAGGATTAAATACTGAAGGGACAGAAGGAGGGGGGGGGGAGAAGAAAACCAATAACCAATGGGTGTTGAAGAGGGCAAAAGGCATTGGTGGAAAGTGGAGAAAGGGGGGAGGGTGGTGAAGAGGACGGAAAGGTGGGGGGGGAGGGAAGAGAGTGGCGAGTGAACGTAAGTGGCCGTTGTAACTAGGGGGGGGGGGAGTCAAACTGACGGTTGAAGCAGGGGAAGGGGTGAGGACAAACGAAAACTAAAAATCAAAACAAACCGTCCGTTGAAGTGAAGCAAGGGGATAACGACCAAATTTGAAAATTGAAACTAAGCTGACAGTTGATGTATGAGGGTAACTAGAAATTACGTGAAACATAGAGAAGAAGAAGCATCCAAGTCTATAATAGAAAATAATGAAGAGTAAGAAATCGGCCCTTTGTCGCTATTTACTAGGTTTCTTCTGAGTTTGTGTATGTATAAACTTTCGTAAGCGTCAAGTAAATGATTATCTGTTTGTTTAATGAGTTGTAGGTTGTGTTCCGATGTCTCGTGTTCTGTTTCGAGTAAGTGTTGTGCGATACTGGATTTTTCTGGTCGATTGTATTTGAAGTGTGCCATATGTTCTTTAAATCTGGTTTTAATGCTTCTACGTGTTTGTCCTACGTATGCCAAATCACATGATGAGCAAGATATTTTGTATATACCGGATTTATTGACTGTGTCTATTTTATCTTTGGTGTTCCCCAATAGGTGTTTTAGCTTGTTATTATTACTAAACGAAATCTTGGTGTTAACCGTCTTAAAAATCTTTTCAAGACCTTTTGTGATTTCCGGGTGGTAGGGAAGCTTAATATAGCGCAACGGTTCAACTTTTTTAAGTGTAGTGGAATTCTGTAAGAGTCTCTTAAAATTATGTTTTTTAACAATATTGTCGACTACAGATTCTTTAAAGCCGTTTGATTTTGCAATGCTCTTAATGTTACTCAGCTCTTTAGAGTAATTTTTCTTGCCAAGTGGGATGTTAACCAAGCGATTGACGAGTGCATGAAAAGAAGCGAGCTTACTGCTGTTGTGAACAAATGAATTAGAGTGAATGTAATTATTGGTATGTGTGGGCTTGCGGTCATAACTAAAAGGTCTTTCCATCACTCGTTGAATCGCCTGGATCTGCGGTTTCGGTGGGGAACCTTCGATCACCGGGACTGAGCAGGCAATCACTGAGAAATGAAACCGGAGATGGAGTCAACCGGGCAAGCGTGCGGACAAGGCGCGGACTGAAAGGGGACGCGAGTGAGTGACTTCCCTCTCGAGATCATCGATGAAAACTTCGACGGAAAATGCGATCACGAGGTGGCGACCTCGACTGAAAGTGGGCGAAACCAGCGCCACTGAATCCACCCTTTCCACCCTTTGGACTGAATGGTTGGGGCGTGGTGATGCTCTCCTGTGACCCGAGTCGCGCACCACTTCCACGAGTGACGTCATTTAAGCGAAAGCAATGTTGCGAAACGTTTTTACGGAGCTGCAATGTGATGCATTCGGATCGAAGATGATTAAATTAAATAACTAATCGGTGCTATTCAGTGAAAATGTAACATCTTGCGGATTATAAAACGCAGTGCGACACGGGAAAGCAAACCGTTGTGTGCCATTTGTAAAAATTCTTTTCAACAATCAGGAAGCTAAGATGGAGTACTTCCGTGGAATCAAAAAACTTGTTCCGTATAATTTGAGCTTCAAGGCGATATTTAGTCTTATTTGTCATATTTTTCAAACATTTTTTTTTCATTTGAGCAAACTGATGTTAAAATAAATAGATTTTTACAATATTTTTTCCTTTTTAGTGTGTAAATATTAAATATCTCCCAATTGTAATACTTCGTTACTCGCAATTTTGCTTTTTCCGTCCCTGTCACCTCATGGAACACATTCTTTTCAGTCATTGAGAGAAATACGCTGCTCTGGCTTACCAACGCCTTGTGTATTCTAATTGACCTACCTGTTTCAATAATTGAGAAAATTGAATACACACTGTTAAATTTTCATATGAATTAACCCTGGTAAATTTTAAAATTTAAAACACCTTCAATAAAAAAAACTAGAGTGGAATTTACAAAATAATTCTCGCGTTGTTTGTACTTTTATTATCCTTTGCTAACTTTTATGTAGCTATTAATTTATTATTGACCAAATAACTCTGAAATCGGTTGGTCATTTTCGTAGGTAGAGTGTTGATTCTCAGCCTGCATAACGATGGGTAAATATTTTACCAATTGACGGTTCATTATCAAACAATCACTGCATTCAATTCTTCCTCATTACCAATATGTTTTAGATCAGCTTCCGGATCGTGTTAAATATTATTTAACATTTTACCATTCAGTTCTACTTGATTGCACCCCACAGAGTCTTGCAAAAGCCTTCTACGCATATATTCTGAAGTTTATGTCTTAGAATTTCACGTCCATCGTTACGTCATCGGCACTGTTATTTTTTCCATGTGCTTCCTTGGACTCCATGTCTCTCCTGCATTCCAATCGACGTACTCGACCGACTGTTGGTTCCTTTTCAAGGATACAGATACACCCAGATTTTCGACCAGGATACGTCCCTAAGAGTTGGTCGTAAGTCGGAATCGATAGGAGAAGCCTAAGAATGTATGGCTTGAAAACCTAGAGTGAAAACACTAATGTACCGAATGTTACAGCTTTGCTTTTAAAGGTCATGTCATATTTTATTGTTAAATAGTTTAAACTTCAAATTAAGTCAGCAATATTAACCCTAAATTACAACGCTACTGTAAACAATACCGCGAAGAGTTTTTCAACGCTAATAGCCGTGTTATAGTTTCGATGCATTGTGACGCAAAACGATCTCAGACATCGAAAGTTCCTGCACTAGAAAATCCGTAACCGACATCATTCGCGTGACATATTTGGATTTGAATTTAACTGCAATCCGGGCGAGAGACAACCCTGAGCAATTTTAATTGGATCCTCCAAAAATGATTTTTATCGCCACTTTCTTGGGGTGGCACCAACGAACCTATTGCGTGCCACCTGGTGGTACTGTTAGACTATCAGCAGTACGAAGAACAGTCTTGAAGAAGACATCCGCACTAAAGAAATTATTTGAATTATTTGAGACACCCTCTGTTCATCAAGTCAAAAATACCTCGCGATGCAAAAGTGAAAGATTCCGGTAACCGTTTCTTTGTTCATGCCTAATGCGACGCGATGAGTGACTTCCATCTATCGACTTAAATCGAAATGAGCAACTTGGTCGAATTGATTTCAATGCACCCTGACCAGCAGAGATCAGCTCAAAGTGCATCGCGCACATGTTTTGGTGCACATCGTGCTGCGATCTCTAAACTCTTTTGTTTCTTTAACCTTTATCGCTTCACAGTCTTCAGAGTGTGTCGTCATCATTTTCGTCCGCGTGAAACCATCCATCCATTTGGAGCTTCGGCTCGTGGTGAGTCCGGACCTCAAAGAATTATTCGCTCTCTGCTCTCTTCTGCTCTCGGCCTTTGTCCTCTCACTCTCTCTCTCTCAAGTGTCTTCGTATCACCCTCCACGACTCATTCAGACATTTCTTTTTCTGGCCATTCCTCACCTTCTCCTGCCTCACGGTCTCCAATTTAATACACTTTCTTTTGTTTCCGGCATTCTTTTGAGGTGTCCTGCCCATCTGATCCATCCTCTTTTTAATATTACTCGCAATGTCCGGCTCCCTGTGCAACCCAAACCACTATGTCCGGCCCTCGGCATGATCTCTTCGACTCCATGTTCGTCCGTATCCTCCATCAGCCTTGCTAACTCACAGGACCATAAACCAATCGGAGACTGGAAACCATCGGCTTATTTCGTGTGAACATGTTTCTGAAGTGTATTCCGGTAAAAGTCGCAGTTACTCCCAATGGTAGGATGACAGATGTGGTACTTTTATCGTACCATAGTACCATCTTCTATACCGCGGTCATTTAAATACCAGCGATGTCCAGGGATATTGTGTATTACTACCAGAATTTTAAAACGGCAGATACTCTCCAAACAACAGATCTATGGTTACTTCGGATGAAAGGAAACGAGTCATCGAAGAAGGCAAAAGCGTCTTGCGAGGGGAAAGCGAACTCCACGGCCTCCGAAGGACGCACACTTGGGAAAACCCATCAAATTTCCGAACAGGTTTGAGCGCCACACATAGGAACAGAGAATTGCAAAAACTAATATCATTCTCGAACTTAGATGATTTAGGAAAGATTAATTCCTCAACAATGAACGAACAAAAGAACACACACTAAAACCGACAGTAATTTCCTTCGCTTAAGTTTTCACATTTTATTCATTTTTTCGGATAATGGTGGAAAAATATGTCCTCCGTCTGATACGAGCAACAAAAAAATGGCGCCATGGCCATAAAAATGTCTATTGAAAGTACATTCTTGGATTGATTGACATTTTTGTGCCTTCATTTTGGTTTTGAATTGCTAAAGTATTCCATTATTGAGGGCAATATTTTTAAAACCATTTGAAAAAAAGGTGGAATTAAGTTTCCGACTACCGTATTGGCGGTGGAACTTCAGTGGAAGGACGCCAGGGGGATTAAGGACAACAAGCACCGCTACACATTCATAGTGAGAGACGAATAAAAATAAACGGAAAACCTTCTAATGTCAATTATAAGCAACTATTCCATTTCATATATATGGATATTCTTATTTCTTCTGCTTTTGCAATTTTTATTTGTTACTGGTATCAGGAGTGAAACATTTCAGTAAAATAGTCATCGGGATGATTGCAGGCCTCACAGAAATCGTCTTTATACGACTTTCGTCAGCGAGAGAGTTTAAACTTCACCCTCGAGTTGAAAACGCGGACGGATGTGTGGATGAGTGAAGTTCATTTGGATGCGTTTACGACCGCGTGAAAGCACCAACCAACGATGGCGTTCAGTCAGTTTGAACTTCCACGTTTACTGTCGACGCCAGTCACTTGCCATGCAACATTTGCACCGTATATCGCTTTTCATTTGTCTGCCGCGTCTCACTTTTCCTCTCGGACGAACCTAATGACAGTCCTTTTGCTACGCTTGTAATAAGCTGTTAATGTTATCGCAGCAATTAAGACCGGATAATATCCGTGCTCGTCCACGTTCTCTCTTTAGTCGATTGTCAACAAATGAACGGATGGTGGCGTTCGGTCGCATGTAAACATCTTCCGCACCGGCACTCAGGCCAAAATAAACGAAGGTAACTGACTATTATCGACGCATATTCCATGCAATGGCTAGTCGTAAACCGAAGTCGTGAACGTAAAATAAATTAATTTTTAATGTTTGAAGTAGATTTTAGTCGCAAAACGACCTTGATACCGATGGTTAACAAGTAAGTAACCTCTAATGACCCTAATTTGGACGGTCGCTGGTCGGAGAGTACCCGTATTTGTTTCTTAGTTTCATCGTGCTATTGCACTAATCAAGCAAATGTAATTTTTCATCCTCCAGCTATGTTCGCCTACATTTCTGAATGATTTGCTAAGATTATCTTTAATTTGGAACGTTGTTCCACGTTGACAGCGAAACATTTAGGTGGAATGTTTACCAAGAAATGCAAAATTGTCTAAACTTTCAGGTCTTAAATTTTTTTAACGAATCATGGTTACCTCAGTAAACGATACACAATTGAATATTTGCATACACGCTCACAATTCACGATGGTATGTGGATGCTTTCTGCTGGTGTAGAACACTAACTGACTACTTGGTAATATGTTATCTTCTAAGGGGGATTGCTGGAGTCCAAAAGAAAGATTTGATATAAGTGGGGACCGACATTATATGCATCTACGATAACGCGAATTTTTACTTGAGTTTTACATTTTTATGCGAAAAACGAGATTTTTGGTGTTCGTTAAAACTAACGCGGCCTTGAAATTTTCTTGTAATTATGCACCTTATTATTGCCAAAATTGGGATACACATGAACTGCAATGAAAGGTCCTCAAATAGCTGGGACACAAGTTACAACTCACAGCCCCGCCGTCGCATTTCTCAGTCATTCGACCGCAGATTGCATTGATGATAACTTGTAACTTAGGGATTCCTCATATATCTTTTTGAAACGACCAGGAGTTTGACATTCAACGTGATCTTCAGGTAAAGATTCAGAAGACAGACAAACAGCAATCACCATATATCCCCAGTCCGGTAGGGGCGGGGAGGGGTAATGAACAACTCATTGACAAAATGCACCTAAAAAAAGTTGAAAAAATCATCAACCAGAGACATTTACAAAACCCAAACAAGCAGACACGGCATTCGCATGGTCGCAGACGACCAAATGGCATAGAATACTCTATCTAGATAATGTTTCACTCAAAGTTCGCAATGATCTGCCGCAACACAAGATTAAAATGGCGTATTTCAGTGAACAAAACTTCCGAAACATGCGCTCCCCTTGCAAAAGGACATTATTCCCAATTGTGAAAAAAGTGTACGATATAAACTGAGGTGAGTGTAGCGCAGTGTATGCGGGACAGACGGGCCGGGAGTTCCGAAAGAACAGAGGAAGAACACCAAGCTGCGTGGAAAACAAAAGGACGGCGTCACAATTTGCGAAGCATTCTGTGGAGCAAAATTACAACAGTGACTTTAAATTTTGTAATTAAATTAAATTAAAGAATTCAAGCTGATAATAAGGAATTCTATGCTCTGAACAATATTTCGAAGTCCCAGAATGTATCAAGAGAGCTTAAAATAAGATTGTACAAGATATTAATTTTCCCTGTGGTTCTCTATGGGTGCCAAATCTGGAGCACACGAAAACAAGGTCTAAACAAACTCTTAATATTTGAGAGGCGAGTGCTTAGGAAATATATGGGCCAGTTCAAGACGAATTAACAGGGGAATGGAGAAAACGACATAATCAGGAACTATATGACCTTTATCGAGACAATACCATAGTAGGATTACTAAGAAGCAGGAAATTGAAATGGATGGGACATGTGGAACGGATGAACGATATCCTAAACTTGCGAATTGCATGAGCCCGGAGGGGGGAAGACCAAAGTATAGATGGATGGATATAATATAAGAGATGATGCACAGCAAATAGAAGCCAGGGAAGATTGGAGGGAAATAGCCAGAAGAAGAGAAGAGTGGAGAGCCTTGGTCCTGACATCCACTGGTCCACTGGGCCTGATCGCTTAAAGTGAAGTAAGTAAGACTTTAAATTTGAATTTTCGCACGTTGAAAATAATGGTCCTGGATTGGACGGCTTAGAGCAGTTAGAAATTTTAATTAGTGTGCGTTTCAAAGAAAACACTGTCAATGACTTGTTGTACCGCTCACACTCCCCCCCTTCCCAAGCCCCCCACTGCCCACCCCCGTTTCCAAACCTCCAAACTCTCCTCCGGACACTACAGATGTGACAAACCTCTCTCCCCTTCCCCCCACCCCTTCTTCCACCCTCTCCCGTGTGACCTCCATGTGTTATAGTTCGTTTTTGTTCAACTTAACCCTACCCTCTCCCCCCACGTTGCCATACCTATACCGTGGGTGGAGTAAACATAAAATCTTTAGATCCAGTAAAATATCTTGGAATTATCATAACTTCTGATATATAGTGGGGAACGCACATAAAAACATATGTGGCGCAGCATTAAAGAAACTAGGTTTTGTTAAACGTATAATAGAAATAGGTCCTCGGATGAAAACGTAAAAGAGAGATACTACTTCGGTCTGGTTAGGTCACATCCCGAATACTCCGCGAGCATTTGGGACCCTGGTCATAAAGATTTAACCAAAGAATTAATAAAATTCAAAGGGAAGCAGTGTGTTTCGTAAAAATCTACTAAGAGCGTACATATAGTGTCTTACAACCTTTTGAGGAATTAAGGTGGGAGCCCCTAGAGACTCGGAGGCCACACGATAGGCTTAGGCTGTTTGATAAATTCAGAACTGATATTTTTCAGAGCAACACAGAGAATATTATCATGACTCCTCACTACATCTCTAGGTCTGACAGATGCGATAAAATAAGAGAGATAAACTGCCGAACAGATAGGTACAAAAACTCGTTCTTTCCGCGAACAATAAGCGACCACAATAAAAATTGAAATTCACTAAATACACTCCTATAATATATGTCACCATTTCTTCTCCAAAAAACTTACACCTTTACACGGCTGGTAACCTAACACCCCCTGCCACACGCCCATGCGGCGGCTCACAGGCTTTTATGTAGAGAAGAAAAACGTTCCTTCACCATCCGAGTGAATGCACCCTTAAGGGTCTTCTTCAACCCCTTGGACCCTTTCCTCTATCTTTGCATATCCTCTCGCACCCTATTCCAGCCACCCACCCTCCCCTCCTGCCCGCCCACATCGAACTGCCTGTGTATACATACATTAGTAGGGATGTTTGTCTTTAGAATCTTTATCGGAAGATGGCGTTGCACGTCGAAACCCGGGTCATTTCAAATAAAGACTTCTGCAAAGGCAAAGTTACCAGTTATCGTCATTATGTTACCGAATTCCATAAAGTTACGCCTGAAACTACCAGAGATTCTTATACAATGAGGAAATGACTGTCACGGACGATGAGTACGCCACAATATTGACATGCGAGTCCTACATGACAATCGAAGCGCGTAAGGCGTTCTGCATTCCTCCCTTCGATTCGATAACCAATATGGAAATGGAGATGTTAGTGTGTGTGTGTGTGTGTGAGAGAGAGAGAGAGGTGTGTGCTTAAGTATATGAACGAGGGGAATGGAGCCCGTGCACAAAGGGACGTCCTTTCATTCCTTCTCGACCCACTGCCGGCACCGTTCCTTACTAAATTAGCATCGTCTTCGCTGTTATCATTATTGTTGTTCGATGGGCAACGTTTCTCAATAGTTCCATTGATATACTATAGGCTGAGGTGATTGCGTCCCAAGTTGTCTCGATCAAATTCCCTTATGAATTGACTGACGGCTTTTTATTTCATCTTTGGAGGGCTTTTCCATCACAAACTCTTAGCCTGAAAATGTTGCTGCCATTGCTCCGGCATTAACAACTAGGCCCACTCACATTTCAGCCGTTCTAGTTTTCGTCCTTTTGGGGCAACGTTCGAAAGCGTCAGCTACGAGCGTTCCCCTTTGGCTCAGTGCTTTTAACTCAGTTGACATTCACGCTATTACACATAGATTCGCTATTCATTCTTCTCCTCTCCCGCATTGCCCAATCATCCCATCTCCCATTTGATGATTTTTTGGCCGTTGATATTGCTCGACGTATTTAGGTAGTTTGAGCGAAATATCATTTTACTTAGAAATAAATGACTTTGGTCTCATTTCAAAGAAAAATATCTCACCCTTCTAATGACTTCAAATATTTAACCCCTTACCACATTACTTGTGGAGATATTTTCCAAAAAATACCAGCCCTTTTACATGGGAAATGGTACGTGTATACACTCCAGAGGGGCATTATTTACAAAATTAGGTATTTCTAACACTTAGATATCTTAAAAAACTAACAGCGTGTGGCTTGTATGTTTTCTCAACTATATTTGAAAATTAATCATATTGTCACCGCAGGAGGTTCTTGTGTATCACAATAAACCTTCCGTTTTGAAGGAGTTTTAAACGCACCGCGCGAAAGACATGAGTCAAGTTAAAGAGTTATTTCGTTATTATCGTTTAATTGCCTACAATTTCTGTCATATAAAACTATATTATTGCACCATTAAAAATGCAATATTTAATTATGTGTCCTACAGCTGGTGAAATTAAAACGTATAATTCGAATATGGTCTCTATTATGACCAGGGAACTATCTCGCTAGGGCTACCTTAACCCTACACACGGAGTCACTTGGCACCTTTCGGCTGTAGCAGCAACCATTACGATATGTCTAATTCTCTCACCACCAGTGTAAATGATTTCGCACGGTAATGATTTAGGTATTTGCGTAGATGTTTTTCTGGGACGTCAAACAAACTAAATTTCGAGCGGCATTTCCCCGAAAGGGTCGGCGTTCCTTTGTTGCATGCATGTGGCGTAATTACCTCGGAAACGCTGGTCTGAATTTTGGCGAAGAAGAAAAAGGCTGTTTTTCATTACGACATCCTTCTGCGCATGCCAAACGACGCTTGCTTGGAAAGCTTAGCGCGGAATCGAGAGTCCCTTGAAACGTAAAACAGCTGTCTTCATTACATTTTCTTGATTATTGGGAGAGCCTTTGCTTCGTTTTTCCATCAAACAATCACGGTGTTTTTCGAGGTCGAAAACTCTTCCTTTCCAAGGTTCTTTTAATGCCTTTACGGTTGAAATTTCACGTTTAATTGTCCCTCAATTCTTCCTCAATAATCACACAGATGCTTTAACACAATAATACTTCGGAGCTTGAACATCGGTTTTCTCGCCAATCGAGCCGAGAGTATTTTTATCTCTAATTTTATGAGTTCATTAATTGCTTTTGCTAATTTTGGATTTGAAACAACGTGGGCGAGACAAGGCGCACATATACAAGGAGTATGGCGGCGCTTGCTTTCTTTCTAAGAGCGAGAGATAAAGGAATTCTCGCCCTCAAGTGGTCATTGTGGATTGGGAAAAATGTAGGCGAGGTGGGCGAGTCTGATCACTGTTTGACCGCCGTAGAACAGCGCCAGGGTCAAAGTTTAGCCGATTCAAGATGTAGTTTTTTCCTGTCTCATCATGCAGTCGTGAGGGTTATCACACCGACAAGGAATCACTCCAGAACCCTACTACCTCTTACTCCTTGGGCCATTGGAAACCAAGTAGGTCCTTGGCCTCGCCAATCCAGCCATCTCCGAGCACATGTATCTCTTCCGCCATCTCCAATTCTGCTCCCATTTTCTCTTTATAGGCCACTCTTCATTTCGTCGTTCCATCGCATTCCTGGTCTCCCTTTTGTCGTTTAGTCTCCCTCCCTTTGTATTAATGACAAAAACGACTACTGATGCATATCAGAATACCCTGCTAAACTTTGAAAAAACCTGCTAAAACTCGTCAAGAAGCGAAATTCCATAAATGTACGTTACACTACAATATGCTCTCTACCAATGTAAGACCGTTTGTGTTTATGTTTGTTGCCCACCACATAAATGACCAGAGACATAGGAGTTGTGCTAAAAAACACGCGCGGCCCGCTGATAGCACTTAGTTATCATACGAGGGGACATTCATTAGGGAGTACATCAATTATTTATCTACACCAACAATCTAAAAACCTCGTTAAAAATCTCATTGACAGTTTATAATGACTCTTATCGTTGACAAATGACATTTTAAACATGTCCTTTTAGCAGTCTAGCTCCCTCACTTAATTCTCATGATCTAATCTACCGTGGCGTGTCGGGTTTCGTAAAATATTATTGGCGTCGTCTGAAAAGAAAATGGTTTGAAACTCACGTAATAGATCAAGTCTAAATTTAAACCGACGGTATGAAAGCGATTCCCATCCCAGTTTTGGTAAAAAGTTAGAGACACCATCGAAATCATAACGGCCGATTGCATATCTCACCGATCTTCGCTGCACGCGTTTTAACTCGTGGCAAAGATACATCGTAACGAATGATCTCCGTTCAAGTTGCAGCGAGCATTGAGTAATCATTAAATAGAGTTAGGGGCGCTTATGCGATCATTACGGAGATGCTGAGGCTAACACGAGTCAAGAGGGTTCGTTTCCCTAAGTTGCTGCTTCCCGTTCAGCTGTAGTAAGTGACATCTAGATCACTCACAGCCAGTGAGTGATTTCAACGTTAATATCGCTTCGTGTGCCACTCGCCTGCAATGGCTGTGCAAATTAGTGGCCTGATTCCGACTTGACGGTAAGGAGAGGAACAGTCGGATTGGACTTCCAAAAATTCACCTTATATTTTACTCATCAATTCCATTAGTGCTTTTCTTAAGGCCGTTTTTGATGTTATTTTTGCTCTGTTATGTTTATCATAAATTTTCTTAAGTTCCACGTCGGGTGGATCCTGATGGGCGTTCTTCATTTTCGCGTGCAAGTTTCGTTGTCGCTTGAGAGATTTCCGGACGCCTGCAGTATACCACCTAGGTTCCGTATCGACTTTTTTCAGTTTACATTATACTTTTTTTATTGCGTTATTTATGGCTAGTCGCGTGGTGCTACGAAAAGTATTCCATGCGTCGTTTGTAGTATGGCTTTGGCTTGGACCACTAAACTGATCATAAGAGGTCGACAGATCCTGTTTTAAGCAATCGAAATTCGCCTTGTGGTATAAATATACTCTTCTCTTTTTGTGGGTACCCTTTTGTCAGTATTTATTTGAAATATAGCTCTTACTGCTTTGGGATCACTAATTCCGTTCATTGTTCCAACATTAAGGACACTTTCAGGTATCATTGCCGCCAAAAGATCTAAAACGTTCTTTCCTATCTTGTGGCGAGATACATTCTAATTCAGTTTCACTCCGGAGTCTATATACAAAATGGATGATGCGTGGTGAAAAATAGCCTCATCTTTAATTTTTCCTCTACAATAAGTGATAGTTTACAGGTTATTATGAGGATGTGTGGCACACTTGTGTGGGCTGCTCTACTGTTCTCGGAGTCGGGCTCAATCGAGGGAGTAGCGAAAGGGAGCCCTAGACGCGGCCCGCCCCCTGCGCCAGGGGTTGCATGTCAAGCACAGCCATGCGCCGGCCAGCATCTCTGGCATCATGCGTCAAAATAAGCCAAAAGAATTTGAAATTTCGTTCTGGAGTGATCCCCACCGGTAGTATCCCTGCCTTGGCGTGGCAGGGGGGAGCTAGCGAGCTCTGACAACCTCGAGAGCTATGCAGGCGGTAGCTTAGCTACTGGTGGGGTCACCCTTGCCGGACAGATCTTCGAGGGGAAAGAAACAGACTAAATGGCATACCGTGGTCCTCCAGGTGGGGGTTGGTCACAAGTCTAACAACCCTATCCCGGAAAAAAATAGTTATGCTACGAAACGCCAACGGAAAGCCGCGGAACAGGGCAGATATATCGAAAAACGACCTCGGCTCAGAAAGGATTTAAGATTTGGAACATGGAATGTACGGACGCAGGCAGTGACTAGCTGGAAAGTGACAAGTGAGCCAGCTAAATTCTTGGAAACTCGGAAATAATATTTGGGGAGCTACTTAACGGCGCCGAACACACTGCTTCAAATGAAGGAGAAGTTAGTGAGAAGAAAGAAGAGGAGGGAGGTGATTGGGCCACCTAAACCAACACTAAACGAAATAAAAGTCGTACTAAAGACTTTTAAAAGTGGAAAGGCACGGGGATAAGGATCAATACCGATTGAACTGGTCACAAACGGAACAGAAGAGGTAATAAACTATCTACATAAGCTAAAAATAGAAATATGGAGAAAAGAAAAAAATACCACAGGAATGGACAGAAGGTGTGATATTCCCTTTACACAAGAAAGAGGACAATTTAGACTGCAAGAATCATAGAAGGATATCTTTATTAAACACCTCGTATAAAATACTATTCAAGGTGTTATTACGTAGAATTATACGAAAGGCAGATGATATAATGGGAGACCACCAAGCAGGTTTTAGGAAAGATAGGTCAGCAGTAGACCAAATATTTATCATGAAGGAGCTGGCCTCAAAATATTGGGAATTCAATAAAGATTTGTACACATTATTTATTGACTTCAGTAAAGCGTATGACAGCATATACAGAACAAAGCTTTTGAATTTAATGGATCAATATAATACACCAAAGAAAATAATTTACTAGACAAAGATCTGTGTGAATAACTGTAAAGAAAAAGTAAAGGTTGACAGAGAATAGACAAGCGTATTTAAAAAAATGCAGGAGTTAGGCAAGGGGATAGAATTTCTCTTTTATAATTCAACATTGCAACAGAAGAAGCACTAAAGAAAACTAAAGATTCCCTGGGAGGAGCTTACATTCCGGATAAAATCAACCTGTTAGCCTTTGCGGACGACGCACAGTGGTCCGAAATCGGAAAAAGCCGGACAAAAGTCCAAAATGGCTTTTTTTTGAGATAGAGACTTGAAACTTAGCGTAAATACTCATAAATGATTACCAATTATAGATTTATATGCCATTTTACATAAACACGACCCGTTACTGAGATACAGTAGCCCAAACATGACCAATTTTTCAAAAACACGCGCGATCTCGTTTTTCTTCAAATATCTTTGAATTTAAGCGGGTGGTGTTGCGTTGGTATGATTTTTATGGAATAAAAAAACGCAATATTCCTTTGACCTGGTGCTTTGCCTATATTTTCTATGACTTTTGAAGATTTTGGCTCTCATCTGTCTGGTTTTGCAATGCAAAATGGCGTACCCGTTTTTCACGTGAAATTTGACATAAAGTAGAAATCTTTCGTTTACGAAATATATAACTCGGGAAATTTACATCACATTGTAAAGTAGAGATTTCTAAAGAATACTAAGCAGAAGTCTTGGAAAAAAGTTTGCGACCAAGGAAATGAGAGCGATTTTTCGATCGCGCGTCAAGGCTGAGCTACACGACGCGGGACGCTGAGGCTCCGTAACTGCGGTCGATTTTTCAAGTTTTTTGAAACTTTATTCTTGAAAATCGTCATTTAAAGCACGGCACGAAGTCATTATTGAACTAAAACACTATACTGAGGATATTACCAGGATTATGGCTCGATCGACTACACCATTTAACGCATTACTCTAGTGAAGATGCTAGGGATTGGATATTTGTCGGAACCATCCCACGTATAAGAAATATGCTTCGGGTATGAAGTAGGGTTAAGAGATTAAGTCGGCATGCTAAAGAGAGAGAAATAAACTGTTTCCGGGAAAGGCAACGACCGATACTCTTTTTCCCTTTCCACCCTCACCGAGGTGGGTCGCGCGGAAAGGGGCGTTTTATGAAGACGCACAGCCTTTGACGGTATTTAACGGGTTCTTCCAGAAGGGTTTTTTCCTTTCCCCGGCAGAAATGCATATTAACTTGCAGTTTTATTTTGGAATCTGTGAAGAAGTGTCTTTCTTGTTGTCCTAGTGTCGTGTCGTGCTGTAGTTTAATTCTCAAGTTCATGTTGCCCAGTGATTTGGTTCGGACTTTATTGAATTTCCACTAGCTATTCCCGGAGTTGAACAGCGCAGTGATTTTCCAGGTTGAGTTTTTGCAAGGTGAGTTTTTTATGATTTCCATTTCAAAGATGCGTGTGTTTGCGTACTACTTCCACGAAATCGTTAAATGACTTATCGATTTTTACTGTTTTTCCGTCCCTCATAAATCATGGCAATTATGATTTTGATGCGTGTTCTCTTTACATATTTCTAATTTTCAAATCACCGCACAGGGTTTCGAGCGTTTTCTAACGTAGCGATGAATTCAAACCAAATTACTCGTTTTGAGTTACATAATAAAGTATTAGAAATGAAGGAAAAGACATCAGGCGAGAAAAAAACACACTTGCTGGATTTTTTGTCGCGGAGATTAAATGTAGAGAGCTATGAGGATGCTCTTGATGGTCTCCGTGAATTATTTCGGTTGGGATTATGGCCTTATTACGAAAAAATGTGGAAAAAATGTTGCCGGAATAATGAAAGATTTTTAGTGCGATGTGACGCATGGCTCACAGAGCCAATTATTTTCCCTAAAGTTGTCAGTCAATACTTTCCTGGTACTTCAAAGGCAACTGGTATGTATTATATTTAAGTATGTATTGAACTTTTAAAGAAAATTATATTTCTGAAAATCTATACTTATTCTAAATCTTATAAATTGTATACACTATTCTACATCTTACAATTATTGCTTTATTAAGTTTATTGGGGCGGCTCGAGAAAGATTTTACTTCTTCGTGTGAGCGATCTAAAAGAAGGAAAGTTCAAAATATTAAAAGTTGTTCCTCAGTAGCTGAGCTGGCATTAGCTACCTCTCTTGGTTTAAGGGAGGAAGGAGATATTGCAGCCGCACAGTTAATTACGGAAGTAACGACAACTACTCCCACTAGAGCTAAGAGAGTACTTACTAAGTGGAGGAAGAGTGATGAGGTGCAGAAAGAGATGTCTCCAAAGGAGGCTTTATCTTTGATCATCACCATTGGGCTGACTAAAAATCAGTACAATGTATTTAGGCGCTCCGCTCGTACTTAGGGACATTCCTTGTACCCCAGCTACGCACGAGTGTTAACCGCAAAAAGTGCTGCATACTCAGAAGCAATACGCATTACAGAAAACGTATGCGAAGTGAGTCTACAGACTCTATTAAACCACACTGCATCGAGGATACTGACATGCGAATCCACTGCTCTAGCGGCCAGCAATGAGGTGAACTGCACCTTAATATACAAATATGGCTTTGACGGGAGTTCGGGCCATTCACAATATAAACAGTATTGGGAACAGACGGATTCTTCCGATGAATATTTATTTATGAGCTCCCTGGTGTCACTTTGTTTGCTGAATGACGAAAATGGTAAGAGTTTGAGGCGTTTCAAATTGCATATCTTGCTTATTACGAATGAATCTGACTGTAGTAAAATTGAGTACTTAATTCCATGTCTGCTGCTTTAGGTGAAATAATCTGGAAAAATCCTTGCCCATCATCAACCAGATTTTTCCGGCCTATTCGCCTCCGGTGGCTGAAGGAAACCAAGGAAGTTGCTAATGAGGAAAGTATTTACATTCAAAGGCAGATTGACGGGCTGAAAAATTGGAGCAATGGAAATTACTCAGTCAATTTCTGCTTGCTACTAACCATGATAAATGGAAAAGTAAGAAAAATTCATATTTCTATTGTGATAGACAAGAATATGGTAGTGCTTATGGATTTAAAACATTAAAATACGAATATTTTAGGCATGCAGCGCATTAACTGACAATCCGAGTATGAGGTGCTACATCTGAGGAGCAACAGCTACGGAGATGAATGATTTGAAGGCAATGAGGAATCGCCCTGCAGATGTGACTAAATATTCTTTTGGATTGTCAACCTTGCATTGCTACATCCGGTTTTTGAATGTGTGCTACACACATCGTACAGACTAGAGTTCAAAAAGTGGCAGGTAAGAATGAATACAGACAAGCTGGAATCTGGTTAAATGGTGAAAATGCCTTTGAATTACGAACAAAATTCTTTACAGGCCCGAGGAAATCTCAAAACACTGCTTATACAGAGAAAAATAAGAATTCAGAAGGCTTTTAGAGAAAGGATGGGGTTGATTGTTGATGTTCCAAGGCCTGGATCAGGTAACACGAATGATGGTAACACGGCAAGGCGTTTCTTCGATTCCCCAGACTTGGCCGCTGATTTGACAGGCAATTGAGTAAACGTGCACTGTAATAGCAAAGCATATGTAAACTTCACGCATTTGTTTGCATATAAACTGGTTAAATATTTCATCTAACTTATTGGTTCTCATAGGAAAGTATAATGTACCATCAGCAGTAAATTAATTTATCATGTTTTAATTACAGGTATCAATGTTGATCTCTAAAAATTTTTCCATCATTCTGAGGGCAATGTCCAGTGGCATAATTCTTAATTATACAGCTTTCTCGGACTACTACGAGAGAACTGCGAAATTATACGTCAAGCTGTATTCCTGGTAGTATATGCCAACCACGGTACATAAGGTACTTCTGCATGGAAGCGACATTGCAAAAGAGGCGATTCTTCCCTTGGGACAACTTTCTGAAGAGGCAATGGAAGCCCGGAATAAGGACACCCGTAAATTCCGCCAGAGATTCAGCAGGAAGCACTCCAGAGAGGCCACGAATGACGACCTATTTAAAAGACTGTTGTTAACGTCTGATCCATTTCTTTCCTCCACCCTGACATCAACTCCGAGGAGAGCAAGGGAAATGCCAAAAGATTTAAGAGAGCTGCTGCTTTTAGATGATAGTAAAGAAGAGGAATCAGGCACTAGTGACGAAATGAGTTCATCGGAGGATTGAAGGTTGAGATTCTGTAAATGAAAAGATACAATTTAACAACTTAAAAAAAGCACAGTAATAGGTGACTTCCAACACATGTATTCCTTTTATATTCTAATTTATGGTTCCGCATTTATTTCATTTGTAAGTTTTAGCTGATGCTTGGTATTACATTGATGCTATTGTGTTTTTTAATTTAAATATTCCTTTACGGATTTAGCAATCAGTTTTCAAACTTTTTGTCAATGCATTTGTTCGATTTGATTTTGAATTTCCATTTATCAGACATGTTGCCTCGTATATTTTCTTTACAATGGACGACCGAAAGTGAAATTTGCCCTAGTCAAGTTAACTCTTAATTTACCATTGTATAATAATATATAAATCATGAATTCAAAGATATAGTAATTTTCGTTTCCTTTTCCCTAAAAAATTCCCCTAGTGTATGAATCTTGGTCAAATTGAAAAGGGGAAACCCTTGTAGAAAAACCCGTTAAATACCGTCAAAGGCTGTGCGTCTTCATAAAACGCCCCTTTCCGCGCGACCCACCTCGGTGAGGGTGGAAAGGGAAAAAGAGTATCGGTCGTTGCCTTTCCCGGAAACAGTTTATTTCTCTCTCTTTAGCATGCCGACTTAATCTCTTAACCCTACTTCATACCCGAAGCATATTTCTTATACGTGGGATGGTTCCGACAAATATCCAATCCCTAGCATCTTCACTAGAGTAATGCGTTAAATGGTGTAGTCGATCGAGCCATAATCCTGGTAATATCCTCAGTATAGTGTTTTAGTTCAATAATGACTTCGTGCCGTGCTTTAAATGACGATTTTCAAGAATAAAGTTTCAAAAAACTTGAAAAATCGACCGCAGTTACGGAGCCTCAGCGTCCCGCGTCGTGTAGCTCAGCCTTGACGCGCGATCGAAAAATCGCTCTCATTTCCTTGGTCGCAAACTTTTTTCCAAGACTTCTGCTTAGTATTCTTTAGAAATCTCTACTTTACAATGTGATGTAAATTTCCCGAGTTATATATTTCGTAAACGAAAGATTTCTACTTTATGTCAAATTTCACGTGAAAAACGGGTACGCCATTTTGCATTGCAAAACCAGACAGATGAGAGCCAAAATCTTCAAAAGTCATAGAAAATATAGGCAAAGCACCAGGTCAAAGGAATATTGCGTTTTTTTATTCCATAAAAATCATACCAACGCAACACCACCCGCTTAAATTCAAAGATATTTGAAGAAAAACGAGATCGCGCGTGTTTTTGAAAAATTGGTCATGTTTGGGCTACTGTATCTCAGTAACGGGTCGTGTTTATGTAAAATGGCATATAAATCTATAATTGGTAATCATTTATGAGTATTTACGCTAAGTTTCAAGTCTCTATCTCAAAAAAAAGCCATTTTGGACTTTTGTCCGGCTTTTTCCGATTTCGGACCACTGTGCGACGTGTCCATTATCTCTGAGAGCAAAGAAGATTTGCCAAGCCTAGCTAATGTACTCCTTAAACAAGCGGCCAAAATTGGACTGCACGTCAATGAAAGTAAGGAAAATTTTATTAAGATCAGCAGGCTAAAAGAACAGGATGAAGATATAGCAGTAATATGAATTTAAAAAACAAACCAATTTAATTATTTTGGACTAAACATAACATATGATAACAGAGAGGAGGCTGAAATTCTAACCAGAATAGTAGCAGCAGACAAAACATACTGGAGTCTAAGAAAGCTTTTCCAAAGTAAAGTTCTTTCGAGGAACGTTATAGTAAGAATATATGAAACAATAGTGCAACCAGTTTTGTCTTATGGCTCCGAGGTTTTGGCACTTACAAAGCAGTCGCAAAAGAAACTCATTACCTGTGAAAATAAAGTATTAAGAAGAATATTTGGCCCTACCCTGGGGGAAGATGCATATGGAATAAAAAGAAACAGAGAACTAAGAGAGCGGTATAACAGACTAGACATCGTTGGAGTGATCAAGAGCAAAAGATTTAGGTGGCTGGGCTATGTCTTGAGAAGAAATGAATATTCCACGATGAAGATGAAATTCTATGATGCAACAGTTTTTGGCGAAGAGGTAACAGTCCATATGTATATTCATGATTGTAGCTATAATTAATCTATTTACGGTTGGATATAGATCTTCGCTGTCTAAGTAACTGTTATTCGACACGAAAGAATTGATGTGGCAAAGTATCACTGAGCGGACAGCGATTTCGGAGCGGTTTGGTGTCAGCCAATGACCAGCCAAAGAAGTTACAAGCTTCGAATTGATTGTTAACCAATCAACTTCACATTGTTTAGCGGTGGAAAAAATTATCGCAAAACTCGTTTGCGTCTGAATGCGGCGTACGAGAGAACTAATTGAAAATGCTTTTTCTTTTTGACTTGAAACACTAAGATAGCAAAAAGTGTAAAGGTCCTCGGATTGAGAAAAATGAGTGATCCTAAAATGCCGCTTACGAAGACTACTCAAACATCTCGCGTACATTAATGGTCGCGATTATTACTGCCATGTATCATGCGATATGGCAAGACATATCGCTTTGTGGATGATGAATCTGTTAATCCCCGTTTACATTACTAGGGTTAGAATGTTTATCAATATGGCGGCTTCACTAACTTGTATTTACACGGCATTCTTTTACCCTTGTTAAGATGCTGGTGGCCTCAGGTGAAGAGTCAAGAAGGTGATGAAGCCCACAGCCCAACAAACATCGCAAGTCGCTTTTCATTTGTTTCTACGGCTGTGGGCTACATTTATGAGACCGGTATGGGTGATAAAAATGATGTAATATGCAAATTTTTCGCACGGTTAGACTTCTCATTCATTAGTATTTTACTATAAACTTATCATTTCATGTCTAAACATTACTATATATGCATTAAAAGATGAAACTTGAGAGAGTAGATTTCCTTAATACAACGATTTGTCACTATGCTATACTTTACCATTAGGAAACCCCGAGAATATTACGTCATTATGCCGTTTGCACTCTTCTTTTAGTTTATTAATTCAGTAACCGTATTCTCTTCGGGTTTTTGCCGCGTCGATCCATTTTTGGGGGACAACAGTTTCGCTTGCCGCCTATAAAATAAATGGAAATTGTCAATTGCATGAATTTAGTATACCTCTTGAACAATTATATGTTTTGTTGAGGGAACTGGAAAAAATTAAACATGAGGCAATGTCGACATCAACTCCGCACATATCATATTTTAGAAAAAATCAGAACATTAACATTTTTCATAAAAAAGAAAAGAATTACAAATGAAACGAATACCTCTTGTGTTCATCATTACATTATTTAAGCACTTAAAATTCCTATTTGCAAAAAATAATCCACTGAACATTGCTGTATCATCCATTTCTTTAATTTTTTAAAGAACATGTGTTTGTTGTTTCAGAAGATATTTCTATTGGCACCAAATTAAAAAAAAATTGGGGCACAAAATTCGTAAGAACGTTTTTAATACTCCTTATAGGGTCGCGGTTTTGCAACTAAGTTTCTGGACTTTAACCTATCAGAAAACACTTTAAGGTTTCCTAATATATGCCTAGATCTGGTGTAGAAAATACGCAATACCCTTAAAATATATAGGTATTTTAACGGTAAAATTTGCAGGGATTGAAAAAATGGAGAAGATGGTTGGAACCAAACTGTACCCATTATGCATCTAATTATTTTTCCTGAGCCACAATAACTGGATTCATTTTAGATTGGTAGGCACCATCCCAACAACTTATCCCATACTGCACTTTGAATTAACAATCGAAAACTAAACTGTTCTCAATACTGGGAGTGAGCAGGCATATTTCGATGAGTTAAAACTTCGTATTGCGAAAGTCGTATAGTTTCCCAATGTTTCTAGATGATTATCCCAGCCGAGGAATTGGTCAACGTGTATTCCTGAGTATTTAATGGTATCTACTTGCTCTATTAAAAGACAATTCTTGCAATGAATATTTCGGCTAGTAATGAATTTATTACATTTAAAGTAAATTTAATTTAAACTATCGGAAGTTGTCTTCAATGACAAAGGGATAATCTTCGTCTTAGAGCTTAGTCACATTCGATTTACAGTAAACAATAATTTAAGCTGATCCAGACATGTTACATGTTACTCAATAATGTATGGTCATCTTTTGCGGAGTAACTGAAAGCTGTATCATCAGTGAAGCACGTGACTTTGCCGTGAAATTTACCCAAACATAGAATTTTAATGTAAACTAAAAATGGAATCGGCCCTAACACCAAGCCTTGAGGAACTCCATTTAAAATTTAGCAAATAAGCATTTTGAGTCTTTTGTTAGAAGACACTGTTTTCTGTTTATTAAATGGCTGGCAAACCACTCCCAGTGCACACTCATTATTTTATTTATTTTTAAAAATTTTTATTTATAATCACACTCCCGAAAACAGCACAACAAAGGGCTATTACATCGGGTGATTAACAATTAACAATAGACGAACACCAATACCCATGTCCTGAGTGGTGAAAAACCACCAAGAGGGACTCGAACCCGCGACCCTCGGACTTTCATGAGAGGACTTAACCCCGCCGCCACCGGGGCCGACTATTCCAGTATCCCAAAGCTTGGACTTTATGATCGACAGAGTCAAATGCTTTTGTTATAGCTACCAATAATCCCGATGCATTTTCACTAGCATTCAGACTATCAGCCATCTCAGTACAGAATTTTAACAGTGCATCCTCAGTGGACTTATGACCTATAAAACCAAACTGATTATCGCTAAAAATAGAATTCGGTACAAAGCAGTTAACCAACCGTTTTTTTACAATTTTCTCTAGATTTTTTGCAAATACAGTGAGAGGAGAAATAGATCTGTAATGGTTTTTGTCTTTACAATCTCCTGTCTTGAAAATAGGAATCACCATGGAATTTTTCATTATTTCGGGAAATACACGAGTTTGCGGACTCAAAATGAATAAATATTCTAAAATTGTCACAATTTCCGCGCTTACACTTTTCAGATTATGGGCTGAGGCACCATCATTGCCTGGCGATTTATTACATTGTAGATTTTTTATCAGGAGTAATATTTCATCACTAGACGTAGGTGCAAAAAACATAGAACCTCGTAGGATTTTCCTTGGAAAACACTTAGAGTAGTTATGGCAGTCCAATGAACTTGTTGGAGCTAGACTATTTTTGTTGGACATCAATGAAATCACATACATCCATGAAAAATCTATTAAACACATTTGCTATCGCCGCTGACTCAGTTATAAGAATTTTTTCCATCGCCGAAATAGATGGCGTCTACACTTTTCTTCTTTTTATCCAGGCCAAGAATGTTATTAATAGTATTCCATTTTTTTAAATGTCGTTTTTATTCATGGAAAATAGGTGCATGAAATAGCTTTCCTTTTGGAGTAACATATCGTGTTCTAATTTCCCTGGAGAGAGATGTAAAGTGACTCGGCAATCTGAAATAATTTCGGATTTCTCTTAATATTTTTTAAACAGATAATTCCTATGCTGCCGCCTCTTGCATAAATGTGTTGTGATCCATGGTTTCAGTACTTTGAATTTTGTATTTTTAGAAACAAAAAACTTGGAATTGTTTTATAAATAAGTAAATTTGTCCAAAAACAAGTCAAAGGCGGTATTAACATCTCTAAACATGAAAACATTAGACCAATCCGTATTCTGTATCAAGCTATTAAGCTTTCTTAAATCAACTTTATCCAGAAGTGAATCCTCAGCTTCGGGGTTTCAATGTTCCATTACAGTGTCTAGAGATTGAAATACACAACTAATTGAATTGTGCTCGCTAACGCCAAAGGATATAATTTTAGAATCGTACATAAGCTTATCCGATGTGCGAAGTGGTCAATACAACTGCTCTTATTTCCTACAATTCTCGTTTGAGTTGAGAATTAACTGCCGCAGTCCATGGCTCGCCACCACCATTATATATATCCGCTTCAGCAGAATTTTTCTGAATACATATATTAATATCACCAATAAGTTTCTATCACGAGATAGATACAAGGCATCATTGAGTTCATCAATAAATGACTGCGTGTTGAAGGAATGAAGGCGATATGACTCGACAATAGAAATGGAAATGCCCGGCCACAGGTCGACCGCGAACTTGAGACTGTCAGCTAGTTTTCATGGTCTGCATCCGAGCGATACGACTTGCTTATTGCTGCTCGAGGTAAACAGCCACACCGCTAGCTTTCTGCTGGTTATTACATGTGAAATAGTTATCGAAGCCGTTAATGGTAAACTGATCAGTTTCAGCCTCATCTATCCAGATTTCTGATAGTACTATTATCGATGGTAAACTGGACAGGGAATCGAGCATTATTAATAATTCATGATGCATAAAAATAATTCAAGATGTTATCTTGACATGCAAGAATTATAAATAACTTCCATTTCGAGTCCTTGCCTCAATATATGCAGCGGAATTAGCGACTTCCTCTTCCAAGGTCTGCCCATGACCCGTCCTCGTTTCCGCTTTGACGGTAAATTTTAACTTAAAATACGGTTCATCATTCACTCATGCATTTAAATACATTAATAAACTTGGCACGGATGCATGGATACGGAATATGGCGATAGAAACCCTCTTAATTCATTGTACGCTTCAAGTAAAAGTGGACAAGTGGATTGGATCACACAACTACTATTCTAACTAGCCCTCGTTTACACGCGTTAAAAATGTTGTTGGTAACCAGCGCCAACCCTAGTAACTCCAGCGCGGTTAAAAAGTTGACTAGGGTCAGCACCAACCTGCGTTCACACGACGACTTCTACTAGAGGTTAGAGTTAACCTGGATCTCTCTCTTCCAGTTCTCAATCCTTAGATTGGTTTGAATACAGACCTCCATTCATCTTTTTTTAGAGCTGTCCTTTACAATTCTTCACAGGATGTTGCCCCAGCATACTTCCTCACTTGCGCCAGATGCTATCGTTCCCTTGGCCTCTCCCTCTGTGTCGTACCCTCTAACACCATTCCCTCTAACAAACACTTTACTAGACTCTCGTGTCTCAACATATGTCCCACCAATTCTGCTCTTCTTTCCACAATACTCTTCCATAGTCCATTCCCCTTCTCTCCCGCTCTCTTGAACACCTCTTCATTTTTAACTCTGTCCATCCAACTAATTCCCAGCATTCGTCGATAACACCACACTTCCAAAGCATCCAAGTCTTCTCCTTTCTTCCTTTGTAATGGTCCATGTTTCACATCCGTAGAGATCAATGATCCACATGAAAACTTTTATACATCTTTTCCTTGTGTCTCCTCTAATGTTCCTTGCAGTTAAAAGTTTTTTCTTCTTGTTGAAAGCTCTTTTAGCCATTGCTAATTTCTCTTTTGCTTTCTGCATCACTTGTTATTGCTGATAATCGTGATAATGCACAGCCCTGTCTCACGCCTTTCTGGACCTCTGCTTCCTCCCCCCACTCGTTCCCTTTATTCTTATTACCGCTTTTTCATTTACGTAGATGTTTCTATCCATGAATTTCACCTCTATTTTCTTTAATAAATCAAATAATTGTCCCCATTTAACGTTATCAAGAGCTTTATCTACGTCTATGAAAGCCATGTATGTGTTTTTGTTGTTGGCGATTCTCTTGTCTAGCGGCGTCCATAGGGTTAGAATTGCTCCTTGATTTCCCATCTTTTTTCGGAAGCCAAATTGATCTTCACCTATTTCTGCCTTTATCTTACCTTCAATTCGGTCAAGTATTATGTTATTAATGATTTTTGTAGCATGACAGGTTAGGCTAATTGTACGGTATTCTTTGCACCTCGTCGCATGGGCTTTGTAGTATGGGTGGTATTGGTACTATGTACTATGCATCTATCAAAGTCATTTGGTATTACACCCCTTTCAGATATGTCCTTGACCATTTCAAACAGTGCATATTTTGTTCCAGTCCTTCATGTTTGAATCAATTCTGCTGTTATAGAATCAGTTCCCGGCGATTTATTGTTTTTAATTCTCTTCAATGCCATTTGAAATTCTGTTCTCTAAATTCCATTCCCTAAGTCATCTTCATCAATTTCTTCTACCTTCTCTAGAAAGTTTCCTGGTTGCTTGTCTTTGTTCAATCTTTCCAAGTAATCTCTCCATCTTTTTGCGATTTATCATCTTCAAACACTATATCACCGTTTTCGTTGGATTGGATTTTTGGGGAGGCGACCGACGGCTAAGGTCATTTGCGCCATAGGGGATAGGTAAGGGAGGAAGGGTGGATAGAAACCCGGCGTCGGCATTAGCCTGCTCTTAACGAAAGGCGCCAAGGGGACCACGGTTTAACGTCTCATCCGACAGACTGAGTACTCCACTTGAAGTGCCCTCCACAAGACACTCAAGTAGGGATCGGGTTCCTCTGAAAAACATCCGCCACTGCAGGGATTTGAACCCTGGCCGCCCGTGTGGTAGGCGAGTACTCCAACCACCACACCAACCCGATCCCCTCATCGTTTTCATTGCTGATGGATTTCCCCTGATTATTCCTCTTTTCTCCAAAGAATTTTTTTTTAAATCTTTTTATAGGCTGTTTCTATTCTATTCCATCTCATATCACTATCCATCTCCTCACAAGCGTCTTCTAGATATTTTTCTTTTGCCTTACGTACTTTCCGATAAATTTCATTTCTTATCACTCTCTACTTCTTTTGGTCTTCTTCATTCCTGCTGTTCATGAGTTTTCGTCTTTCATTTATTAGGTTTAATACCTCTTCGTTGATCCACTTCCTTCTATTTCTCTTTTTCTCCTTTTTCGGCACTTCATCAGCGGCAGTGAAAATAGTTCCTTTAATTAGTTCCAATTCTTCATTTTCATCCTCACACTCCTTCAAGTACATCTTATTATTTGTTTTCTGCTCATAAGCCTCTCTGTATATGTAGTTCCTCTTGTAATTTCTCCAGAAGCCAATTCAATTTATTGTTTTTTTCAGTCCTCTTAAGCTTTATTACACATTTCATCATGACCAGGTTGTGGTCACTGTCTACATTTGCTCCAGGATGGTTCCTGCAGTCTTGAAATTGTTTTTTAAATCTAGATTTTAGTAATATATAGTCTCTTTGGAATCTTTTTCTATCCCCTGGGGACGTCCATGTATATCTTTTTCTTTTATGGTGCTGGAACCAAGTATTAGCCATCCCAAGTTTCTTATTCCAAATGAATTCTACTTACTTATCTCCTCTCTCGTTCCTGTCGCCTAATCCATACGCCCCCTTCTACAATATATCCCCATCGCATCCTTCTCCAATCACAGCATTCATGTCCTCACATATTATTAGGTTTTCATCTCCTTTAACCCATTAAATAACTTCATTTATTTGCTCATAAGTTCTTTCCACCTCGATTTCATCATGACTAGAAGTAGGTAGGTATGTTTGAATTATCTGAGCATCCTTTGGTTTTGTGTCCAACTTCACCATAATTATCCTTACATTATATTGCACATATCCCTTGTCTCTTTTCTCCCATGCATTTTCTCAGGGTTATTCCGACTCCCGCTTGTCCAGGGTTATATGCTGAGGTACCAGAATGTATTACTCTAACATCGTCACTCCAAAAATCCCCCCTGTCTGGCTATCTCATTTCTGATACCCCTACTTTATCAATCTTCAACCTTTTCATTCCTGTCTTCAGGTTTTCAAGCCTCCCCCCCTTCTAGTAGTGTCCTGACGTTCCATGTCCCTATTCTTCGTTCTCCTTTGTTTCTCTTCCGCAGCCATAGTATTTCTTCAGCAGCTCCCTCCCGGAGATCCGACTGAGGGGCTATTTTAACTCCGGATTTACATTTTACGAATGAGTTTTCAATGGTGGTCCATTGATCTAGGGATTCTTTAATGCAGTGGTTTCCCTTTGCCTACTGCATCCTATGCCGTCGATCCATCTGGATTCATCCGTCTTTAGAGGTGATTACTCACCTCAAGGGAATAAGGGTGTCCAGCATCCCTACCCGCTCATCTACCCTCGTGTGAGGTCATTGGCACTTGGTACGGTGAGGGGGGGGAGGATCTTCTTATCCCGGGAGACACACGGTCCCCCTACATTCGTTCGCCACTTGCTACGCAAGCATTGCCCCCACTCCACCTCGTGGAGGTGAATGTTCGGATTTTCCCTTCATCAGGAATAGGACCTTGACGGATTTTTCTAATCCTTCCGGTACTTTTGGAGAGGGTCAGAAAGCTAGTAAAATAAACAGCGCATTAGTGACTGGAGTAATAATCTGATATCGCAGGACATATGGCATCCCATATCTCATACGATATGAAATGACATAAATCATGACTTACGACATGGCATATCGCATGATACATGGCTGGCCACATTGCATTACTTATTGCATACCATATATAATGTGATATGTCTTGACATGTGGCATGCCATATCGCATGATATATCGTGTGACATATGGCATGCCATATCGCATGACATATGACATGCCATATCGCATGACTTACGGTGTGTCAAATGGCTAAGCAAATGTCATAACTGGTCGTAAAACATATGGTATCATTTGGTATGATGGTACGACATATGTCATATGATAAGACGTATCGCATTACATGTGGTACGACAATTGACGCAACATATATTATATGATGTAATGTGTGGTATATGGTACATTGACTGCTTATCGAAATTCCTTGTGTTAATACGCATGTTGTGCCACGTCGCTCCTGGATTTTTCGCCCAAAAGCGACACACTCTCAGCAACTTAAAATATATAATCGCATTTTCCGGCTATGGGAAGAGAGGATGGCCTATAATTTATCATACGTATGCGTACTTCTCGGCATCGGTAATCAGGCTTCTTAATTATGGACTCAAAAGTTACCAAAAATTTAGGCAATGAGTTATGGTAGAAATAGGCCAAGTATGAAAGACAAAGAGATAGGTAGGCATATGGCAATAGCTAGACAACAGGTGTTGATAGGAACCTTTAAGTGAATAATAATATTCTGCGGTATCGCCTCGTCGTTCGTCTGTCCTGTGGTTCATAGAATATCCTTCTCCTTACGCCGTGCCAGCAGATTTGAAATCGCTCTCTCGGTCATCCCGAGGAGATTGAAAGCCAAACTACAATCGCTCTGGTATCAGAAGTGGAGAATTTTACTCACAGCACTTTTTGATGCAGCTCACCAGACAACAAACCCACCATTGTAATCCCCAGCATGTCTACCGCTTTGGACGACCTTGCCTCTCCTTAAGCCATGCCAGCAGCACTGTTATCTTTCTCCCGGTCAATGGAATTCATTAGGAGATTGAATGCCGACTTAAATAGAGATTGCAGCAGAGGAGAAAACTTTCACATGAATCACTTTTCTTGGAACAACTGACTCTTCAGGGCAGGGAGAGTTTTTTGGGGGCTGTTTACTTTAGAGGCCCATAGCCTTCTTGAAGGCATCCTCTAAACGGGTACGATAACAATAACCACGTATTAGGGACCCTGAGCACACAACTACTTTAATGAAAACTTTGCTGAGAACAAGCCGAACTTTTAGTGTGCAATATCGGTAACCTCCCTTGCAATATTGGTGAACGCACATTTTATGGTAAATAAATGATGATATGGGCAAATCAATGGGAAAAATGGCAGTTTTCACTCAAAAATAGTTATTAGGACGTTTTTTTTAAATCTCTTAATATAGTCTCCTGAAGTGTTCCATCAAGTACTTTATTTTCAGAGTCGTACGACAATAGTTCAGTCCTTTCTGTGTCAGGGTATTTCTTGGCAATCCTTTCAACCGTTTCCCAGGCAACGAGTAATTGTTTAATGTCGTCGGAATTCACGGCATTTCCGTCGTAGTTATCATCCTCCTCGCAGCTACTTCCTTCAACCGTTTTCTCCAGTTCTTTAAGCTCTCCCCAATGTAGCTCATTCCCAATTTCTTTGATAAGCTTCACGATGTCATTTCCATCAAACTCTAGATTTATTTTTTGACTAAGTTTATGATTTCCTCGTCTTTCGCGCGCTCTTCTCCAAACCCTGAAAATCGTTAACAACTTCCGGCCAAATGTCCATCCATGTGCGTAATTGAGATATCTGGTAGAAACTTCGTTCCAGGACTCCATCGCTAGCTCCTGAGGGTTTCATCCCGCTAAACCAGTTTTTAATTAATTTATACTGAATTCACAAAATACTAGTTTGTTCCCTTAACTTTCAAGAATAAATTCAAATGTTGAAGGTTTTTCTCGGTGAAAGGTCGACGTTGTAGTGAACCAAACTTTGTGTCTTTTCCACAGATTTATTATTTCGAGTGCATCCGGTTTCGGGAGTTGCGCCATCATCAGGTACACGAAGATTTTTTTCATGAATCTCTAATACGAAAATCTGTATTCATCTTACATCATCCCTATTGGCTACAAATTATTGATAAATATTGACGGTAACAAGCATTTTGTCATTTCCCTCAGGACTTCATAGTTTTTTCCAAAATTCTTCATGAACTTTGACACTTTATTGGTAATTGATACTTATACGTATAAAACTTAGAATCATTTCAAGAAAAGCCTAGGAAATAATTTTTAAGGTACGTGGTTATTTTTTAGGGTTGCTCAAAAAATAATAAAAAACTTGTTAAACCATACCAAAGTTTGGGGGTAAGTATAATAATTTCCGTCATCTGGGCTGGGGGTCACAATACGTGATGGTGGAAACAATATTAACTTATTTACAGACAAAAATGTCACCAATCTTAGCCCCTACCTCCTCAGACATCACAACAAAATATTTTTTAATCTGCGTCAGCGTAAGTATATTTTGATCCAGTATTGCATAAAAATTAATAGATAAATTGCACTAGCAATTACAATCGCCATTTTGTACATTGCACTACATTCACGGGTAACTTTTTGCACAGAGCACCCATTCCTTAATTATAAAGGTGTTTTTGAATTGTTGAAGGAATGAGGGTGGAAACCTCTATCTTATGGAAGAAATTATTTCCATTATATCTTTAATGAAAGTTTGAATTGCAATTGTAAATTCTATTCATGCAATTCCTGACTCTAACTCCTTATAAACCCTGTCTGGAATTTGATCGGGACCAGTTCTTTACATCAGTTTCTTACATCAAAACTTAAGTAAGAGGCAGTCTTTATGCACTAGTATCAACCATTTCCGGGTATACTGCTGCGTGATGAACTTTCACGGCTCAACGTTTCGTTCCTCCTTTGACGTTGACCCGTCAAAGTTCATCACGCAGCAGTATACCCGGAAATGGTTGATACTAGTGCATCTAATCGCTACGAAAATCTAAAAACAAAAAGGCAGTCTTTATGTTTGAAAATGTGTAAATATGGTTCTTCTCCACCTGGTTGCCCTCCCACCCTCCTGGTTGCGAGCTTAAGACATTGTATTGAAGTTCTTCAACTAATGCAACGGCATATCTATGATGTGCAGCTAGTGCCACTTTTTCGTTTGAAATTAATTGACTATCTGTATTTTCTTAAATTGTTACACATTGCGGATGATGAATATGTTAGTAACCACAGTAATTACGCTACATATCGAGATCTTACAGTCAATTATCGGAGCAATTTTCATCGCAGCTGGACCGATACGCGAGGAACTGTCGTTGGATACGCGGGCATGCCGGGAGAAGTGAAAGTTCCAAGTAGTTTGGTTCATCCATTAAATCGCTCGGAGTTTCATTACTGATTCCTTACGATGGTTTTCAACTTGTTGATATTACTATTTGAGTGTTGTTTGGAAGACATTCTGATGATTTTTAAGATTAGTATGATATTAAAAAACAGACAAATCATTAGTGCTTACCAGTCATTTAAAAGTTCATTTGTTTTGCGAGTTATCGGAATCGCAATATTGGGCCAGTTGCATAAGTTTCAATCAGTCGATAAGGTTTTGGGACTCTGGGATGGTAGGTATGTTAGTTAGAGCATAAGCTTCCCCCTCCCCTCCCGGCTCGGGCTCGAATCCCGACCAATAATTACGGAAACCCCGATCCCTACTCCAGTAAAATGCTGAACAGAGGTCAAGTGTAGCACTCCCTCTGTCGGTGTAGACGTTGGACCCTGGTGCACCATGGCGCCGTTGGATAAGAGCGCCGACGCCTGGTTTCCCTCCCACACTACCTCCTTCTCCGAATAATGTGATGATGGTCTCATTACTTCACCGACCTCTTTTGCAATAACTAGAATAGGAATCGCTTTCCGACCGTCGTCAAAACAATAAACTTAATTTGTTATGTAATTTTAAAACAAGTTTATTTTATGACGAAGTTATTGATATTTTACGAATTCCGGCATACTACGGCATATGTATTTTGTTGTAATTCGATAAGTTTTGCTTCTGAACTTGAAGGAATGCTTTTATATCAATCTTAAAATTGTTCCCAGCAATATAAAGATGTCACGATGGGACCAATTCTTCGAAATGAACATGTTTCAATATTTTTTTGAAGATATTGCCATGAGAAAAATTTTTCTCATGGCAATATCTTCAAAAATTTCACCCGCCATGTTTGAATATTTTCAAATGTTTCAATACAATTTCGCCTAATGAGGCAAAAGAGATTTGCAAGGATAGGTCAGTATGAAGGAAATTATTGAAGCATAGTTGAGTAGTGTACAATTATGTATTAATGAGTGAAACATTTTGACTGTGCCTACCCCGGAAGGGAACGGCGTGATGGGTATGTATGTATGTATGTATGTATTTAACTTCCGATTGCCACGCCGAAATCTTTAGTCACAACATGCTTAAACTAAGGAAAAACTTAAAAGTATAAATCTTAAATCTATTCCATGGCTGCCTACACGGTGAGGTCAAACCTTGAATAAATACGCTTAAATGAATTGTGGTCCAAGGATTTCTTTCCGGCATACTAGGAAAAACGTTAAAATGTGCAATCCACGGTTGCCGTTTTAGCCACTTTAAGAATATGCCAATGCCGACGAAAGGTTTCACTCAACCATTTCTTCATTCCTTAAATAACCAAACCCTTAGCTATTTACCTATCGTCCTCTGTTGCGCAAAGTGGCAAAGTGGGGCGCAAATAACGTCAGTTGTTAGTGGCCTCCCTCGGATGACGGACCGACTGAACAGGTATAGACTTTCCTGACTCACTAAAAGGAGAATTCTCGATAGAAGTGTATCGGCTTGGATTGATGGCCAGTGTGCCGTGCTTTTCCATTTCGATGGGGCCTGCTTCGAATGCTTGGGTCAGGGCAGCGATTTTAAAATGAGCCTCAGAAAACTAGTATCAAATTCTATGGAGTTGCGATGTTTGCAGTTATGTAGTTGAAGTACGCGCGAGTTTCCGAGTGACTGGAGAATGCTCTTTAAACTCCGCCCTATATCTATAATGCAAGATGTAGTGGTTGAGAAAAATTATTTGGCTGAAGTTATAAGTTCAAATATTAAATCAACCTCATCTCTATAAGTAAATGCAAAATAAAACGACGCAAAATGCTAAGAAACTCCATCAACATATATTATGATTTCGCCCCATCTCTCTTCCATTTTCTTTTATCCGGTTCACACACATTTTCGTGATCTGCCCCAACACCACCTCCCCCGCCCGCGCCATTGGTCGGGAGTGAACGGGAGTTCGGAATTTCACGTTCACTTTGGTTTCGTCCTGCTCATTTTTCAATGCGTCATTGGTATCGGGGTACCTTGCGCTCTTTATTTTCAAATTTCGGCCAGACCGTTACCATCTCTCGCCCCCTCGCTGTAAAGAAACTTCGCCAAACTTTCCAAAATAATATGGAACCGAGGCCATATGAGTTAAGTGTGCCAGGAGATGGTCGTGCGATCAGCTCAGGAGAGTGACGCAAGACAACCTGAGCAAATGCAAGGGCATTAGTTCGTTCAAGCTTCGCGCGAAATTCGTCGCTCGACAAGAGTTCAGTAGCGCGATGACCTGGTGATGAGAAGATTGACGTGTGTGTTAGTGATGAGGTATTTGCGATGTGCAGTGCGTGAGTTGCTTTCTGGTTTCAGATGTTTCAACTTTGCGTGCTCGGATTTTGTTTGTGCATAAAGATGGATTGCATTATACATAATGATGTCAGCAAAAAAATCCGTGTGGAGCCTCGATCCGATTGCAAAAATTTGGGGCATTACTTTTATTTAAAAAGAAACGTTTTACATAGTTTCCCGCCCTCTACCACAGCCTATTTGTGTGTGCGGTACGAAATGTCATTTAAGTTCGTATAATGTTCTGAGTGTCGCCCAAGTGTTAAGAATGATGTGCAATATCCCGAGGGATCCGGAAACATGCAGTGTCCCTGGACTTATTGCGCACCACGTCAGGGTACATAATTCCCTTCAAGCCACCTCCAGGGTGTGTGGCAGTGTAGTCTGGAGTGATTGAATATCAACATATAACGGATAGCATACCATATGAAGTTAAGGTAAGTATGTATTTATTCTAACCAGTGATCACTACTGGGAGTCTATTGTATTATCTAACCCTATTTTTGTTGTTCAGGATGATGCTAGTAATGGAAATAAGTCGTAAACTTGAGTACAAGATTGCATTTCATTCTCGAAAAATGAAAACATGGACAAAAAGTTGAATGTGAAGATTTTTGCACTATTTTGATGTTCACCACGTTACTTGCTTCAGCTACCTACTCTTTCGCCCTCCATATTGATCTGTTAAGTCGCGTATGGAACGCGAGAGAATCTGTTGTCATCAGAAACAACAATTGTCTGGAACACGCAAAAATTTTGCGAAACTTTTTCTAAAAGCCACGGTAACGTACGAATGAAAAAGCCAGAAATATTTGGGCTGATTACTGTCTCACTCATTATTTTTTCGTATATGTTGTCAAACTTAAGAGTAGACTGAATTCTTGTACCTTGACTCGTCCTGTAATATCAATAATTCCGTTCTTTTCCAGTGAACTCCTATGCCCCTCAATCTAAGTTCTGTCCGCTGACTACGCACGATGAGAAGGTTTTCATTGCACAAACTTGGTACATAGATTTCCAGAGTTCAACAGATGTAGCGATGGAGTAAAATCCATCCTCCGAGAGAACCCCTAACTCGTGTGGTATAAAGTTTTGTGCTAATCATAGTCTTGCATGAAACCGCATAATTTCTAGCCTGTTCAAATTCAGTCCTGCTGATAGCTATTCAACATTTTCTATACGATCGCGTGGCTATTGTCTGTCTACATAATGTTATATTCGCGATCTAAATCTTTGTGACACCTAACTCATTGACGCATGCTCGAAAAGTGAGTAAAGAAAGATCAATGCATCTTATTAATGGCTAGTCGCGTGATGTTACTAAAAGTATTCCATGCGTCATTTGTAGTATGGTTTTGGCTTAGATCACTAAACTTATTACACGAGGTCGACAGTTCCTTTTTGAAGCAATCGAAATCCACCCAATGGTACAGTATAATTTTCACACTACACTTTTTCACTACAAGTACTTTTTTATTTTTGTGGGTACCCTTTTGTCAGTATTAAGTCAGTCAGTTTGTCCGCTGCTTGCGTTCGTACGATCGATACACCAATATTAGTGGTAGCTGCTCGGGCAGAAGTGATGACATTAATGATTTTTAATGCAATTGGAAAATTAACACAGTCATTAAGACTTATCATTCATGAAATATTTAGCATATTTGAGCATCATTCAGAGATTTTCCAAATATTTTTTGTAGGGTTTTGTCTTCTGAATATTCCTCAAGAGTCAATTCACCCTTACACTCAAAAGCTATCATTGCCTTCCTAATGTATATATTTTTATTTATTACACCAACTTAGCATAAATCGGCTTGACACTTTTATTTTCTCCAGAAAGTACTTGCAAAACGTATGACTCCGGTATTATTTGGTCTTTTGTAAATTTTATAAAGACTGCTTTGGGATAAAAAGCACTGGATTGACGGCGGAAATATCTAACTTCTTTCGCAAAAAATGTGCGATTGCCTTGGTATCCGTAAGAAAATGAACTCCTTATCATGAATAAGTGATAGGATTGAAAACTACTGGGCGTAGTGTATTTATTATGCTTACGAATAGAGCTGGCTGTGATATTCTTATGACAAGATTCGACATTTTTTTCGTTTATTTCTAGTCTAACACTGTATTAAATAATCACTTGGCCTTAAGCAAAATATTTATGAATTTTGAAACGCATTTCTATTATTTTTGAGAGATTCCTATCATCACTGTATTAAAAATTGGGTTAAAACTGTTGTAATGAAACTAATGCTTGCTTTAAATAGTATTAAAAACATTTTATTTGCAATATTCTTGACCAAAGGACAGCACAATAAACCGAAATGCTTAGGAAATAAGATTATTTGACAAAGCATAATGAAAGCAATGACGATGACTTACATCAGCATCTGATAGTTATTTCATCTAAGCATGTAAGAGGATGCCGAAGTTATTGGCCGGAAACAGTCCGAGTCAATGCTATGTATAACAAATGTTTTTTATAATTGTTTCGTTCTTCGTTCGTCGGACATGACACGCATGGTGTAATTTATTTGTGAGTATATTGGATAAATAGCTAATTAAAATTTAAGATTTTGTTTCCTTGTTTTGCAATTATAATTCACTCTAATGGCTTCCGAAGTATTGGTCTCATAATAACCTTCCAACAATGACAAATGTTTTTTATATTTGTTTCGCACTTCGTTCATCGGTCATGACTTTCCATCCGCCTCCGTACTTCCTTACCCCTTACTTAGTCCTTTACTCGGATGACAGTGGCTATTCGGGTGTTCAAGCCAGCATCCAGCGAAGGCTAGGGTTTATAAATGCAGAGTATTTGTGATTCATTTTGACGGAAGGGAACCTATGCACATTACTTGCTACCTTAAGGCTAGATAAGGTACCAAACGCAGCGTATGTTCAGTGGCAGGGCTTTATATCCCATCTTCAAAGTAAATTCATCTTTGCAGGTAGTTTTATTATTCTTGTCATGAACGCGAATAGGGATCAATAGGGGACGATCATGCACCCTAGTTAGACACCAAGAGCCATTCTGAATATTTCAGAACTTCGTCCCCCTATTGATATTTTCTTTTATCGAAATCAGCCCGAATGTCTTAGGTCTAATTCATCATGGCCTCTCATTCCGTAGGACTGCTCTTTAAATAATAGTTTTCCCTGTTGAAGCTCTTGGAATAGTTACTTAAAAACCAGGGAAAATGCGTTCACTCGGAATTATGATTTATTGAGAAGAGTATAATTCGATAGAATTGTCCGTATTTAGTTTTTCATGGTGGAAATAAGAGTACACTAATTTTCAACAGCCTAAAAGCAAGAAAAACGGCTTTTTGGCATTTTTTAAGGTTTTTTATTTTTAACCTTTAAGTATCGACTAAAACCTTTTTATTATATACAGTGCTGCGCGAAGAGTTAGCTCATTGAGCACCTTGAGCTGTATTCTCGTCCATACCAAGGGATATGTTACCTTAACTTGATTTTGCCTGCGTCGCCACCCCACCGCGACATATCATTTTTATAATAATAGCGATAAATATAGTAAATTCTAAAATTCTAACGATACGGCAAAGACTACCAGGACTAATATTAACTTCACATCAGGTGCACACGTGATTTACCGATGACCTGCATGGCTCATAAAATTGCTCTTAATAAGCACATTACGGTATTTAGTTTCGTTACACAAAGATTGATTGTAATTAGAAAGTGATTTTCACGATCATTCTTACAAGAAGTCCCTCCAAATGATGTGCTCCTGAAGAGTTCTTTGGCTGAACTATCAAAGTTCAAAAATCATTGGGTTCCGGGATTCCAATAACGACGAGCTATCCAATGGTAAGGTTGCTCTCCCTGCAATATGGAACATTTTCTCTCAGCTTCACACCTCAAGGCTAAGTAAGTTATTCTTGATTTAGCGATTCTACTTTCTAATAGCTACTCAGAGACATCGTTAACTGTCCGCATAGGTTACAAAGGATATTTCTGCGTGAATTTTGGATTCAAAGGCGCGTCATATAAGTCACAGAACGAAGTAGTGGGAATTGTATTCAAATTCAATTTACGCCAAATACTTCAATCATTCAGATCGATAATATGTTTGGAAGAACGATGACGGGAAATTGCAGGAAGTGTGGAAAGTGGAAGTAAAATCCCATCTTTAAGCATTGGGCCATATCTTTACAAATCACTTGTTTCCCTTACGCTCATGCATTGATTCATACATGTTCCACTGTTCTTAAGATTCGTCATTTGAGTATCTTGCACCATATTAATGCAAGACTTTCGAAGTCTACCCCTTCCTCACACACCATTCACTCTAAAATCTTATATCTCTTTCGCTATATTAGGTACTCATATTCTTCCCCTTAACTCGGCCAGTCTAACGAAGCACAGCACTAATCCTTCATAAATATACATTACCGGAACATCTAACCCTGATTCTTTCATAACTCTATCATTAACTAACGAACTAACTAACATACCATTCCAGTTCCCAAAACCGTTTCGACTGTTTGAAAATTATGCTGGGCTGATATTGCGATTCTGATAACGCGCAGTACTTATGAAATTTTAAATAAATGATGAAAACAAATAGGTTTTCCTATTTTAAAAATATCATTCCAATCTTAAAAAATCATCAGAATATACAGTAACATCAACTAGTTGAAAACCACCATAACGATGCAAGGATCAATCTCCAAGCGATGTAATCGATGGACCCAACTACTTAGAACCTTCACTTCCCCTGGCAAGTCCCTGCATTTACCGGCAGTTCCTGTCGTATGTATTGGTTCACCTATGATGCAAATTGTTACGGTAATTGACCACGAGATCTCGATCTGTAGCGTAATTACTGCGGTTTCTAAGTAATTTCAGAAAACACTCAAATTGAATGAATTCCAAAGGAAAAAGTGGCAAAGGCTACGCTTTGAACACATGCCCTTTCATAGGCTCAAGGACGTTGAAACAATGAATAAACTCAGGGCCAGGCGGCAGTTAGTGCCCAGGGTGGGGTAGAACTTATATATTCATTCTCATACCTAAAGACACAGGCTCCTGCCTATGACATGGCGTAAGAAACTGATTTAAGGAAAGGAAAGTCAGTTGGAGATCTGCAGGATCATCAGTAGTAGAAGTATGCCTGACTGCCGTATGAAGGGTTAAACGGGAGAAGAGAAAGGAGGGGAAGTGAGAGAAGTGGAGGGAGAGGAGGGAAGGGCAAATGAGGGGTAGAGGAATGGGTAGATACAGGGATTAGAGTGTTCTGTTGATTCCCGGAGAGGAGAGGGCGTCGAGGAGCAGAATGCACGCCTGTTCTATATTTCTCAGATCAAGAGGGGGGGACAGTGAGGGGAGAGAGGCTAGGAAGCCCATGTTGAAACATTTGTCGAACTTAAGGTTGTGGGAGGAGGCGTGGGTGGAGATAGGAAGAGACATATGTTGGGAGAAGGCGTTGAAAGAGGATCTGTGGCCGTTTAAACGGAGATTGAGAGGTCCGGAAGTCAATCCAACATAGGATGCATAACAGATACTGCATAAAAGAATGTACACCACATTGGGTGTGGTAAATATGGAGGGGAGGGGTAAAAATAGGGGAGGGAGAAGGTGCGGAATCCTGGAGGAAAGGGTTTAGAAATGAGGAGGGCGCAGGTCTTGCACCTGGGGCGACCGCAGGGGCTGGGAGGAATGTTAGAGAAATGGGAGGGTTTTAATTTAGAGAGAGGGTTTGTAGTTTTAAGGATGCTGGAAAGATTGGGGGAGGGGGCGCGTCGGGAGGTGAGAGGAGGGAAGATTTGGGCTGGTAGTGACATTGTCGGAGAGGAGAGGAAAAAGGCTTTTGAGGATATGGTTGACGGAATGGACGCGCGGGAAGTAGGTGGTACAGAGGGAGAGGTTGAAATTGTTAGTACTAGGAGGTGATTTGGGGAGATAAGAATGTTTGAGGAATTTTATCTCAAGGAGGGATTCAAGATAACCTAGTTCGGTGAAAGGAAAACTGTAGGTTAGTGAGGAATTCATCAAGGGAGTCGGGATTGTTGCAGATACGGTGGCCCCTGGTGGAAAGGGAGTAGGGAAGGGATCTTTTGGTATGGGAAGAGGGGCAACTTTTGAAGTGGAGATTTTGCTGCTTGTTAGTAGATTTAATGTGGACAGAGGTGGTGAAATGATTGTCGGAATTTTCGGAATTAACCGAGGTTTGCAACTTTTGTAAAATCTCTAGTTAAATAGAACATATAATAATTTTCTTTTATTTATCATGTTAAAACATATTTTGCTAACTTATATCAAAACCTTTAATCTCTATCCTAAATATTAAGAGAATGGCGGCAATATTAAATCAGGCCATCAGATTTTGAGCGCCGAAATCAGGTCCTTTATCAAGTAAAACATCGTAAAAGTGCAGATAGAGATTGGAAAAAATTTCTGCCTGCATAATAAACGTATAAATGATAATTCTATGAAATTCATTTTATTTTGTTAAAATTGGTCGACTTTTCTTGAAGATATAGCTTTCTGAACTCAAAAGATTCGATTTTTTTAATGGACAGTAAGCTAGGATATCGTGGGTTGGTCTGATTAAATGTTCCAAATCCCTGTCCCTATCACGTCGCTGATGCAACCTGAAAAAATGGAGTTTACTGTCGGAAAATGAACTTTGTGGGATTTGATTAGCATGCAGATTAAATAGCTGTATTTTTTCCATCTTTTTTGTCACTCAACTACGTCCGGTCTCGACAAATGTTCACGTAAAAGGTTGAGAGGGGGATAAGGAGATAGGATTGGGGGAAAGTAGGCGAATGAAAAAGGTCATAAGAGTTATTCATGGAAGTCTAAGGTGGGGGGGGAGGTAGAGGGGGGGGGTGGGGAGAGTCAACATTGGGAAGGGAAGACAAGTGTATGGCTACAGTCTCATTTTATAGTGGTTGATCGAGCGAATGATCGAATGAGACACATGACAAGATAAGAGACAATAGACCGTGAGATTAATTTTGTACCCACGCTTGTCTCAAGACACCATAAACAACAAAATAACACAAACAAGCGTACCTACGACCCATCAACCTCACCCATTAGCATAAGTGCAAAGGAGATCTGCTAGGTTTGTTAAAGGCCGTTATGATAATTGTATAAGTGTTACGAGTTTATTAGAAGAACTAGGATGGGAATTACTATCAGAACGTAGGTTAAAATTTAGGTTAAACCTTTTAAGTAAATTCGAAACCGATTTGTTCACAGATGACGTTAGATATATATTAAGAGCCCCTGCGTATTATGCTAGGTTTGATCATATTAACAAGATTAGAGAGATAGATTGTCGTACCGATAGATTTAAAATGTCATTTTTCCCGCGTACCATAAGAGAGAACAATAGGCAACGTAGCAAAAGGGATAGGTAGGTGAAACATAGTTAGAATAGTCTATAGTGCATGATGCATGTAATAACTACCAATAATCCCTTCCTTATTATGTAGATTTTAACCTGTACTATACTGTAGTAACTAATATTCTATTGTAATTACTACTGCAATTACTTCCAATAACTAATAATCTACTGTAGTATTTAATAAACTGTGACCCTATTTTCTAGCATGTCTACCTTATATATCCTCCTTACATGGCAATAGTGCATGTTTGGTGATCTTCACCCCCTGCCACACACCCTCGTGGTGGCTCGCAGGGTATTACGTAGCTGTAGATGTAGATGAAGAGGTAAATTGACATTGGGTGTACAGGCAAATTGCAAAAAAAATGTTATATTCAATATAAAAATATTCCCCTGGCAGAATATTAGGTAAATAACAGAATTATTGCATCATACATTATCAATATTCATTACAACAATTATTAAACTGTTGAAGATTTAAGAAAAAGAAAGTTATGAGTTGCTAAGAACTCTGAGGATAACAAAGCAGGCAGAGATATCAACCCTCCTGTGAAGTAGTAACACAGACCAATGGCTGACAGGTTTAAAATTATTTAGGAAACAGCCAGTGGCTTATACATTCACTAATGCTTCATTATTTTAAACCCCTTGGGCACAGCATATACCGGGATTTCCCACATTTTGGGAGTAACTAGAAAATGTGCTGTGTGCTGATTGCGACCAGACTATACCTCAATTTAGCTAGTCGGGTGGTGACAAAGCACTTCTACGCCAGATACAACTGGTGAACTCAGTGCAGGGGATAATTCCTCCTGTATGGAAATGCCCGTTGGATCAGGGCAACCGCGTGCTTACACGCACTTGGCCATGAACAGGAAATCTTATATTTCCATAAGAAGCATAGTTTGGGTTGACAGCAGGTCAGCAGTAGACGAAATGACCTTTCTCGGGCGTTAAACTCACGAATTCTTTTGCAACGCACATGGGTCAAGTGGCCTCGTTCATGACCCTGGTTACAGGTCCAGGAACTATGGCGTCAGAGAGGAAATTCCAACATGGGACGGGAGCGAAACGTTGAATTCAAGCGCCCTCTGCGCCACGTGGGTCAATCATGAGCGTCTTACTCGAGAGAATTAACAGCGTTTCCATTTCGGGTAGCCACGTGGGATTTTGACGGAAAACCAAAACATGCTGCGTGCGTGGATTCAAGGCGCCGATTAAAAACTCCAAGAGGTACATACATACCAATCACGCCGTTCCCTACCGGGGTAGGCGGAGTAACTAAGTTGCCCTCATAAATACATATATGTACTCCTAACTCAGCTTCAATAATTTCCTCCATACTGACCTATCCTTGCAATCCTCTTTTGCCTCATTTACCCCCATACACTGTTTCATACACACCCTCCTGTTTTTAAGACTCCTAATATTCCTCCTAAGAATTTCTTCAACCACAACTTTCTCGGCCTGCCTCTCGCACCATTCATTTCACTCTTATATATCTGTTCCGTTATTCGACTCTCATCCATTCTGTCAACATGGTCAAACCAACGAAGCACACTCCTTTCATATATGTCCATTACTGGAGCATCTACACATTCATTTATTACCCACTCATTCCTTAATTCGCGAATTATCATTTTACCTAGAAATCAATGAATTTAATCTCATTTTAAAGAAAAACATCTCACCCTTCCAATGACACCAACAATTCTACCCCTTACCTCATTACTTTCGGAGATATTTGTCAAAAAATACCAACCCTTATTCATGAGAAATGGTACGTGTATGCACTCCAGAGAGGCATTATTTACATAATGAGGCATTTCCCCCAATAAGGTCTCGTCAAAAAACAAGTGTGTAGTTTATGTGTTTCCTCAACTACTTTTATAAATTAATCATATTGTCACCGCAGTAGGTTCTTCGGGATCACAATAAACCTTCATCTACATCTACGTAATACCCTGCGAGCCACCACGAGGGTGTGTGGCAGGGGGTGAATATCACCAAACATGCACTATTGCCATGCAAGTAGGATATTTAAGGGAGACATGCTAGATAATAGGGTCACATGTAGCTAGATGGTTAGTATCTACATGATAAGAAAGGGATTATTGGTTGTTATTACATGCATCATGCACTACAGACTACTATTACTATATTTCACCTACCTATCCCTTTGCTACGCTGCCTATTGTTCTCTCTTATGGTACGCGGGAAAAATGACATTTTAAATCTATTGGTTCGACAATCTATCTCTCTAATCTTGTTAATATGATCAAACCTAGCATAATACGCTGGGGTCCTTAATATATATATCTAACGTCATCTGTGAACAAATGGGTTTCGAATTTACTTAAAAGGTTTAACCGAAATTTTAACCTGAGTTTTGATAGTAATTCCCATCCTAGTTCTTCTATTAAATTCGTAACACTTACACAATTATATAACGGCCTTTAACAAATCTAGCGGATCTCCTTTGCACACGTTCTAATTCTTCTATCATACCTTCCTCGTACGGATCCCATATAATAGCGGCATATTCTAAATGAGGCCTAACAAGTGTATAATAGCTTCTTTCTCGTACTAAAAAAGTATTTTATTTTATTTATTTCATCTTCACCTCCCCGATTATAGCGCATGCGGCCAATTTAAATCCATGACAACAACAACGTACGAACGTAGTGACATTTCAACCCTGGCGGGATTCGAACCCGCGACCGTCGGTTTAGCAGGCGAGGACTTTACCCCGTCGTCATCCGAGGCCCGCAGGACCTTCCGTTTTGATGGAGTTTCAAACGTACCGCGTGAAAAAAATGAGTCAAGTTAAAGACTTATTTGGATATTTTAATTCAATTACTTACAATTTTAATCATATAATAGTATATTATTGCACCATTAATAATGCTATATTTAATTTATGCTTCCTACAGCTGCTAAAATTAAGACGTTTAATTCGAATGTTGTGTCCATTATGATTAGGGTACTATCTCGCTCGCACTACCTTAAACACAGTGCATGTGGCGATTAAAGACTCCGGCGCTCTTTGTCCTGCGAGACCCCGCATGCATGCCCCATTCCCCCCCTTGAGACGTCCATTTTAGGAAGCAGAGGGAATCGAAAGGCGAAATAATTTTCTCAGTTCTGAAGTTGAAGCCGAAATCTTTTTGGTCAAGTGCTCGTTTAAGAGAGAGGCAATATTTTTGTTAACAAAACGGCATCATAGGTCAGGCAGGCAGAGGCAAGTCATCCTGAATGCCACGAATATCCTCATTAATCTCATTTAAGTTTAAATATTCAAAGTCTTAAAAGTCGACTTTGATGTGCGGACTTAAATAAATCCAAGCAATTTATGCATAAAAATGCAGTGTTTAAATTCAAGTGCAAAGAATTCAAGTTCCACCATTAGAGAACGAAAAATGAAATTAATATAATTTATTATTGAAGCATTTAGGTTGATTTATTGAAAATCAAATATGACTCAACAATTTCATTGTTTAACTTGGGAGTCATTTGTAAAGAAACGTTAGTTCGGATGGCTCATCAAAAATCTTATTTTTCATGCATATCAAACGACGCGTCCGTGGGAAATAATTACAATGCTGGCATTTTCAGCTATTCCTCTTGCCTTCAGGTTGAGTTCGACCTTATATGTGAATTCTAATTCAATTTATTTTCTGACAAAGTTCTTAATGTCATACGAACTCCAACATACTACGGTAGATCAGATCATGAGAATAAAATACGGGAAATATATTTTTGAACAGTAAGGTTTAAAATGTCGTTTTTCCTGCGATTGATGAAAAACCATAAAAGCTGCCAATGAGACATTGAAGTCAACAGTGGGCGCAGCTGATTTGTTGGTTTGCTGATGCTTGTTTCCTAATGTGCCTCTTGGAACCAAGATCACGTTTCGCATGATCCCTGCGTGACTCTCGTATCTCGTTAATGTAGTTGCAATGTACGATAATACAAATGGTTTGGGTAGCATTGGTAGTACACAACCTGTCTGTAGTGAAGTGAAAGGTGGTGCAAGTTACTTATACATAATAGTGTATGTTGGTGATAAACTCATCCCATGCCAAAAATCCTCGATGTGGTTTGCTGGGTAATGTGTAGATGTAAGGCTTTACAGCCATACTTAATTTTCCCCAACTTCACTAAGTGACGTCACAAAATCAGCCTTTGGACCAACTTCACGACCACGAACGAGCTGTTACTAGAGGGATGGCACTACATCTCCCCCAAGCGACTGAAATTGAAGCCAAAGAGTTGATTGAAGCTACCTACTCACAAATATGAGTTTCCATTGGTTACATCCTGAGTACCGTGTTGTAAGTGCGTGTCATTCAATCAGCGGAATCTAGGTCATCTAGCGTAGTGAGTGCTTATTTTTGCCGTGGGATCCTACTTACAATACTTACTTAATTACTCGTTAGTCGGAAAATAAGCGATTTTGCTGTGATTGCCTGCCGTCATGAGCTGCGTTTGGTAGTCAAAATCGGCCTTCGGCGAGATCTAAGCGGCATATGGAAGTCGAAGAGACTAAAAAAATAACACGTCACTGGTGAGTGAATGATATTTGACCATATATTAGGCAATTATTGTTCAATTATCGTTGGTGATACATGTGCATCCACTCCATATAAGTTGGTGGCACCACGCTTCATTGCGTGCATGCACTATATTTCCCAAGGATGAGGGGCGAAGAAAGGAATGGATACAGAGTGTGAGAAGGGTGGGCATAGGAAGACTGCCGTGCTTTGCCTGGAGCATTTTAAGGAGGAATGTTTTGACCGGACGTCCCTAAGTTACTATCGTTTTCTGCCGAAAGCGGTCCCAATTCTGTTTCAGGAATTTTCTACTTATTTGCTTGAGGAAAGAACATATTTTAAATACCATTTATTTCTTTAAGTCGTTATTTTTGTCTCATAAATTCCGAGTGTTTCTACTATGCTGAAAACCCTACATTGGCATTAGAATACACCTTTGACGATCTTACTTATTATTGGGTTATGTTCTCTTTTTATCCCATTCATTATATAACAGCTTTGCGTGCTGTAATAGTGCTTTGCTTCTATAAATGCATATTAAAATTGTATTAACTTGAGATTATGTCGCCTGCGTTATCATTGAATTTGTCCCTTACTTATGAGAGGATGCATATCACCCTCATGATGCGCGTTGCTGCTGTTGTTGTCTGATATCTTTGTGGGATCAACCTTCGTTGATTATTCAATTTTTTATTGTGTACTAATTACGATTTTGTGTACGTTTTTACATAAATATGTCGGTTATGTTGCCATGATTGATAATTTTTATGATATGAATGCGCATTTTAAACGAATGGGTTATACATTTCAATCCAGTTTTTACATTAGGGAAACTTTTCTGATAATATTACAGAAACAACAAATACACATTTCCACAGGACATTTTAATGCGTACGACGCGTTTCAGCTCACAGAGTCCTCGCAGGTACAAGCCCTAATCTTTGAAACTTTTCTGATGTTATGGAAGCGGAGTTATGAAGGAAAATCCGCGGATCGTGCTTGGCGAACATTTACCGTAAGATTCTTTCACTTGTAAATACATAGCAGGAGAGTAAATATTATAATCTGAGGGCCATGAATATTGTATCATTTATGCAGATATATATACATCTCTTAATCTGTAGTAAGTAACCTAATCTCCAATTATGTATCTCTAGTAAAGCTGTTGCTTTCCACGGCTTCAGCAAACTTTTCAGCTATTTCAACTGTTGACGGCTCTACTTGGTGGAATAACATATCGTGGGAGAATTTAAAACACTTAGTAATATTCCACAACGATTTATTTTCCCCAACCGGTTTCAACGCTAACGCGTCATTTTCATGGGTACAACTCTCAAAGTTTTGGGGGGTGCGCCACGTATATATCAAATTCTCAAAGGGGGGAGGGAGAGGGTTTTTAAGTAAAAATGGGTGGGGGAGGAACGGGGGTGGGGTATAAATAGGGAGGGAGGGTGAGGGTATTGCGAGGAAGCAACCGTCAAGGTGAGGGAAGGGACTGTGGGTGTAACACAGTGGTGAACGGAGAATATTTAAAAACAGTACAGTCATTTAAAAGCACAACATCAGGAACACCTTGTCTCATACTAATTTCAAAATTCTCTAAAAATCCAGTTTAAAACCTTTGTCATTAACATGTAAAACCTTAGGTTTAAAATTACATTGGTGACCAGTTTCAATTATATGCTTAGCAAAACCTGATTTTGGGTCATTATTAAATATATATTTCATATGTTCTTTCGCTCTGGTAGCAAATTTGCGACCGGTTTGACCCACATAAACACCATTGTATCCTTCACACACTATGGAGTACACACCACACTTTTCCAGAATGTCCACCTTGTCCTTGGAGTTGAAAAGGAGATGTAATGCAAATTAATTTCAGAGATGAAAACGAGATTTATATTTGACATTAAAACTTTTTGGAATCTTTGTAATCGGAGTAACATGGGATATTTTGTAATTATTTCTCCCATCTGCAAATCATCAATTCCATTAATAATATCACGATTTCATCTTATCCATCAACTATATCTCTAGCCTGCTTCGTAGTTTGTTTATCATTTACTTCAAATGTAAAAACGTGCGCTCATTGCCTACTTTGCATTATTAGAACAGGCAGAATTAGAACATTTTATTGTTGATCTCCCACATAGTGCTTGAGAATTATTTTACCTTAGAAAACTTACTGCCCCATTTTCATCTCTTACTTATTATGAGTGAAAAGAGACTGAAACCCCGATAATATTTTACTGTAGCGTCTTAAGTTTGTTAACTTAGGAGTGTCAACTCTTCCCTACCCCTAACCCTCCCCACCTTCACTCCCTCCTGCAATTAGGGGTGTGGGGGAGGAAGCGAGGGATACCATTCTCACCCCCACCGGCTGGGATTCCCTGGCATGGGTTTGGCGGTCAGTCTTGTTCGGTTATAAACAGGAATCGTGAGGGGTTTTACCCGGTGGAGGAGCCGAGTGCTAACGTACAGATCACGGACCTTATTCTAGGGGTTTAAAAAGGTGTATGGCGGAAGGTTAATAAAATAAAACGCGATAAAAGTGGTCGCGGCGCGGATGCAAAGAGTTTGAGGACACAGTGGTGACTACTGGTGAAGAAGGATTGGGGTCTCTTCCGAAGAAGAGTGGGAGACGGAAAAGACAAAATCTGTTTGTAAATTGTCAATCCGATATGCAGCAGCCAAGGAGGAGGACAAGGGCGCCCAATAGATTGCAGGCCTGGCTCTCTTAACAGTAATGGGAAAACTAAAATTCCCATCCCCTCTTGTTCCCTCTTTGTCTTTTGCTTTGCTTGAGGTCTTTCACAAAAATTCCGTCCGCATGTATGTACTTAGAGGACGATAATTTCGGCATTTCCCACTCGAGATCCTTTGGGTGCGGTCTTAACTGTGGGAGACAGTGCATGTGGGGTGGGGTGGGAGGGAGAGGAGGCGGCGCAGTGACTAAAGATAAGCGCCGCATTCCCACCGGACACATGCTGCTGGATATATAACATGTTAGGTGTTCAGATATCCGAGAGTTTCATTTTAGTTCTGTTTTCAAGATTAATCTGTAGGCGTCAGCATCAGCCTGCTCTTAGCGAAAGACGCCAAGGGGACCACGGTTTAACGTCTCATCCGACAGACGGAGTACTTCACTTGAAGTGCCTCCACAAGACACTCAAGTAGGGATCGGGTTTCCTGTGAAAATCATCCGCCTCTGACGGAATTTGAACCCTGGCCGTCCGTATGGTTAGCCAGTACTCCAGCCACCACACCAACCCGATCCCCCAGGGATATACGTCAACGATATCTTCAGACCAGATATAGGGAAGAAGAAGAGAGTCCACTCCCTCCCCTTCACTCTAATTCATGTCTATACGATTCTCTCTTGCGTCACGCTCGCTTTCCCCTCTGACAGATGACTCCTACAGTCCGTGTCTGTGTGTAAATAATGAAGAAGAGAGAGAAAGGAGCCGTTAAGTATTTGAGACCACAAAACATGACATATATTCCGAGATGTTTGTGACGTCAAGTAGAGATTCCACGTTTTCCACTTTTCACTTTTGATAAATCTTCATTTTAAAAATGTAACGGTCAATTGAGCAGCGCTTTCAAAATAAAAGTAACGGGCAACCTTTTCACCTAGAACGGCATCAAGTTATCCTCACAGTAAAAAGCTGCCAGGTTTTGAATTAGACCGCAAACTACAGTGGGAACCACGTACACTCTCGACCGTGTCAAAATATTCGAGGCAGTTATCGTGTTTCAAAGACATACTGCTTATTGCGACTAATTTACTTCGCCTTATTTCACCACCATCTAATACACCAAGTTGTGGGGTAATCCCTCAATGTCTTTAATGCTCCGAAGAGGGAGCACTCAGAGCGGAAATTGAAGCAGTTTGGAGTCGTGACACTTCGTTGTAAGTATGCAAAACCGCCCACGAAAGTGCTTCAATCCAACCGATTTTTTTCAGTCATGCTTTGACTCGCTCACAGAAATCAGGGAGGAGTTCCGCGGTCAGTGTAGACTAGGGAAACACAGACACACACGCCACCCGACATTCCCGTCAAGGGCGGCGGTGCCTTCGCGCGACGCCACCTCTCTTCGTAACTGTTCTGTGTTATCTTATGCCACCATCCCCCCACGCCATACTTCCATACCCTACCCCACCCAGTTAAACCCCCCTCTTTATTGAATGGTCTACCCGTTTATTGATTCATTTCTCCTTCTTCCCTTTATTTATTTGATTTCATCTTCACTTCCCTGATTAGAGAGCATTTGGTCAATTTATGTCGGGTGAATAACATGCCCTGAGTAGTGATAATTCTACTCTTGCGGGAATCGAACCCGCTACCCTCGGGTTAACAGGCGAAGACTTTATCCCGTCGCCACTGGTTTTCTTAGTTTTGTGATGAGAAGGTTAACTTTTGAATATGCGTCCGTAGACTTCCTCTGCCTCTTGAGTGCTTATCCATGCAAGGTCATCGTCCAAGTCTGAAACGATGGCCTTGCAGGTTTCACTAGGCAGCCTTCCCACACTTCCCTCCATAACGGAAACAATATGAATATTACTCGTACGTGGTCGATTAAACGTCTGAGGAGGCCAGAATTCGCTCATCTTCCTCCGAAAAATCATCGACGGTCTTGCATGTAGTCTCACACTCGCTACAAATGTCACCCGCAGTCCGACAATCTGACAGTTTGGTTCATAATCACTCTATTACTGTCGGTTCACTGCTCACCACGTCCTGTATCTTTCTATTCTTCGGTTACTATCGAGAACGCTTCGAGGGCAGTAACGCCCTCTGAATTCCCCTCAGAGCCAAACTCCCTCTTACCATCGAGGCTGTCTCAATCAAGCAATGGGTTACCACGAAGGAAAATTATACCATATCTCACTACAAGCGGGTAGCGGGATCGATTCGATACTGACTAGGTTAAAGAGGTTTTTTCCGTAGTGCGAAATATCTTTTTATCATTATTGGATACTAACCTCGCATGTAATGTCCAACATGATATACTCTTGCATGTTTTAGTATATTGTAGCGCTATTTATTTGCCGCATTAATAAAACTAACCAGTGGTTGTATCTTGAGTAGTGTACTGCATGGTAGCATGTTCTTCTACGTATCACTCTCCTGGTTTGAGGTCTGACTGCGTACCGTTTTCCTGACTGCTTTGGCCTGCGCCTGGCATTCGGGGGAACGCGTGCGGTTCTGATTGAACTGAGATGAGTGCTACATGCCTGGTGTGGAATCACTCCGTGCCACACACCCTAGTGGTGGCTTGCGCGGTATTTCGTAGCTGTAGATGTAGTACCACCCTCTGTGCGCGAACGCTTAAGAATATCCAGGGAATAACGTCGTCGTCTAAGCCGAAAGATTTTAGTTTTATACGTTATTTTCTATGGGATACTTTATCAAGTGCTTTTTAAAAGTCAAGAGAAATCGTATCTACTGGAACGTTATCTTCGTCGGAGACAAAAATATCGAGGGAAATCGGTGTTAATTGAGTTTCGCAGGACTTTCCTGAATCAGTATTGTGCTTCCATCAGCAAGTTCTGCAAATCGAGGCGTTTCATGACTGAGCTTAGAATTATATATTCATGGACTTTGAGTGTGATAGATGTCAGGGATATCGGTCCGTAATTCGATGGCTGTTCCTCATCACCACTTTTAAATATGGGCGTTACATTTGCGATTTACTAGTCTTTGGGTGACACGTGTTCCTTGATGGATTTTCTAAATATTGTCTGCAAGTAGGGGACTTTATCTGAAGCTAATTCTCTATACACGCAGGAATGAATTTCTTCAGGACCTAGTGACTTATTTGGACTGAGCGATTTTAACAAATTTTCCATTCCATGAGTACAAATATCAATAGGCGGCATCGTTCGTCCGCAACGATCATCAACCGTGTCGGATGTGTCCTCACATTTTGAAAGTTGGAGTTGATTAATTTAACTTTTTCTGAACTGTTTGTTTATACTAAGCCTCCAACGTCTCTCAGGAGATTAATCTGTCGATCTTTTGCCTTTGTCTTGGCACTCATATTTTCCTATGGATTCAAGGGGTGGACGCCTAAACCTTGGCGAGGGTCATATATATGCTTTACTTTTTTAACAGTACAGAAGCGACCTGAAATATTTCCTTTTCGCAGGATTCTGGATATTCCAGATGTAATTCCGGGGATCGAGGGGAAATTTGCGTAAGCCAATGGATTTTGAGGCGGTGGCACCGCATTCCATATTGGAATCCACGTTGAAAAGATGCTTTTCATACTTTTCCACAATTATTTTGTTAGTACAACGTGTTTCACAGCTTGCTACGTCGTCAGGTTCAATTATTTATGCATATGTTATTTATTGATTGCTGTGATAGTAACCTCAAAAGAAGTAGGGGGAAAGAAGTAAGATTTGGAGAACAAACTAACTTTTGGTAGGGAAGTCGGGGAAACATAGGTATATCATAGGGGCTTTTGAGAGGGGGACGGGATGATTGGGAAGGGGGGGGGGCTCATCGCAAAGGTTGTTTGACTGCCTAATAATTTCAATCTGTTCCAATGCATCCATCTTTGGGGAGAAAAATTTCAAATTTCTGGCATAAAAATCACTTATATGATTGATTTCAAGCAGTTCCTTGAAAAATTGAAAGTTGGAATCCGTATAAATGAATCTCTAGTTTTTTAAAATGCATGTCATGAAATTTCGACCAGTTTGGTGTATGTAAGAAATGTTAAAACTATTGCATTTCATTTTGTAAGTGCCAGACTTGAATTATCCATCCTGTTTGTCTTTTCTAAAAATTGTTTTAAAGTGTTTACTTAGTATAAAGTGTTTACTAAAAATTTCGAAAGGGTTAGGGGAGTGTAGAATGCTGCCTTCAGAGAATTCGGAAGGCGGTTGGAAATCCCGTAAGAAATTTTGCCTAGAAAAGGGATGGAGCACCACATGGGATTTGAGGTTTTTTCTCTTTATGTGTCGCTGTTTTTTTAGCGAAGAAATTTTGTTTTTTACGAAGAATTTTGTCGACTAAATTTGGATGGCATCTATTGCTAGCGGCCATGGCATTCACTGTCAGAAGTTCGCTTTTGAAGTAGGTGAATTGAGTGGGATGTGAAGGAGGCGATGAACCATTGAAATCTTAAGCAGAATGTTTGTGAGAAAAATCATTAATCGAATCGCCTCGTATGATACGATCAGTGTAAGATGGTTCTGTCCTGTACATAGAAAATTAATTTGTTTGCCCAGTTATTGTCATCTACATTTACATCTACATACTACCCCGCGAGCCGCCGCATGGGCGTGTGGCAGGGGGTGTAAGGTCACCAATCGTGTAAGGTACAAGTTTTTTGGAGATGAAATGGCGACATGTATTATAGGAGTGTATTTAGTGGAGCTCAATTTTTATTGTGGTCGCTTATTGCTCGCGAAAAGAACGAGTTCTTGTACCTATGTGTTTGGCAGTGTGTATCTCTCTTATTTGATCGCATCTCTTAGACCCAGAGATGTAGTGAGGAGTCATGATAATACTCTCTATGTCGCTCTAGCAATACCAGTTCTGGATTTATAAAGCAACCTAAGCCTATCGTATAGCATCCGAGTGTCTAGGGGCTCCCACCTTAATCCCTCTAAAAGTTGTGAGACACTATATGTACGCTCGTATGACTTTCTAACGAAGCGCGCTGATTTCCTTTGTATTTTTATTAATTCTTTTGGTTAAATCTATTTGACCAGGGTCCCAAATGCTCGCGGCGTATTCGAGGTGTGGCCTAACCAGAGCGAAGTAGCATCACTCTTTGACTTTTTCATCCGAGGACCTTCCTATTATACGTTTAACAATACCTAGTTTGTTTAATGCTGGGCCACATATGTTCTGTACGTGTAATCCCATTGTTTTAAAACAATGCTTCCTTTAAGACGAAAACATTAAAACATAAATTCGCCTAATTATATTAATACATGCATATGGTTATTTCCACCGTATAAACAGATGTAATCAACAGTGAGACAGACAATTGCGATGCGAGGACTTTTTTTCGACCTCCTCAAAAATTAATGAAAGTGCACTAGTTGATCCAAAACTACCACTTCAGCCATGTCAATTACTTTCTTTCGCCATAGGATAGAATAAAAATTTATTTTACTCTGGGACAGGTCCGTTAGAGCAACAATACAATAAAATAAAATAGCAGCGAGGTAATAAACATTTTAACATATTATTTACTTAGTTAAAATTTAAAAAATAGATCTTAATGACAAACAATGTATAAAGAAAAAGACAAAAACAACTACTCTCATTGAAAAACAATAACTGTACATGTTATACAGCTGAACTCAGAGATTGGTATAAATACAATGAATATATAGATACATGATAAAAAACATAAGCACCATGAGGAAATAAAACAATTTTTGTCATATAAAAAAATTAGCAATTAAATACTGACCAGGCTAAACTATTCTGGAAAACATTCATTTAATAAAATTTCATACAGTTTAGATTTAAAAATGGCCAACGAGCGTGATTTCCTCACATTGGATTGGAATGGAATTCCAAAGTTGTGAGGCTGCCGCGACAAACGATTTATGAAATGTATTGGTTCGGTGGGTCGGAAGTAGAAGGTTACTTGGTTATGTTCAAGTAGCCATTGTATAATTGAAAGTTCTTTTAGAAAGCATATCAATTAGGTATGGCGGTTCGTTAGTGCCAAAGATAGAAAAAAGAAAGGTTCCAAGCAGGTATTTGCGACGGGATCTGTTATTCAACCAGCCAAGTGTCTTGTAACAGGGGGCGAGGTTCTCATCATTACGAAGATTAAAAATACATCGAACGCTCGAATTTAGGAGGCGCTGTAGTTTGATGTTCTGCTCTGCCGTTAAATCATTATAAACAAGACAACAGTAATAAAAATTAGGAAATATAAATGATTTGACGAGCAGTTGTCGGGTATGTATTGGCAGCAGATTTTTATGCACCTCACCCTTTGAGTGCGGCATGACGTGATATCACGTCATGATTGTCTTTATGCTGGCGCTGATGACGTTATATCACGTCAATGGTTCTGCGAGTGTTCCAGATTTCACTAGGGAATTTTTACTGGGCCTCCTAGTGAAAGCTGGAAATTTCACGATACCCATGACGTGATATCACGTCATCGGTTCCAGCGTAAAGGCAACCATGACGTTATATCACGTCATGCCGTACTCAAAGGGTTAAGTTGTTAAAGCGGACTATTTTTCTTATTTGAAATATTTAAAATATGGTTGTTCCACGACAAGTTGTCATTGAGGGTTATCCCTAGGTTACGCACAGTTTTGGAATAAGGCAGCTCAATATCCCCAACTTCGATTTAGGGAATGATTTTTAAGGTCAAATTTATTTATTATTTTCGAGCTCCCGAGTAGGATAGCTTGTATAATACAACTAGTTCCTAGTACTGCTAGTAGTTTGATGATCGTGGATGACCTGCTGAGAGGGCTCAAATCGCACTAGATTCTGTCCACAATACCTGCTAAGCTTACTATGTCTTTTGCTGGAGAAAGTAAGAGGTTTTATTGGCTATAGATTTTTATTTCGAGAGTCGATTGTACATAGATTGGTCGTTGGATCGCGGTGGACCGCTCGATCGAGTCCTCTCGAAGGTGTTCACGCGAGTGCTCTTAATTAATTTTGCGGCCGTGGAGAGAAGAGTGACTTTTTGAGAGGGTTTCCTGCGCATTAAAAGTCAAATCGAGCGGTGGATATTCATTTCCCAAAAGGGGATATTTGAGACAATCAGTCATTGCTTCCGTGAGTGCCCTTGTTTGTTATAAATGGATTAAGAAGTGTCGTCCGTGGAGAGAGAGAGAGATTATAGAGTGCGCGCGCCAATCGCATTCCGAAGGCCTTTCACTCTCTCTCTCTCTGACCTCCTTCTTTTCATTCTCCTCACTTTATTTTGAGAGCATGAAGCGATTGCCATTTCGTGAGTCGCTTATAAAAATACGCGCGTGGCCATGATATGCGCTGAACTCTAGGCATGCTACCAATGTCCGAGGAAGAATGTTATTTTGACTGTTTTTCCTTTATACGAATACACAAATTTGCTGAGGTACAATATTTAAACTGCTAACACGCTCGGCGTGCTGTTAGTGTACACTTGGCATCAGATGAGGACACGTAATTTGGGAGTTGATCAAATTACTTGCTACATGACCTGACCTGAATAACCTACTTCAGAGTCACTTTGACCGCCGTTATGATCTCTTATCGTATCAAAGAATCGAAACTTACAGTTTTTCTACTTCAGCGATATCTTAAATATGCGCACACGACGTAGACGTGGGGGACACAATGGGAGGGCAATTCAATGGCTGTTCGAATCACCGCTTTTAAAGACGAGGGAAGCATTTACAATTTGCCATTCTTTGAGTACATCGTGTTCGTTTATGGATTTATTGAGGGGTTCATTTGAACTTGGTGAGTTTTTTACAAATTTAATGTGTTTACCACGTGAGCACAAATATCAATGGGCGGTTTCGTCCACTTTCAATGATCTACCTTGACGCGAGTATTATGTATTGTCTTAGTGAACACACCTTGAAAGTAGAAATTTGATGAAAACACCTTGGTTGGAACTCCTTATTATTACTTTCCCCTTCTCGTTTCGAAATGGATTATATATTGATATAACGCCTTGAGCTTGCCTTATGAACAGCCAAATGCTTTTTGGGTTATCCTATAACTGTTCCACGAGAGTTTTCCTTTTATAACCCATGTACGCATTGCGAAGTGCCTCCTTTTAAACGACTTTCGACGAATTAAAATTAAACATTTTTAAATCGCGATCAGCTGTAGAAAACTCCGTGCTGAATATTTAATCATGGCTTGGCATGCCATCTGTCGTTTTAAAGCTTTTATCTCTTCCGCATAGTGACATCTTGGTTCGATTTCCTCTTTTTTGAATTTATATGGGTTGTGTTTTCTGATCCCTGAATAAAAAATTGGTAGAAAATTTTCTTAGCACACTTTATGTCTGACTTTACGCTTGATTCTAGGAAATCATTAAAAGAATATTTTTGGTTGCTCTTGAACGCATTGAAATCAGATTTTATAAGCTGTGGAATTTTTTCTTCGATTAAAACTTTTAATGATATTCGTAGAAAACCTAGTCTTCATCTACCCTAGCGTCACTAATACCCTCTTCAGTCTCAACCGATGTCGCTTGTTGCATTTAATTTTTGCAAAAAAAAAGAATATTGTCCCCTGTCAGGTGCCCTTACGTCGAGGCCTTGCTCTGTGCTATTTCACGCCACTCTCTTAATTAGGTAGTGAACGAACCAACGAGAGGTTAAAAAATATTAGATTTTTTTAGCTGTTAGTCACCCTACATTGATTAAACAAGTCGATATCCTCGAAGGCAAAAACGATCATAACGTAATTTTTATGACCTTGAAAACAACAGTTGAGTCCTCTGTAAAACCTAAATGTAAAGTCTACTTATATGAAAAGTGCTATTTCATCGAATTTGGAGAGACATTAGAAGCTTCATGCACGAAATTTGTTGCCACAGTGAAAGACGAGAGTACCAAAGTATCATGGATATATTTTATGCAAATACTACGATAAGGAATCGATGAATATATTCCACAAATATTCAAAAGGGAGAGTAAAGAACCTCGCTGATATAACCACACAATAAGGCGGGAACTCAAGGCCACTACACAATCTATATAGAAATTCTTTGAAGTCAGGTAATAAAGCAATGCCCCCCGAAGGTACCCTTGCCTTGACGTGGTGGTGGGGCTTGCGTGCTCTGACAACCTCGAGAGCTATGCCGGCGGTAGCTTAGCTACTGGCAGGGTCTCCCAAGCCGGACAGGTCTTCGTGAGGAAAGAAAAGGAACCCACTGTACAATATTTTAATGGTCTTTTTTCCTTCGATGAAAGACTCCAAATAAACAAATTATTTTCAATTGTGACTTACCACTGCCCTGGAAAGACCAGCGACCTGCACAAGCAATGTGGCTGGTCCGATCACCAGCCGGCCAGGTTGCTAAGACGCAGATCACACACAGTGGGTTCCGGCAATAAGGGACAGACATCGCATACCAGTTCCCTTGGCATCCCGTTTCGTAAACACCGTCGATCGACCGTAAAATTTCACCGAGGCACCGAGGTGGAAGGTCACTTTCTGTCAAATAAAATTTGACGGATTATAAGTTTTTACCGAATAATTGGTGACAGTTAATTTGGTCAATGCTACGTATAGAGCAATCAGAACAACGCGTATACCGAAAGTTACTTTTGATAACGATCTAAAGTCAGATGACATTATTTTAGCAAGTCGAGTAATTCGTTCGCTGAGTTTGCTTCGATACATTTACATCAGTGGATAATACATACACTGATCTACAAGCAGCTGTTTTCAGTTCCTTCAAAAATTTTAATATGGCGGCACATATAAACTGTCAGACCACTGAAATGGAAAGAGAAAGAGAGGGAGAACTGCTAAAAAATTGAATTAACATATATCTGAATGGTAAATTTTCAAACTTATTTGCTCTAGTTTAAACGAAGGCCAACCCAACACGGCTCTCATTTTCCGACGCGATTTTCCGGCGCGATATCACGGTATTTCATCGGGCTCGATCACGTGATATTTTATCGAGCGTTTATTTATCATTATATTTGATCGAGATATTTATCGTGATATTTTATCGAGATATTTAACATGACATTTTATGGTGATATTTTTTCGCAATTTTCCGCGATATTTTATCGTGATATTTATCGAGACATTTAATCGCGATATTTATCGTGATGCTTTTCTGTGGTATTTATCGTAGATATTAACTTATCGGGGCGCGATATTGCGTTTTTTATCGGATGATATATCACGATATTTTATCGAGGCGCGATGAGACGATATTTATCGTCACGATATGATTTATCGTTATCATCACATCAATATTCTAAAATTGTCGTATCACGATATTGGATTATAAATATCGCCCAGGCCCATCGGAGACTACTCGCTAGGCTTAGGTTGCTTGAGAAATTCGGAAGTGATATTTTTCAGAGCGACACAGAGAGAATATTATCACGACGCCTCATTACATCTCTATGTCTGACAGATGCGAAAAAATAAGAGAGATACACTGCCGAATAGATAGGTACAAAAACTCGTTCTTTCCGCGCACAATAAGCGGCCACAGTAAAAATTGAGCTCCACTCAATACACTCCTATATTACACGTCACCTTTCCTCTCACATATGTCCTCTCTCATATAATTACTATATTTCGGTGTGTGCTATCATTTCATTAAAAAATAAGAGTAAAATTTCTTACAAAATAAACATTTTCGAAATAGGAGAGAAATCTAAAAACGTCTCGTGTGGACGGAATAAGCTTTGACATAAGGTTCGGAAATACCTAAGATAATGAGAGTGTGAGAATGACGACCTATTCCCGCCGAAATTGCGGTAGGAAAGGATGCATTGGACTATCGATATTCATCGCCACAACACCAATAGTCGGAAGCGAAATCAATCACGCTCTGTGTATTTGGTAGGATGTGCGAGGCGACTTGACTACACGCAGACACTTATTCCACGCTAACAGAATACATTGGAGTCTATTAGAGAAGATAAAGTAATGCGATAAAATAATCGACGATGCAATGAAAATGACAATTGAAGAAGACGCGTACTTGGGTGTCTGAGTCATCCCCCAAACCATGAATATATAATATTAGCTGTGCCCGGCATGCGTTGCATTGCCTCTTTTTCTTTCTTAGCAGGCACATATATAAAAAGTACACACTCAACAAATTCAATAGTTTCAGCCTTAAATTTGTAAACTAAACCGGTCGTGCAATAAATATTCTGAGTAAAACTTTCAAAGTATGCTGATTCCTGAACATGAAAAAAGTACACACATTGGCATGTACAAAATTCCTCCAATTGCCTACTTAAATTTGAAAAATAAAATACTCCATCCTGAATTCCCCACTGATTTTTATACTTTTCATGGTTTGACCCACAAATCTTTTCCGGAATCAAAATTGGTCCCTAAACGACTTTTAGGCTCAGTCCAATGAATTCCTCGTACCTACACAGAAATTTGTAACGTACAAATGATGCCATGAGTTTCCATTCCATGCCTATGCTTGGGCTTCCAAGTTAATAAAATATTATTTTGCTGAAGCAGTACAAACATTAAAGATTTTCGAGCTAAAATGTACAATTTTAGGAAAAAGCGAAGGATATACGAAAATCGAATGCAAGAATTTAAAATAATCAGACAAAGAGACCACTGCACCAAAATATATTTTACGCAAAAATAAATTACGTACCTTTTAAAACAAATTATGTCTCACTAATATGATTCTGATGCACGTGATTGAGCAACTCGTAAACGATCTGCTTCGCTTGCTTGATTGCCGCTCCTCGCTTTTTTGCTCGCGTGCCAACACTAATATTTTGAAACGACTGGCGCTCCACCTAATGTAAAATGGATTTAATAATTCAGAAACCTTCAGGGGCGAGCGCACTACAATTCAATGGTTTCTCAGTTTCTATTGGTTAAAATAAGAACCTCTCTCATTGGTTAAAATAAAGATCATATTTGAAAAATTAGGATTGGATTATTAGCTTACCCGTCGGGCGTTGTTGTACGAAAAGTATTCGAAAGATTAAGAGGGCCTTGGGGGGGGGGGGGAGGGGGGAAGGGGAGGGAGCGGCGATATTTAAAAAATTTTTATACCTTCAACCTTCGAAACCTTCGCAAGAGTGTACTCAACAACTTCTTAAAGTTTCTTGGCGATCCGTTAATTAAGATTTGATTTGATGTTTATTTTTGTTTGTTTATTTGGTTGTCAAGGAAAATGCGTAAAAGAAAATCGATTGAAAAAGAGAGAAACTTCATTCTTTCGGGCATGATACCACTAATTTTAGTAGTATCATGCTTTCAGGTATGCGATAAAATGAATTTCAACTCTATATCTTTAGGTAAAGTTGTTTTAAAAAGCGAAATAATTAACCGATGCACAAATTCCAATTCTTAGAATTCGTAATCGGCTCAACTAAGCAATATGAATTCCAACAGCAATGACCGAAATCTGGTTGTCAAGCGAATATGGTATTGTTGATTTCACTGAAAAATATGTGTTTCTGCAGCTAAAAACGCAATTTTCAGTCAATTATGAAGTGAAAAGGATAATTAATTGACAGAATTAAAAACTTCATTCATTCAGACATTTAATTAAAAAATTCCAACTCTTTATCTTGAGCGGAAATAATTTAAAAAAGTAAAAATTGAAACCACTGCACAAAACCCGATACGTACCGCGAACCACCCAAGGGCCCTGAGACTCCCACCTAAAGGGTCCACCTAAGGGCCATGGGACTTTTATGGGCCCTGAGATCATTTTAAAGTAGTCTATAACTTTCCTCCTGCCTTGAACTATTACTCGGCAAAATTTCAGCACGATAGGATTAAAACTGAGGTTAGGATTATTAGCTTACCCGTCGGGCGTTGTTGCGCGAAAAGTATTCGAAAGATTAAGAGGGCCTTTGGGGGGGGGCGATAATTAAAAAATTTTTATACCATAAACCTTCGCAAGAGTGTACTCAACAACTTCTCAAAGTTTCTTGGCGATCGGATGAACAGTGTAGTAATGCATACAGGACACACAGACATACATTCGTTTTTATATATATAGATGGATTTAAATGTTTGGAATCGTTGCCTAGGTAATGTGTTGCCTCAACTTCCACATATAGTTCACTCAGTCCTTGGCGCCACTTAGAAAAAAGTCTTCTCTGTCGAATCGTAAATTTGCCGTTGTTAATTGTTGTTTACGTGAGACTGTGGTGAATATTCAATGACGATTGAAGAGATATGGACTACTCGATGATGTGAATAATTGCTGACTATTTTTGAGACCTAACAGTAACTTTGTAAATGCTAGAGAGGAAATATCTAGTACAGGAAGTGTTTAAGAGGCACATGAAACTTCCATCGTGAGCCTTTTCTCTGCTGTGTGGATCTTTTACTGTTAATTTACAGCTACATTTTATTTGGTTTATTACCTGCTGAGAGCCTTAGGAATCAGGAGGTATGATCCAGATAGATCGATGTGGATGTTACTGTGTAACCTACTATTCATGTGTGGCCTTAGAGTAGGTTAAACAATCTCTCCTTTATTTGTTATTCAAATGATAGTTATTGGCGCAAAATGTCATCCATAGATGGTATTGTCGCATATTGGTTTTGAAAACCTTATAGCACTTGTATCCGTCCTCTAATTCATTCTACTTTTTTCTGCTCGTATTATTGTAAAATCGACGTATGACGATATTCACGAAGTGCTAAGAAGTTAATTGTGCATTTTTGAGATTACATTTGTAGAGGAATTAAATATATCTGTAGACCGGACAGTATTAAAAAAGAGGGTATTTACGTCCCGCGTGTAGTATTAAATTTTTTTTCATCCACTGCATTATGATTACTGGTAATTAAAACCGGCAAGACGTGATTATTTACGATCTGTAGACTGTATTTACATTTGAACTACCGTCTTTCATCACTAGACGGCGACTCAATCGAAAAAGTTGTTTGTTTACGGAATTCCTGGCAACAGTTTTTGGTGACGAGTCGAGAATCCATAATTTATATTCATCCCCAAAATAATTAACATGTCAATACATGCAATAAGATTTTGACATTTTTTAAAATCCTCTGTTGCTACTGTACACTCTTGAAAAACGTTATCTCGAAATTCCCGGTGGCATAAGAACTTCCGTACATTGGCTAGTAACTATTTAAAATTAACTTTTTAGGAAAATCATACGTTATCCAACCCACAGGCTTTATCCACAACCTTGGATTGAGGGATAATCTACGAAATAAACAGCTTATCCCATTTCTTTAATTTTTTATATATTTTTTATATATTTTATAATTCATATACATTAATTTTAATGACTTCAGAAAACTTTAGCTGAAGAGCATAAATAGGAAAAGGGTAAATAATGAGATATTCTGATTACCTTGTTTGTGGGTCAGAACCTGAATCTGCCACGTTTCATAACTCTCTTCTCAAAATTGTGGGAAAAAAACGGAAAAAGAGTTAGTGAATATAGTGTCCCTAGAGAGTTGATTTCAGAGCTAAGCAAAGCACAGTAGAGCGGGCAATATTAAAAAAGAGGGTATTTACGTCCCGCGTGTAGTACATACTACATTTTTTATCCACGGCATTACGATTAGAGGTAAGTAAAACCGGTGAGACGTAGAGGAATACCCTTTGCCACTGACGACTTTGTGACACTCCAGATAATAAACTATTGTGAACTTCACTATATTTTTCTGTAGTATTCTGTGGCACCAGGTGCCCGAAAATGTTAACATCTGTAAGTCGAAAACTTTGATTTCAGCCCTTATTGTACTCTCTGCGTCGGTGAAATCTCATTCGCGTTCCCCTCACATCTTTAAGATTGGTAAGAGTTGCAAGTCCAGCCCACTGTTGATGTTAAGCCGATTTCCCCCCCCTCGTCAATAGATGTGCTTCGTCCGACTCAATCAAGTTCCATTCAATTGCCACTCAATACCCACTCAAAACTGCCCAGCGAGATATACTGCACCGATCACCTATAGTTATCGATAATCATTGATCATGAACAGCCATCAACGATGGTACACACACTATTCAATAATTGATGACAACCCCGGCTCCGGTGGCGGTGGGGTAAAGTCCTCACCTGCTAACCCGAGGGTCGCGGGTTCGAGTCCCGCCTGGGTTGAATATTATCTGCCCAGAATATGGGTGTTTGTGTATGTACTGGATTGGGGGAAGAGGGGACGGTTCCGTCTCATCCAACCCAGTTCTCCTGGGTTGGATGAGACAGAATATGGTTCTCCTGTTCATCCAACCCAGCTATCTTGTTTATTTATCATAAACAAATAATGATAAACATAATGATAATAATAACCAACGAAATCGAAGTATTGCAATAAACCATACGAAAAATTGACCACCCAAAAATAATATCCCGAAAGGCAATGGATGTGGTTGGCCTCCTTTATCGGCTTACGGATGTAAGGGACCCTCTAGCCTTGCGAACTCTTCCCTTCGGCCGTATCCTCCCTATCCTAGAATACTGTTCCCCCTTCTGGTCAACCACCTGCCCCTCTACATTGAAACTCCTCATCCGTCCCATCGATTTCTTCATAGCTGTTCTTCGTCACCGTTACCCTCCCCTCTGGAATTTATCCCGTGAAGAAGTTTTTTCCACCCTTGGCATTCGCGACATAGGTCAACGCCGCTCGATTTCAGACATGATACTATTGTAAAATGTGTTTAGTGGTCCTTTTCGGAATGATGACCTTCTCTCATTTTTCTCAATCTGAGTGCCTCCTCCTCGTTCCACCCGTATTAACACCAATCCCGTAAAATGTGCCGAAATTCCGTCCCTCAATGCATTCCAACGCTCTCTTTTTACTACAGGCCGTACCCTCCGTATTCGATTCCACCCTTGCACCGAAATATCCCTCCCTCGACCTTTTCTCTTCACCCTCCCAACTATTAACTCCGTTGTTTTCTAAATACACTTTGTTGTTCCCTGAGAACCTTAGAATCTGTTTATATTTGTGTGACTCGTTTTTGTAGTTGATTCTGTAAATATGTAATATTTATGTATTAAATCAACCAATGTAAAAGTCCATCGTGCTGTTTTTTTGGGTTATAATAAATAAATAAACTGTTTTCTGCATTTCTCGATGGCAAAATAATTCGTTGCACAAGCAGAGGATCAACTTGAATTAAAATAGGTCGTAGGGGTGACTGGCAGTGGGGAAGGAGATGCAGAACACCACGTCTGGACTGTACACTGAAAAGACATCGGTGGGAGACTCAAAGATCACTTGTAACTTGATTAGAAGGACACCAGAACATCCACTAAAACAGGCAAACTAATGGAGGGAAATGAGATTCAGGCGACCAGTAAGGATAAACGTGAATGGGTGAATGAAGACCGTCAATCTTTCAGCTCGTCCGGCTCGTCTCCCCATGAAAGGCTGACTGAGTAAGAGTGGGGAGGTGCGCTGCTTGCAACGCACAGGTGGATAATTAAGGGGTTGATAAATATTCAATGCATTATTGATGTTAGCTAAAAACAATGTTCCACTACAGTTACGACCCACCGGGCGAAGGAAAAGGCAGGAATGGAAAGAGCTACAAAACATTGTACTGAAATGACCGTTTTTCCTGCCCTCGAGGAGACTATGTACGGCATTATAAAGGGACCTCCTATTGTTGTGTGACTACCCTTGACGATTCCGGGCGACCGGGGAGTGCGGCAGACGCGATTCATTTAATTAGACGCTGATAAATTCATCGACGGCGACCATAGTTCCATTTCCAGATATCATATTTGAATTGCATAAATTCCGATTTGCTGCCATTTACTTCCACCATATGCTTCTCTATGAGATCATGAATTTTAATTCCAAGCCATGAATGCCGTTTTTGGTACAGAATGACATGGTCTACGAAGTCAAAAGCCGAGGAATGGTCACGTGAGAGGGATGTTGTGAGGATGTGAGGGTGACACGTAAGTTTTCAAAAGCAATCGTTATTTCCTTCGATACATATTCTACAGCTTGTTCTGAAGGCTTCCCACGTCTAAATCCAGATTGGGAAATACTTTGTATTATTGACTGCAATATGTGGCAGCATTTGAGCATCTCCAATGTCTTCAGTAACTTCGCCAAAAGCAGGAATATTGGAAATGGACTACGCAAATTTTTCTGTTTATTTATATCTATCTGTTTGTTGATTGGTATGGCGATATGACCTTTGAGTTTTCTAAAGCGTCGGGAAAATGTTCAGAATGGAAGAATAAATTGATAACAACAGACAGAGAGTAAAATATTTGATAAATTATGCACTTTATGACATCATTTGAGAGGCCGTAGACATCTCTACTTAAGAGATAGCAGAGCCCTCTCCTCATCTTCCAGGGTAGAGTGCTCTACTTAGGGCTGGATATTTTGGATTAATGGCGTCTCATCGACACCCTGTTTTTCAGAATCAAGGAAATATCTGAAATAGCAGTTCCATATGCTAAGCCCCTCTGCTTCATTATGGAGTGAGTATTTCATTAATGGCCTTCGCTTCAAAACCCATAGGTCTCAATCCCTTTTCTGAAAAATCTTAATGTGCAATAGAAGCTTTTGGTGATACTGTGGATCTGTTTCGACCTTTTAAAGTTGATTTTTGTGACATTTCATTTTGCTACGCGTATCATTTTGTCTATGCCTTTGCTAAATTTATCGAGATCCTCCCCTATTTCCTCATTCTTGTCTGCCAGTGGTGATTGCTCGGCATTTGTTCTCTCACTTAACAATTCCTGACATCCATTGTTGAACAAAGTTTTTCTCTAACTTCTCTTCAAGATCGCTTCTTTTCTTACTTATAACACTGTTTTTTTAAGCCTTACCATTGGTCCTATGTATTGCCCTTTTGGAGGGTTTGATATCTGTTCTCGCATCTTTCTCTGGTACTTTTTTTTTGTTAGTTTTTGAAATTATACGGCTGGTTTTTCTACGTATCTCTCTTCTCTGTGCAGGATTTTCGTCTTGATTTTACGAAATCCTCATTTTACGATGGATGAGGTCATTCAGAGGGCAATATTAGGAAAAAGGACTGCAAATGAGGCCATTATCTTGGTTAGTCGCTGGTTGAGTTAATCTCTAATACTTCTTTCCTCGTCTATTACTTTTCGGTATCTAGTATCAACACCGCGTCGTACATGTTTCCAGTGTAAATCTAGTATCTCTGTGCATTTATGAAGTTCTAAAAAAAATAAACTGTTTATCATTGGTAGCATACCGATAGTGTGTCGCATATGCGTGAAATATCTCCACCTGACACGTATTAGATTTTCGCACATTAGAATTCGTTAGAAATTAGAGTTACGTAAACTTGTATATGGTACTGTGCAATGCAGTTGGTGATAACTCATCCCCTGCCACACACCTCTGAGGTGGCTCGCAGGAGATCATGTAGATGTCGATGTGTTTTTACTTCAACTTGGGTTCGATGTGAAGCTCTGCACTCCGCTCCTCGCCCACTCTTTTCATCCGCCATACAGCTCTTCTCTGAGAGCGAGGACAGTTTCATTTTTCACGTCTCCACTCGACGTAATCCATGTAATCCTGTTAATGTCTGTGAATTTTAACTTGGCTGACATTTGTCACATGTTTAGCCCCTTCAAAACTCATCATCCTCGCACCATTGTCATTCGTGTTCCCATGTATTCTATGACCTGCTCGAGTGGCACCATTTCTGCCTATTTTTTTGCATTTCCCATTGAGATATTTTCGTTATAGATCAGTATAATCCTCATTACTTCTTCAAGGCTAAGGTAAGCATTATGTTTTCTGTCTTCTGCTCTCTGTATTGGCGGTAGGATTTACGTGTGCTATGATTTATGGCTGTTGCCCGTGGGAGGAGTGATTGAGAATTAGAAAACTGGAAATACTATTGGATGGATGCTCCGACGGTCAACTTTAAAAAAATAACATAATTGAGCATCGCGTAGATATGCGCATCCTTAAGGTAGTCCGGGCGACGTAGTTCCCTAGTCATTATAGAGACCATATTCGGATTATACGTTTTAATTTCACCAGCTGTAAGACTCACGAATTAAATATAGCATTATTAATGGTGCAATAATATATTTTTATATGACAGAAACGTAAGTAATTAAATGAAAATATCTAAATATGTCTTTAATTTGACTAATTTTTTTCGCGCGGTGCGTTTGAAGCTCCATCAAAACGGAAGGTTTTTTGTGATACCCAAGAACCTACTGCGGTGACAATATGATTAATTTTCAAATATAGTTGAGAAAACACACAAACTACACGCTGCTGATTTTTTGACGAGATATAAGAGTAGGGAATGCCTCATTTTTAATATTAGGTCTCTCTGGAGTGCATACACGTACCATTTCCCATGTAAAAGGTCTGGTATTTTCTGGCAAATATCTCGGAAAGTAATGTGGTAAGGGGTTGAATTTTTGGTGTCATTAGAAGGGTGATATATTTTTCTGTAAAATGAGACTAAATTAATTGATTTCTAGATAAAATGATATTTCGCTAAAACCAACTGAAGGTGGCCGTATGAATCGGCCAAAAACACCAATTTAGTTGTGGCTTCTGCCGCAGCCTTGGAGAGGACTCCCAATCCCCGGGCTCTTCTTCGATTCCCCTGCTCCACCTAAATACGCTGGCGGCCGTTAGAGGCAGGGTGGGGGGGGGAGGGTGGGAGGGGGGAGGAGGGAAGTTTTGATGGTTCATGGGGGCACCCGGGCTCCAAGTCCTTCCCCCCCACCTGGTCTCACCCAAGTGGTTTCATTACCGTTCTACTATCTTCCCTCAGGACAATGGGATTCGTAAAAAAATAAACTAGCACTCCCACACCCCCACCCCTCCGCCCCTTGTCCCCCTTTTCATGGGCTGTCACTGAGTCGTGATTCACTGAGCCGAAAAGTTAGGGAAGAATGTTTTGTCCCAGGTCACGGCCAACGAGTGCTCATAATGAGTGGGCAATGCGTAATTCGTGTGTTAAACCTTAGAGTAAGGATATACATATGTATAGTGGCAAAGAGAGAGGGAGATTCGGATAAGAGTTTTTAAATTATACTTTGGCCGATAGATGGAACAGGTGTATCGAAGTTGTACGACAAGCCATAACAAATGAGCTTTGGCACACGGCCACTTCATTTAGTGTCGCATAACTCACCTGATGTTCTTATGATGATTTCGGTGCCTGGATGTTTACTAATCGACCCATAGCAACGGAAACAACTCTTTATTAGTCGTCGTGACCAAATTAAACACTTATTTTAATTTGCCTTCAATGAGCATCGTCTATAATGAATCGAATTCACGTCAATATGATAAGACACGCGATTACCAAACACGGAGTCGACTATTTATCGATGTATCATAGCTACGACAAAACAATTGATACTCGATAAAAAACACAAGAGCCATGGTAAATCCACCTCTGTATGTTGTTGCAAAATCACCGAGTACCACTAGCGCCTCCAAGTGGCCTACTCCGTAAGCCAAATTTCTCCCTCCCCTAAGGTCTATGTCGAAGTCTACGTAATACCCTGCGAGCCACGACGAGGGTGTGTGGCAGGGGGTGAATATCACCAAACATGCACTAATTACATGCAACTATGATATTTAAGGGAGACATGCTAGATAATAGGGTCACATGTAGCTAGATGGTTAGTATCTACATGATAAGAAAGGGATTATTGGTTGTTATTACATGCATCATGCACTACAGACTACTATTACTATATTTCACCTACCTATCCCTTTGCTACGCTGCCTATTGTTCTCTCTTATGGTACGCGGGAAAAATGACATTTTAAATCTATTGGTTCGACAATCTATCTCTCTAATCTTGTTAATCTGATCAAACCTAGCATAATACGCTGGGGTTCTTAATATGTATATCTAATGTCATCTGTGAACAAATGGGTTTCAAATTTACTTAAAAGGTTTAACCTAAATTTTAACCTGCGTTTTGATAGTAATTCCCATCCTAGTTCCTCTATTAAATTCGTAACACTTACACAATTATATAACGGCCTTTAACAAATCTAGCGGATCTCCTTTGCACACGCTCTAATTCTTTTATCATACCTTCCTCTTACGGATCCCATATACTAGCGGCATATTCTAAAAGAGGCATGACCAGTGTAAAATAATAGCTTCTTTCTCGTACTCTCTCATCGCATTTGCCTATAACCCTTTTTACGAATCGTAATCTACGGTTTGCTTCACTAGTTATTTCCCTGATGTGCTCCTCCCATGACATGTCTTCAGTGATGGCGACGCCTAAGTATTTAATTGATTCTACATTACATATTTTCTTTTCTTTGATGCAATAATTATTCCGGGGAAAGCCATTCTTTTTCCAAAAGTTCATTATCGCGCATTTCTTCAAATTTAATGCTAGCTGCCAACTATCACACCAATCATCAATCGCATCTAAATCCTTAGCTAAAGACTTGATGTCCTCTTCATTTCTAATTTCCTTATACACTACTAGATCATCGGCAAAAAGACGGAGCTTGCTATTTTTTACTACAGTATTCAAGTCGTTTACGCACAGAAGAAATAAAATTGGGCCTATCACGCTTCCTTGGGGAACACCCGATGTAACTTTTACTTCGCCTGAGCTGACACCATCTAATACCACCCTTTGAACGCGTTCATGTAAGAAGTCTCCTATCCAGCCTACTATATTACTGTCTATCCCGTATGACGCTAACTTCACGAGTAACTTACAGTGGGGAACCTTGTCAAGCGCTTCTCTAAAGTCAAGAGACGCTACGTCTACATGTACGTTACCTTCTCCGGAAACTAAAATATCGTGAACAAAAAGACCTAATTGAGTTTCGCAAGACCGTTCCTTTCTGAACCCATGCTGGTTTGTTATCAATAAATCCTGGCTGTCCAGGTGTCCCATTATTGATGTAACTATTATATGCTCTATAATTTTACACGATAGTGACATTAATGATATTGGTCTATAATTATATGGCTGTTCCCTGTCGCCGCTTAAAAAATTGGGGTCACGTTTGCTATCTTCCGGTCTTTGGGAACCGCGTGTTCTTCGAGGGATTTATTAAATATTACTTTAAGATACGGAGCCATTTCGAGAGCTAATTCTTTATAAACACGCGCTGGAATTTCATCAGGGCCTCAGGACGTATTCGGGCTAATGTTACTTAGTAAGGATACGATTCCGCTACAAGATATATCGATCGGGGGCATTGGTTACTGAAATCGGTCTGGTATGATTTCGTGCAAACTACGCTTAGATTGATTAAAAACGCTCTGAAAAAAAATAATTAAAAAAATTAGCCTTATCTAAACTGGAAGTTGCTCTTTCGCCTCTATCGTTTTTCAAGGAATTAACCGTTGACTTTTTAGTTCCCTGTACTTCCCTAACATATGACCAAAATGCTTTCGGATTTCCCTCTAGTTGTTCTCCGAGTACTTTTCTCTTGGATTCACTAAACGCTTTTCTAAGGGCTGTTTTTGCGGCTGTTTTACAAATTTTATAATGTTCGATAGTATTTTTTAGATTGCTATTAGCTAATTTTTTCTTCATTTTTCTTAGTTTCGCGTGGCTAACTCGTTGGCGTTTTAAACATTTTCTAACCTCCGCGTTGTACCACCTTGGTTCCCTATTCTCGCTCTTATACTTATGAGGTATATATCTGTTGACAAGTGACCGCGTAATTTGGAGGAACTGTTTCCATGTATTGTCTGTATCACTATTTTTTCTGATGTTCTCGAATTTTTCAGAAGAAGTCTCATTGATCCTAAGTCACGCCTAAATCCGTTAAAATCTGCTTTACTAAAAAGGTAAATCTTTCTTTTTAATTTAAAATTTATTTCAGTATTGAGGGAAAATTTTATTTGTACTACCTGATGGTCGCTTATTCTATCGACATTTTCAACTTTAATAACTTTTTCAGGGATGTTTGTGGCAAGTAAATCGAGAACATTTTCCCCTCTATTAGGTAAATTTACTATTTGATGTAGTGCTTATCATGCGAACAGGTTAAGCAATGACTCGCAGATTTCTTTGTACCTACCCCCAGACGTATGACTACATGTTTTCCAATCTATCGATGGTGTATTGAAATCTTTACCTACAATAATCTGTCGTTCGTTACTATGGGAATTAATGGACCTGATCTGTTTCTCGAGTTCTAATACTGAGTGTACATCGGAATGGGGTGGTCTATAGTTGGCACAAATGTATATTACTTTCGAATTAGCACATTGAATGGAACACCATACACTCTCTATTATATTATCGGGAATCACTTCTATTTTGCTGACTATTGTGTACTGCGATAAATACTCCCCCTCCAGGCCGACCCTCTCGATCTCTGCCCTTATACCCTAAAATTTGCTGGAATAATTTCACTATCAGCAATATCGCTTGTTAACCAACTTTCCGTTCCTATAATTATGTCAGAATTAGTACTCTCTATAAGGTGATGGTTAAGATAAATATGGCTATGGGAAAATTAGAAAAAGCATACGCAGATCTCAGATCAGAGTTCAACAGAAAAACTAAGACCCTATCAGCAATGAGAGATAAAGAGGGAAAAGTGATAACAGATGGAATAGAGATAAACAACCACTGACAGGAATGCATCGAAGAGCTGTATTGAGGGGAAGAGTTGGATAGATACATCTTAGAAAACGAAGAAAGCATAGAAGAGGATGAGATTGGACCACAAATACTAAGAGAAGAATTTGACAGGTCACTAAAGGCGCTGAAAGATCATAAAGCTCAGGGTATAGTTGAAATTCCGGGAGAAATCTTAAAATCTATTGGTAGCAAGGCAAAATATTGCCTCTTTGAAATGATCAAGGAAATGTACAATAAAGGAATTGTGCCAGATGACTTTAAGAAAATACGCATAATAACCATCCCTAGGAAGAGCTCAGCACAAAAATGTGAGGATTATAGGACCTTGAGCCTGGTGTCTCATGCCTCAAAGATACTAACTGGAATAATATACCACCGGATTGAAAATAAAATTGAAGAAAATCTACAAGATGATCAATTTGGTTTCCGAAGAAACCGGGGCACACGAGAGGCTATTTTCGCGTTAAGACTAATTACGGAGAAGATGATAAGACTTAATAATAAGGTAGTCATATCCTTTATTGACATTGAAAAAGCCTTCGACTGCATCAGTTGGAATACCTTGTTTAAAGTCCTTAAAAACGCTAAAATAGACTATAGGGATAGGAGGATAATTCTCCAACTTTACCAAAACCAAGAAGCAATCCTTAGTGCAGACGGAACAAAAGCAAAGATCTCTCGAGGTGTTAGGCAGGGATACAGTCTATCCCCAATACTGTTCAATTTATACATGGAACAGGCAATGAAGGAATTTACAGAAACAAATAAGAGTGGATTAAAAGTGAATGGTAACCTCTACACAACCATCAGATTTGCGGACGACATAGCACTTTTAGCGAATAGTGACAGTGAGCTACAGGATGCATTACACGAAATTAACCAAATTTTTAAAAACAATTGGGAAATGAAAATAAACAAAAAGAAAACTAAAATAATGAAATGCTCTAGAGATGGACTAGAGGAAGCTGAGGTATATGTAGATGGAGAAAAACTAGTGCAAGTTACTACTTTTAAATATCTGGGTAGCTGTATCACATCTGATGGTAGATGCACAGCGGATGTGATAAGTGGGGTCGCACAAGCAAAACAAGCATTTATCAAAAAGAAAACTCTTTTGACATCAAAAAATGTTTCTCTATCAACCCGGAAAGAATTTGTTAAAATGTATGTCTGGAGTTTGTGCTCCTATGGCTCAGAAACATGGACTCTGAGGAAAGAGGAGAGTAAAAAGCTGGAGTCCTTTGAAATATGCTGCTGGAGAAGACTTTTAAAAATATCTTGGACAGAGAGGGTTACCAACCTGGAAGTATTGCAAAGGATTGGGGAAGGACAAACGTTTGTTAATTCTATTTGTAAAAAAAGAAACGCAATGATTGGACACATTCTACGTCACTCAGAGTGGATGACTACTTTTTATGAAAGGAGTGGTAGAGGGCCGTGCTGGAAGAGGTAGACCAAGAAAAGAATACCTGGAAGAGACCATAGCAGGGAGAAGATACAGTGATATAAAGAGACTGGCTTTGGAAAGAAGGAATTTGAATGCCCATGAACCTTAGGGTTGAGGAGAAGAAGGAGATAAGGTGATGGAATTCAGGTATCTTGCTTCTTAAACTACGATAATTAACTACCACTACTGAAAATTCCTCTATTTTAATACGTCTGCTTATTGTATTTGTGGGGTTTCTGTTTTCTAAATTATTGGGAAGTTAGAGTTTGGAAATTCATGGGTCTTGTTTTGATTTTTATGGTTTTCCTTTTTCTGTGCTTTCATTCGTCCCGCTAAACCTATACTCTGCTGTCTGATCAACTCGTTATTCTTTGCTAACCTGGTGAATGGCAAGTTATTTAATGGCCCACTATTTGACCTACTCTCTTCCCTAAACATTTCTTATTTATTGTCATCTATTAAGCTTTTCCTTGGCCCTAAAATTTGTGTACTCTTTATTATCTGACTTTCTGGAAATGCTTTGATTTCGTTCCCACTAACTGACCTACTCTCTCGCCTACCGTCTACGCTAAACTCGCTGGGTATGCTCAAATATCCTGCGCGCTACCATCTGAGATGCCTCGTACGTATAATGGACTCCCGAGCGATTTAATGGCACTCGACACGAAATAACACCGGCCTAGGGTCCAAGAACCCAGCTCCCTCGCTCCCACAGACATAACTGAGCCTCTGGTTTATGCCTTCCACTCGGCTCCAAACCATCGAACCCCGATCCGTCCTTGGTACCAAGCTGCATTACGTGGTCCTCATATCAGCACCAGATCCGCTGCGAATACGGCGGAACTCGGAGCATAGATCTCTCACAGAGTCTAAAATCTCCTCTGATCCCCGACCCACAACGTCATTGGTCCCAACATGGTCCACTACATGCAATCTAGAGCAGTTCGTGCCCTTGACCGCCGACTTCATCGCCTTCGTCACCTCACGTCATCGTGAGGTGACGAAGGCGATTAAGTCGGAGTGGGGGACCTTATCTTTTAACGTTATCTTTTTCGCCTAACTTTTCACGTCGTCATCTCACGAAATCCTTGCACAACAGAGTCATCACAGGATACAAGGACCACGGAAGGTAAGAAGTAGAAAAAGAAAAGGAGGAGGAAAGTACCGATAAAAATAGGAATCTAGAATGTTAGGACAATGATGAGGGTTGGGAAGCTGGAAAATATTAAACAGGAAATGAAAAGAGGGAACATAGATGCCTTGGGGCTGTGCGAGGTGAGATGGAAGGACAGCGGGGACTACTGGAGTGATAGTTACAGGGTAATCTATAGTGGTGGGGTAGATGGTCAACGTGGGGTAGCCATAGTATTGTACGCAAATTTTGGGACGAGGGTAGTAAATATTGAACAGGTGAGCGACAGAACACTAGTGGTAGAAATAAAAGCACGCCCTACTAATTTCTTATTGGTCCTGGTGTACATGCCTACAAGCAATCATAGGGAGAAAGAGATAGATGAGGTGTATGAAGAGATAGAGGAGATAATTAGAGAAGTGCCGGGCAAGAAAAATATTATAGTAATGGGAGACTGGAACGCAGTAGTGGGGGAAGGGAGAGATGGGTATGAAGTGGGAGGGTTTGGATTAGGAACGAGGAATGATCGCAGAGAGAAGGTAGTAGAATATTGTAGGAGAAATAAATAAGTAGTAACAAACACTTGGTTTAAACACCATTGTAGGAGGAAAATGCACATGGAAAATGCCGGGAGGTACGGAGAGATATCAAATTGATTACATCATGGTTAGGCAAAGATTTAGGAGCAGTGTGAAGAACTCGCGAAGCTATCCGGGGGCTGATGCAGACTCGGATCATAATTTATTTATGATGAATTGTGAGGTTAGATTTAAAATGCTTAATTAAAGTAGGAGGATAAAGAGGTGGAACTTGGAAGCGTTAAAAGGGGAAAAAAGGAGGGAATATCAAGCGATCCTCGGCTCTCCCTCCACACGAGGGGTGAGCTAAGCTTCTATTTATTCTGATTCTTTACAGAATTTCGGGGTTCCTTTGCCTTAACCCCCTTTAATGCAAAACAATGTTTTTACTTTACTTAAATAATTGCTTGAGTTCTTTAAATCAAATCATATACAAATTTTTACTTTAACAAAAATACATATAACTTAGAGTTTGTATTATCTTAGACTGAGAAATTTTTATGTTAATGTTTGCATAATATAAATTTTTCTTATCTATCTTCTTCTCATCTAGCTTTACTTAATTGTTTTCTTCATTTCTTGCTTTACACACGGACATCTTCTTCTTTCTTTGTTTCCTTCCAGCTACGGATGTTGTTTCCATTTCCACTTGCTTCAGTAATGTTCATTTTCTTCTTCTCCTTCTTCATGACTCCTTCCACCTGGATGCTTTCTTTAATGAAGCTAATTATTAATTTTGGTATTGCGGAATTATTTTTCCGATGTTATCGTACGATTGTGTGCCTCGAAATGCTTCTACAAGATTCCTCTTTTCTTCTTCATGTGTCGGGCACTCATAAATTCTATGTTGAACCGTATCCTCATTGGTATCACAACTACAATTTTTATATCCAATTTCACCCATCTTTTGCAGATATGACCTAACATTCCCATAGCCAGTTAGGATCTCAGTAATTTTTGGATGCATCCTGAAGTGTTAAGTCTTCGTTCTATATTTGGGAGGAATTGATACGTTGCTCTTCCTTCATCTCCGTTGGTCCATCTGCGTTTCCTTTCTTCCAGGATTGATCTTCTTATTTCCTTCTTGATTTTCCTTAATTGCTCGTTCAGCGTTATGTTATTTCCCAGAATTATTGTTTCGCCTGGTCGCTTATTGTCCTGTATCCAGATGTTATTCCGAGGAGGCAGCATCGTTGAACCTCATTCAACTTTCTGTCTATCCTCCCTTATGGCAATTTCTCTACCATGAGAGAGAATTGGCAGTGCCGTAGTTGAATGCAGAATTTTGATTTGTTCTGGAATCTGGATCTATGGCATAGCGTATTTTACAGTATATTTTAAGCGCATTGGAGGTGGTTTTTACCTTAGCAACCACATATATAATTTATATTTGGTTGGGAGGATATTTTTTCATTAAATATTATTCCAAGGTATTTAAAATTAGTGACTCCTTTGATATTACTGTTGTATAGTTTGATTGTTGGGTTCCTATGAATCGGGTTTCCAAAGAAAATATAAACGGTATTCTTTGGTAAAAGTTTAAACTTGTTTCTTTCATTCCAATTTGTTAAGGTGTTCATGCACATTCTGGCTGTATCTTCAATCTCACTTCTAGAATTGGCCGGGATAGTGAATGCTACGTCGTCTGCATAAGCTACAATTTTGCAGTTATTTGGAAAGTTTTCACGAAATAAACTGCTCATCATCACATTCCAGAATAGTGGGCCTAAGGATTGAGCCCTGTGGCGCACCCTTGGTAATATTCTTTTCAATTTGGGAGTGTTTACTGCGCAGAATTGTTTCCCTGTCCTTAGTGCAGTCCCTTAATATGCAGATGATGTTCTTCGGTGTTTTTATTCTTTTCAATTCCGTGTGAGGCAAGCAGGCCACCGCACGGAATCGAAGGCCGCCTCAAAGTCGACGAAAATTGCTACGAGGTATTTTTCTGGCATTCATTAATTTCTACTTTTACTGCTTGTGCTGCATCTATTGTACTGAAGCTTTTTCGGAATCCATATTGGTTTTTGTGGTATATGTCCTCTTCCGGTACAGTTTCTTCTATTTTAAGCTTAATTACTCTTTATAATAGTTTTTCACAGCTCTGCAAGAAGTGTTAACGGTCTGAAGGATTTTGGATCCATTTGTCCAAGTCCAAGCTTCGAAGGACTTCTTGGATATCAGCGACGTTTATGCCATTATAATGGAATACTTTATGGGATAAAATGCTGCTCCTCCGAGTGAATTTTTGCGATGACTAATCGTTATTAATCCCATGTTGTGCCCAGTATTTGGAATCAATGATGCGTTCCCTCTTTAGTGAATATACTCCTCAGCTCCAAATGGAACACCCGACAATTCTCCAAAGGTGCACGATGCTCGCGCATTTTGCAATGAAGTGAATTTCATTGTTCAAGGACCTTATCCACAGTATTTACAGCTGAGAATATGCTGCATTGGACGGCAGATAATTGCATGGTGATGATGATATCGTAATGCACGTTAGACAAGATAAATATTAATTAGTGTTGGGTCGAATCCAAAATTTATCGAATTCGATCTTCCTATTTTTATTGAATTCCCAATCTCGAATCCGAAAACTGCTTTGCCATAATTATATTTCCCAACTCCTTTACTTAACAATGCATAAATAATTAATAACATATTAAAAACAAATTCATATCCATTTTTACATTGATGAGTTGGTCTAGGTTTACCCATAATCTATTCATAAAAAAAAACAGCAATACTGAACAGATATTTGTTTTACTTTAAGGTCTGTCACTTTCTCAGTTAGAAATAAAGACAGATAATTAATTGAACACGACAGAATTTTTGAACGTATTCTTATGCATCGTTAGTTATTTTACAATGAGGTGTTTGACTGCCTTCCCCTGTATTACGGCGACGCGTCACACCCGCTCGACCGGTCGAATTTGTGATAATTTCCGACCCCAGATTTTTTGTTAAAGTCTTACGTCATCAACTTGAAATTTTTATAGTATAAAGAATAAACATTTGCCAAGAGAGACTCGTATCTGAAATATGAAAAATTGATCCCGGAGCATAATTAAACCATCGGGAAACCGGCAATATGTAGGGTATATTTTTACAAAAACTGTTATTATTATTGACATATCTGAAACTAATGGAGATGTTTTAATCCCTCTTCTATCGGAATGCTAAGTAACAACCGTCACGGTTGTAAGATAGAATCTGTAATTGGTATCTTTCGACAAGCTACCTGAATGGTTTTCGGCCATGATGTGCTCGGACGGTGACGCAATTAGTTCAGTCTTCTCTCAAAGATATTACATCAGCGCTGCCTGTGCTTACGCGCCGGAGCCTTGGCTACAACTTACCGACGATTGTTGCCTTGTGCGAGAGTTATCCTGGTGTAAGAGACTCATGGAGCCAAAACGCCTCGATCGGGTGCGAGTGACGCCATCTTGTGAATTTTCGAAAAACTGTTCCTTACCGAAGGGTATGATGCGTCCTCTTAATTGGCTGAATTTCTGGCTTTTGCCGTTTTTCTAATGAAAAATTTCTCTCTCTCTCTCCCTAATAAAACTCACCACAGTGAGTCAATGGCTTCGGAGAGACAACCACGGGATAATATGTCAGGATTTGACGCCAAATGATGCGACAAAGTTTCAAACCCTCAGTCCAATTAAAGTCGATCCGTATTTCGAGAAAAATGACCTTATCGTGGAATGGTGGGAACAACCTCTCTGTCCTTTTTACATTTGGCCAGATAAAATATCCATTTCAGTATCTTAGCGCATTTAAATTTCACCCATTTTATATTTTATGGGTGTTTAGAGCCTAATGCCTCCGTAATTAGAGGACCTACTAGTAATATTTCCTCATTGTTTCTTATCCTTATAGTAGGCCTTATCTACATCTACATAATACCCCGCGAGCCGCCGCATGGGCGTGTGGCAGGGGGTGTTAGGTCACCAGCCGTGTAAAGATGTAAGTTTTTGGAGATGAAATGGTGACATGTATTATAGGAGTGTGTTTAGTGGAGCTCAATTTTTATTGTGGTCGCTTATTGTTCGCGGAAAGTACGAGTTTTTGTACCTATCTGTTCGGCAGTGTACCTCTCTTATTTTGTCGCGTCTGTCACACCTAGAGATGTAATGAGGAGCCATGATAATATTCTCTCTGTCGCTCTGAAAAATATCAGTTCTGAATTTCTCAAGCAACCGAAGCCTAGCGTGTAGCCTCCGAGTCTCTGGGGGCTCCCACCTTAGTCCCTCTAACAGTTGTCAAACAATATATGTTCGCTCGCAGCAGTTTTCAACGAATTGTTGCGGCGCTAAACCACGCCACGATGGAGCAATAAAAATAGCTTCGAGAAAATGTCGCATCGTATTGAGAGCGATATTTTAGTGTGCGTTCTATGCCAGGTCTATGGTTTTTTGTATACTGTACCTATATGTTTTTTTATATTTTCAGTGTCAAAACTTAGTTTTTCAAAAATAATTTCAATTTTTTTCGATTTATTGGTTGAAAAAATGGTAGAAACGGCAGGCATAGTGACCAGAGTTACGGGAATTGGCGTGAAAAATGCTCCTGAAGGTTAACCTGACCCTAGAGAACTTATTTCATAATAATTTTATTGGTCCAGGAGCACTGTACGGTTGTCAGGGGTGGTTGGTGCAAATAGATTTCTCTCGTGTAGCAAACGTCTCTCCCCTGGTGGAGGGTACCTGCATCACAAGGGATCCCTCTCTTTGACTGTAAAAATGGTAGGTTTACTTGACTTATCTCATTACTTATAAGTTGGCCTGTGAGTTTATTTGAGTTCCTTACTCTCCCATATTTCCCGTGTATTTCATTTGAAATTGAACGCCTATCATTGGTGAAACAGATTTCAGATATGCAATGACCAGATGAGGAAGACGGACATCCGAATGCACCCAAAGTCTGTGCACGGCCAATGTATTTGGTCGTACAGTCAGGTGAAGAGGTTGTTGAAGGTTGAAAGGCATTATGGGAAGTTTCACCTCATTGGTAATTATTTTGGTATGCGTCATTATACATCTGCCTATATCTTTAATTTATGTGATGTAATGGAATGGTTGTAACACCTGAGGTGACTCTGGTTGTGTTCCTGAGCCCTGGCTAATGACGTCACTTCCACGGGCACCAGAGGGCACACCTGAGCACAGATACCTACACCCTAGCCCACTGTATGGCCGGAAGTATTGCGGAGAGGCTGTCTGATGTCGTCAAAGGGCGATGGAAGTGTCTTGTTAGGGATCCGGTCCTCCATTACCAGCCATATCATGCATCAGCGATAATCACCTCCTGAGCTGTTTTGCACAATATTGATGGTGCACTTTAGGTAAGGTGGAGTATGAGCCAGATCACCAAATCCCTAGGTTTTTACATATCAGTATATGCATTTTATTTGTAGAGTTCCTCTGGCTGAAGAGCCCATGGAGGGAGATATAAATGAGAATGCGAGGATAGGACGTGCTTCAAACAGCTGGGAGTATGCAGAGGGGCACCATTCAACAGTAGAGGCACTTGAAATAGGTATGAGCTGCACGAGAGCTTTCGAATGGTATTTTTAGTTGCTCTACATGACTCATCGGTTGGCCTTTGAGGTCATTATAAAGAGTGATTCACATAAAAAGTTGACTGCTGTTTTCATTACGTTGCTAAGGAATAATGATCATCCACACGTGCTTTCATTGACTGCTATCAGTATTGCTCTGTCGATGAATTGGATATTTTTACCAAGAATTGAATTCTTTTCAGGAATTCCTTCTTTATATTCTCATTTGTTTTCAATGGATGTATTATTCTATATTCTTTTACTGTATTTTATTTATTTTAACGGCGGATATGTCAGCTTCATTGTATGTATTCAATAAGAAAGTTTTGGTTCGTTAATATTTTATTTAGTACTTGGAAGAAGTTTAGTTTTTTTGTTACATCTATTTGGCAATGAAGGCTTTGTTTATTTTTGCTTATAATTCTGAATTTTCCCATCCCTTGGACTACTATCTCGTCGTGGTGGGAGGGCTTGTGTGTTCTTTAGACCCCTAGGGTCTACGCTGGTGGCAGCTCATGCTTTGGGAGACCACCAGTTTAGTTAAAGGGTACATCTACATCTACGTCATACCCTGCAAGCCACCCAAAGGGTGTGTGGCAGGGGGTGCTTTCGCTCCAGGCATGCATGAATGATATGGTAGAACACCGACATTACATTAAAACCCGCGTACGACACATGCAAAGCGCCAATTAAAAATCTAATACCCAAGAAACATTCTATCTTCAATCGTTCCAACATGCAAGGGATACAAAGACTACTACTACAGATTCAAAATATCATGCATAAATAAGAACATAAATATTTACAATATAAAAAGGGTAATAGCCAGACTAAAGGTAGTCTGCATTGCGCTTGTTTCTTGGAGAAGCAATTGGGCTTAGTAGCACTCTGGTGTGGGAATCCTGCATTTCTCGAGGGGAGGAGTAGCCTCTGTTGTCATCATCATATAAAAATCAGAGGACTGCAGCAGAGACTAGCAGCACATTAGGTGAGTTAGATGAGGACTACGCAAGGTAACGTGGTCATTTTCAGGTTTACATGATGCTTAATAAGTGGCATTAGCCTAATCATGTTACACCATGTAATGGAAGAGTTAATGGAGATGAGAATTAATTAGGGTGAGAACAGATATCCTTTCGGAGTCTTGCACTGTTTTGCTTGAGCGGATGATGCAGGAGGGGATAATGGAACACAGATATAGGACCGCATTAAAAGTTAATATGGTTAGCTAATGAGGGCCATTAAGGAGGTAGAAGATGAGCTTCATTACTTTAATGCATATTCAATTGAGAAGGGAAGAGTTATATGAGGGGCTGTCCATAACCCGTGTGTCATCATGGAATGGACAATGGATGACAGCGATGAAATTGCAGTGAACTGAAATGAATACGTTTCAAGTTAGGCAAAGTATTCTTGTTATTGAATTACTATTGCTTTTATGGGAGTTCCAAACTGATAGTCTCGAAATATCATTTATCAATGAAAATTCGACTGTCAGTCTTGCTTATTTGTCATCGCCAAGGTGTCAGCTAGTTGTGCGTGCATTGTTTGTTAGCCTTACGTAAGTTTAGCCTAATGGGTCAACAGGTATTCAACAGGTAGGTAGTCAACGTACCAGGGTGTGCCACGTGCAAGCACCCTGGTGGGAGCTGGTGAATATGCTGAGAGAAGTGGAACTCTGAATCAATAGGTGGCCGTCAGATAAGAAAGTTAATAACCCCCTCTCCCGAAAGCACATGCCATGGTATCCCATACATAAATTGTCCATCTTTGCTTCTAAAACTAAAATTTAAAAAAATAAAAACGCTCTTTCCAATCATCTCGTTTTAGACTTGATAGATAAATAACAATTTCGGGGTATAAATGCTGTGAAAATTCATAAGCTATACGAATTGACAATTACATGGACAACTTGTAAAATAATAGAAACATTCAATTCTCCTGCTCGAGGAGAATTATAAATAACGAATCTCAATCCTGTAAATATACCTCTAACAAGTAAAGGAATAAATTCTATTTTCCTGATCGAGGAAAATTATAAATAAAGAAAAAGTCTCATGCCTCTGAGACTAAAAGAAAGAAGATAGCAGATACATTTGATGATGCAAAGGTATATTAATTGCACAAGACAATTTATGGGAATTGGCATGCCACCCTTAGGCTAAAAAATTATTCCCTCTTGCACGGCCCTGGCTATTCTCTCCAAGGAATCTGTCCGAGTGTTTTCCAGGGATTTTAACGTCGACGAAATTTGCTTGTATAAAAGTCGAGGGATACAGTGGATATCGTTGGCATTTGGGAGGATAATATGAATATCCTGAGAACAATTAGTCAGCCAAACAATCAGTTTCCTCCACTGAGGAGAATTTACACACTCACACACATGATTGTTTTAAGACGAAATGACACATTCATTCATTTTAGTTTCAAGCCTACATTGTAACTATCTCTAGCACAGGGAGGTGTCTTCCCTCGCAATTCTCGAGGTGCTCCCATATTTGGCTGGCCTCCCAGTGCAGCCCATCCACAGACTAGTTGAGGCAACTCTAAGCAACACAAGAGTTAGAATATAGTGAAGAGTGACGGAAAGAGACGGTACTTTAAACTAAAAAACTAGTTTTTCCGGCCCTCGCGTTTGAGAGAGGGTGTGAATCATTCACAGGTAAGATCGTAGTTGCAGTACGGAGCGTACTTGTTGGAAGTGTTGTTGGATTGGATATTTGGGGAGGCGACCAACAGCTAAGGTCATTTGCGCCATAGGGGATAGGTGAGGGAGGAAGGGTGGATAGAAACCCGGCGTCGGCATTAGCCTACTCTCAACGAAAGGAGTCAAGGGGACCACGGCTTAACATCTCATCTTACAGGAGTACTGTACTTGAAGTGCCCTCCACAAGACACTCAAGTAGGGATCAGGTTACCTCTGAAAAACGTCATTGTCTACAGGGATTTTAACCCTGGCCGTCCGTATGGTTAGCCAGTACTCTAGCCACCACACCAATCCTATCCCCCGGGAGTGTTGTTGTCACTGAAAATAAAAAATAATTATGTCAACTTAACAGATAATCAGACAAGGGTAAAAAATATTAGCTAGGGTGAAAGTGGCAATAAGAGCGCATGTTTTAGTGTATACCTTTCTGCTGCTGCCGTATGGTGTCATCGATGTCAACCTCACATACAGCAACTTCAACATCAGTCTGGCAAAAAGTACTTGACATGAAATAGGAAAAAATGAGACATGAAAGAATGTAGAAGGAATAATGAAGAATCGATGTATGAGATGAACATATAATAGCAAACCTGAGGCAGGCAATCTTCCCCTGTGTCTTCATCCGACGGTATCGAAGCAAGAAGGCATTGCATGACAAAAAAGGACGGTTGTAATTTGAGAGGAAATTACACCTTACATGGTTAATTTGCATTAATGTCCATTGGTAATCGAGTGTTGCACACATCCACCTCCTCCGACTCAAACACAGGAGAGGACGTGTCTCCTTCCCTAGGATGCTAATCACTTTCTGTTCAGTATCTGTCAGCGGAGGAGTTGAAGCCTGATGAAAAAAATTAAAATCAATCTGTAGATAATCGACTATTACTCTATCACTATGTTTACCAATCGAACTTAGATCGATACGATCTCGGACCGATCTGAACATTCTAAGCCAGCCATCTCGGATCGCCTGGTTTATGAATGCGAAATCCATTGAAATATCTATTTGAATCGGTTCATTGCGATTTGAAATCTCAGACTGGCAGAGAAAGCGGGCCGAGTTAGCCCGCTTCTCATATCGATCTCGCTAGCCCGCTGCGTTTACAATACCTAGCTAAATCGGCCAAATCGATCTGAGTTCAATTGGTAAACGGAGTGTATGTTTGAATGAAATTAAAACGGTGGAAATTATACCGGAATATTCCCCGTCGCGTCCTCTCTTTGCACCCTTGCATACTTGGCCTTCGATTTCATATCTTTCCATGCCTTCAAACATTAATCGAGAGAAGAAGTGTAGTAAGGGAGAGGATTATTTACCTGAACTAAGGTACGTTACTCATCAAGGGCAAACTTCCATCCTTTCTTCCAGTGCTCCACCGATTAATCGTTGCCATGGGAATCCAGAACTCCCTTCAACTCCTCCCATAGACTTTGACGGCTAACCTTGCCCAAAGGCCCCGAAAAAATTCCTTTCGCAAATTTTACATACTCAGTCATATAATTTACCATGACCTGAGTTAATTTATAAGTTATTTTCGCACACTTCCTCCTCGGTTCTCTGAAAATGAATGGTTCATGACGCTTTCCCTCGACAGACGCAGATTATATCATCCAAAAAATCTTCTACCTCAGCTATACGGCGCTTATGTGTCATAAATACCTCCCTTTAAGAGCATTTTACCAGAAATTATTATATATGACCTGGATTAAACCGTCAAATAAATTTTAGAAAAATCTTTTCGAAAACACCCCGCAAGTTTCTCGTCTGCCACTAAAGCAGTTCCCGCGGAATACGTAGCGGCTATAGAGCTTACGATTGGCTACTTCAAAATCCGGTGAGCCAGGAGCGCATTATTTTTCATACCAACGTAACTTCCGCCACATTGAGCCTCGCCGACCCCCAAACGTGTCTCACCGACCAGTGTTGACTTTCCGACCTCCCAGTTCATAATCGCAGGGGTCACATCGTGGCGGTACGTAAACACCGACGGTCGATGTGATACGGACCACTCTGCCCTCGTAGTAGCCACCTCGTGAACTATTGGGCTAAAAAGCTGAACCAGCCGTCTCTGAAACTATTCCACCTTATCATTGTATAACTCCCTGAGAAATGGCCCTTCTAGAAGTTTAAAAATGGCTCCACTTTCCCTCTCCAAGCCGTATTCATGCTTCTAGAATAAATATCGTGTATTCAGATACATAAGTGCGTTCTACAACAAATTCACTTCGTGAATAGCGGTCAATAAATTGCTTAGAAAATCGAATACGCAGTCTTAAAAAAATAAAATCACTTAAGTCGACTTTTTATCAACTTTGAAAATTAATAGTCGACTTCAAAATAGTGACCTTCGACTTTTGTCGAACGATCTCCATCGACTATCGGTTCTCTATTTTCTCTAAGAGCACCTCTTCTGACGTGATCATTCCCTTTGACTCACATCATCAACGCTCCCATAAGCTAGCGTCCTTCCATTCCATTCCGACATACTAAGATAACCCAGAAAAAGGAGAAGTGCACCTTTTCTGAGTACTGCTGCAAAAGAACAGGCCTAAGCCTAAGCCTAAGTCACACGACCTAAGCCTAGCGTGGCCAGAACACGTTTCAGAAAGCCAGTGTTAGTTGATTAGTTATTCGTTTCCCTCTTCTCTTACACTCTTCACGACTCAATAGTTTTTACTAGTGAAGTGTGCTTAGGCAGTCTGAAACCATATAGATTTAACCTTCTCAATTAAAGACGGCAGTCATCGATTCTCCATTTTTCCTAAGAGCACCTTTTTTGAATTAGTCATTCCACCATATGACTCAAATACGAGCACAAGAAGTATAGACACTTTGAGGAAAAGGGGTTAAGGATATTTGCTTTTTCTAATCTATCAATATCTCTCTCTCTTGGCCATTTATTAGCGACGTTACCGTAGATTTATTCCCTTGAACCTCCCTCACGTAAGACCAAAATGCCTTGGGGTTATCTTCCAAAAACTCACCTGACCTACCTTTGAATTCTGTCAATTCGTTCCGAATGGCCGCCTTTGCTATTTTTTGGCTTTCTTATATTTCTTTCAAATATTCAAACGTTTCTCATCGGGGAGATCCTGAAGGGCGTTCTTCATTTTTACGAGCAAGATTCTCTATCGCTTGAGAGATTTCCGGACGTCCGCATTATACCACCTAGGTTCTGCATTGATCTTTTTTCATCTTACTTGGTATTACGCTATTTATGGCTATTCGTGCGATGCTACGAAATGTATTCCATGTACCGTCAGTGTAATGGTTTTGACTAGCATCATAAAACCTTTTAAAAGAGGTCGATAATTCCTGTTTTAAATCTTCGAAATACGCCATTTTGGTATAAGTGTACTTTTCTCCGTGTGGCTGCTTTCTTGTCAGCACTAATATGAAGTTTACCATTTACTTGTGTGGTCACTAAATCCGATCACTGTTACAACATTAAGCATTCTTTTAGTAAAGTTAGCTGCCGTAGGATCTGAAATGTTCTTTCCTCTCGTCGGTGCTGTTACTAATTGATGCAAGGAGTTTGATGTAAAAGTATTGTGACGAATGTTGCACAAATACTCATCTTTTCTATCATTTGTGAGGCGATGTGTCTCCCAGTCAACTGAGAGAGTATTGAAATCACCACCGATAATGTAGAGGGAGTGCACACACATATGTATTTTATAATGAGCACTCATTCACTACTCTCATACCACATTCGCCGCTATGTGGCTCTGTGCACAACGTATGTATCTGAATACTTAATATCAGAATAATACAATGGTATCTGAATAATAATATTGCATATCGTAATACATGCTGATCACTGACTGACGTGTACTTTATTCTTGATACACGTAACTCTCTACAAAGGTTATGGACTGAGATTCAAGACTAATTCATCGTATTCATCTTCATCTACGTAATACCCTGCGAGCCTCAACGAGGGTGTGTGGCAGGGGGTGAAGATCACCAAACATGCACTATTGACATGCAACTAGGATATTTAATGGAGACATGCTAGATAATAGGGCCACATACAGCTAGATGGTTAGTATCTACATAATAAGGAAGGGATTATTGATTGTTATTACATGCATCATGCACTACAGACTACTCTAAATATATTTCACCTATCTGTCCCTTTACTGTATTGACGATGAATTTGTCGTAATTGTCGATTTGGTTCGATTGCGTTTATTTTGTGTCCGTGAGGATGCCCGCAATGTATCCTGGAAATCATCCCCGGCTGAAGTTATTGAAGAAGGACAACGACGACGACACGTGACGAATGCAAGCTGAAGCCCATATGATGAAGAATGATGGTTGGCAGTGATTATTGGGAGAGAAACCGAAGCCAGAACTCAGGGAGGCAGACGCAAAGGTATTGGAAACATTCGAGGCATGGAAGATTATGCACCGGAAAGCAAGGCCAGATCTCATCTTAAACATAGATCCTTCAGGGATTAAACAAGTGAAGGACTATGAAACTTCGACAGAACTTTGGTTAAAGCTCGATAGAATAGAAGCCTCTAAGGGACCTGCCAGAAAAGCGATGTTTCTTCAACAACTCGTTCTACGGAAAATGCGAGAGGAAGACGATATTAGAGAGTATCTTTTAAAACTTCTTTTACTGCCGTATCGATATCTGTTGAAATCGATGTAAATTTGCTTTCAAAAATACTGCTATGCAGAGTACGGAGTTCGTATGAAAATTTCAGATATGCAATTGAATCCCGAGATGAGTTTCTCGATCCTGATATCCTGGAGTTGAAGATCATCGAGGAATCAGAGTCGCGAATGAACAATCCCACGGACGGAGCGACGGCTGGTGAACTGAACGTGCAAACCTTGAAGGAACGAGGGAAGATAACCAGTGCTGTCAGCGATGCGGACCCGCCCCGGATGCAGAAGAAGTTCTCGTTCCGATACCATAGATGTAAGAAGATTGGTCTGAAGGCCGCGGACTGTTGATGAGTTTATGAAGAGAACAAATCTAAGGCAGAAGAGTCTCTTGAATCGTATTGTGGCAAAAAAACCTGCCTAAAACACGACTCTTAGAGCGGAAAGAAACATTTCGAGTGATGAGTGGTGTCTCAATAGTGATTGCTGTTCACATTTGTGTTATAATTCATCTGATTTACGAGTCAACAGCTGAGAAAGCTAGTTTGACAAATGGAACTGCTGTGAAGGGAAACGAAACGGCTCAATTATCTACTTAATGTGGAAAGCAGAGAAATCATTTTGAATTAAGAAACACTTTGTGCGTACCTGATCTCAAAACACGTCTCTTGTCTATCGCGAGAATAACCGATAAAGGCCACACTGTTAATTTCAAGCGGAAATCTGCTATAGTGCGTGATGGTAATAATATTAAAATAGTGACCCATAGAGTTCGTGATTCATATATGGTCGGTCATAGTTAAAATCATGCTGACACTAAGATTGACTGAAATTCATATTTGAAATTTTGGCATAATCGATTTGGGCACTTAAACTCTCAGGGCCTAAGGGAAATGGTGAAAAGACAGAATTTATGGTGTTGAGGTTGGGAGCAACACAACTCGCCGTATTCGGGCGATCTGTTTGCAATGAAAATTAACGAGAACCCCTTTAAGCGTCAGAATTGGACGTTCGGCGATCGCACTTGCAAGTGTTTCGTGCGGATATTTCTACATCTACATCTACGTAATACCCTGCGAGCCACCACGAGGGTGGGTAGCAGGGGGTGAAGATCACCAAACATGCACTAATTGCGTGCAACTCGGATAATTAAGGGAGGCATGCTAGATAATAGGGTCACATGTAGCCAGATGGTTAGTATCTACATAATAACAAAGGGATTATTGGTTGTTCTTACATGCATCATGCACTACAGACTACTCTAACTATATTTCATCTACCTATCCCTTTGTTACGCTGCCTATTGTTCTCTCTTATAGTACGCGGGAAAAATAACATTTTAAATCTATCGGTACGACAATCTGTCTCTCTAATCTTGTTAATTTGATCAAACCTAGCATAATACGCAGAGTTCTTAATATATACATCTAACGTCATCTGTGAACAAATCGGTTTCGAATTTACTTAAAAGGTTTAACCTAAATTTTAACCTGCGTTCTGATAGCTATTCCCATCCTAGTTCTTCTATTAAACTCGTAACACTTATACAATTATCATAACGGCCTTTAACAAACCTAGCGGATCTCCTTTGCACGCGCTCTAATTCTTTTATCATACCTTCCTCGTACGGATCCCATATACTAGCGGCATATTCTAAATGAGGCCTGACCAGTATAAAATAGCTTCTTTCTCGTACTCTCTCATCGCATTTGCCTAGAACCCCTTTTACGAATCCTAATCTACGGTTTGCTACACTAGTAATTTCCCTGATGTGTTTCCCCCAAGATATGTCTTCAGTGATGGTGACGCCTAAGTATTTAATAGATTCTACGTTAGATATTTTATTTTCTTTGATGCAATAATTATTACGGGGAAAGCCATTCTTTTTCCAAAAGTTCATTATCGTGCATTTCTTCAAATTTAATTCTTGCTGCCAACTTTTACACCAATCATCAATCGCATCTAAATCCTTAGCTAAAGACTTGATGTCCTCTTCATTTCTAATTTCCTTATACACTACTGCATCATCAGCAGAAAGACGGAGCTTACTACGGAACTACTGTATTCAAGTCATTTATGTAGAGAAGAAATAAAATTGGGCCAATCACGCTTCCCTGGGGAACACCCGATGTAACTTTTACTTCGCCTGAGCTGACACCATCTAATACCACCCTTTGAACGCGTTCATGTAAGAAGTCTCCTATCCAGCATTCTACATTACTGTCTATCCCGAATGATGCTAACTTTGCGAGTAACTTACAGTGGGGAACCTTGTCAAACGCTTTTCTCAAGTCAAGAAACGCTGCGTCTACCTGTACGTTAACTTCTCCGGAAACTAAAATATCATGAACAAAAAGACCTAATTGAGTTTCGCAAGACCGTCCTTTTCTGAACCCATGCTGGTTTGTTATTTATAAATCCTGGCTGCCGAGGTGTTCCATTATTGATGTAACTATTATGTGCTCTATAATTTTACAAGATAGTGACGTTAATGATATTGGTCTATAATTACATGCCTGTTCCCTATCTCCGCTTTTATAAATTGGGGTCACGTTTGCTATCTTCCAGTCTTTGGGAACCGCGTGTTCTTCGAGGGATTTGTTAAATATTACTTTAAGATACGGAGCCATTTTGACAGCTAATTCTTTTTACACACGAGCTGGAATTTCATCAGGACCTGAGGACCTGTTCGGGCTAATGTTACTTAGTAAGGATACGATTCCGCTACAAGATATATCGATTGGGGGCATTGGTTGTTGAAATCGGTCTGGTATGGTTTCGCGGAAACTATGCATAGACTGATTAAAAACACTCCAAACAAAAAATTTGCCTTATCTAAACTGGAAGTTACTATTTTGCCTCTATCGCTTTTCAAGGAATTAACCGTTGACTTTAGGTCCCCCTATTTGTGGCCCTATGCGCAACATGCACTGTGATCGCATACAGAACAGGCGAAAGCATATCGCATTTGGATTCTAAGGGAGAGAAAAGCTTTGATATCTATAGATATCAAGTTTAGAGACAGGTTTTTGACTATGGGGGAGGGGGGGAAGAAGATATCATTTCCCCAGAAATGGAAGGTGTAGGATATTAGAGGTGGAAAAAGATTTTGAATGGGATACAGTTGAGTTAGGACCAATTTGGACAGCTCCTGAGAGAGTTGAGAGTTGTGAAAAGAAAGTAGAAACTCAACTCTAGGCAGCGACACCCCGTGAAGCAGATGAAACTGTTGGATTGAATCCTGAGATGAGAAGTCGTGGAGGACCTCGATGTGTGTACTACTACTAGTAGGAAATGTCATCCTAGAAAACTGTCATTACCAAGCCTCGAAACAACCCATTCGCTGGGAAAACAGTGGATGACACTTTAGATAAGGATGAGGATGAAGTTCCAAGCTGTGATTTGGTTATTGCGAATGAAGTTGAGATACAACTACGGCGTGCCTTACAAGGAAAAGTGGAACGGTTAGATATCACTAATGTGTATATTAATGGCACTATTAATGAAAAAATTTGGCGTGACAATCCTAGGCCGTGCCCGTTTCTATCTTGGCATGGAAATCACTCAGTCTGATGACGGGATAACTTTTTCTGGAAAAGGTTATCCCGAGAATTTATTGGAGAAGTTCCGAATGGGGGACTGCGAACCACTGAATACTCCATTGGAGGTCGGAATGAAATGGAAAACCGAAGGCGCGGTTACAGTTTGACAGAACAGGAAACCATACAAAGAACTTGTTGGTGCATTAATGTACCTTGCCATGGGAAAAATACCAGATATATCTCACGCAGTTAGTGGAATTAGTCAGTTCAGTGACTGTTATATAGAACAGAATTGGGGATCGGCAAAAAGGGTTTTACGTTATTTACATAGCACCACTACTTTCTGTCTCTCCTTTTGAAAGTCAGACTAGCTTCTGAGGGCATTTGTTGATGCTGACTGGGCCGGATGCAGCATCCACCGCCGTTCCTTCACCAGATATATATTCCTGCTGGGATGTGCAGCCATTAGCTAGGAGTCCACAAATTAGAGGACCATGGCGCTGTCATCGACCGAGGCGGAGTACATGGCGATATCGGACGCAGTCAAGGAGACGATCTACATGCGGACATTTCTTAAGGAGCTGATATTCAACGAGATGACGCAGTTGACCATGTATGATGACAACCGAGGAGCTGTAGAACTTGCAGATAACCCAGTGTTCCACAGGAGAACGAAGCACATCGACCTGAGACATCACTTCATCAGAGACGTGCTGCAGAGGGGAGAGATGCAACTTCTGCACATGCCTTCGGCAGATACACCTGGAGGTGTTTTGACTAAGGAATTACCATTCCCGAAATTGAATTTTTGTAGAGGAAGATTGGGCTTGAAATGTTTTGCTAATTTTATTGACTGTGTAATTGTATGCAAAATGTATTTGTAAGGGAAAACGCCCATTCTGAATGGAGGCAGTGAATATATATTTCGTAATGGACGCTCATTCACTTCTCCGTAACCTCATTCGTCACTGCGTGGCGCTGCGCCCTACTTCCGGTGTCTCAATGTGGCTGTGACATAAGACGACTCGATCACTTGATCTCGCGCTGTCACCAATAAAATGTATTTCAATCTACTTGCATCGTAATCCAAACTGATCAATGACTTACGTCTGCTTTGTTCTTGATAAACATAACCAGATATTACATTCGTAGTTTTAATGTATGAAGTGCTTCACATGTCTTTCTAACTGCAAAACTATTTATGCTTGTATCGAGTGGCCTGTAATATGTGCATATGGAAATCATTTTTGTCGGGCATTTAATGGAACACCACACACTTTCTACGTCATTATATGGATATATCTCGGCCCTGTTTATTATATCGTCTTTTAAAGCAATAAAAATCTCCTGTTCTCGCTACACGATCTTATCTATATATAGCGGAAGACTTAGGAAAGGTTTCGGTATCCGAAATTTCAATCGACTACCAACTTTCTATTATTTTCCTACATCAGCGTCCGTGCTAAAAATCAGATAATGAAAATCAGCGACTTTATGTTTTATATCACGGCAATTGACGACCACTATAGAAAATCAGTCCATTGGATTCGGTTATCAATTTTCATGTTTAGAGTAGCTTAGGTCGTTAATGGAATCCGTTTTGCTGCACCGAAGCCGCTGTTTCCATTTCTTTGAGAAATTAAGCACTTCGGATTTTGAAAAAATCTTTCATTACAAATATTATGTACGGCGACCCCTTAATCCAATAACAAACTCTATGGTCTACTAACTATCTTAAAAAAGGTCCACTGTGCTGGAATATGCTACTTGCTACACATCTAGTCGCCCAAGCCTCGAAATGGACAACAGATCGGTTCAGAGGGTTCCCGACGCGATTGGATTGCCGGTCGAAGGTCAACGAAGGGCTTTCATGTGGCAATTGACATCGCTGATCAAGTATTTATCATTATAAATCGCATGGCGACACCGCAGAATCAGCTTCGCGGTAGAGATGTATCGACGTAGTGCGGTTCATCTCAACCCGTGTTCATCTGATGCGGCCAGCTTCCTCTCCCCGCTCCGCCGACCCCTGAGATGACCATTCGCTGGATTTAAGATGACTTCCAGCTGCAAACTTCTATCATTCAGACGTGCACCGACACATCGCTCTGCGAAATTTGAGTTAAAATTGCAGTGAGGAGATTGTTTTCCTCATTTTAGTAGGTCGTTAATGACGGTATTTCTAGATAAATACTCGAGACATTCATGAGAGTTCGCAATGAATAAAACACGGTTCTGAAGACTCAAAATTAAATGTAACCTTCAGAATGAGCGGAGGGAGCGAAAACTTGCAACACTAAGCAATATCTGCCACTGAATGCATCACGGAACTATGCGGTAATCCGATTAAAATGGTTACATCAAGTAATTACCTAGATTTCTTTGTTGGAAGGAAAAAAAACTCGAAAGGAGGCCGGCATATTGCTCTTCGCGAGTTATGGTTGGACATGAAGTACTCTAAGATTTTCACAAAATAAGGCATTGATCGTGATTACTTTCTCAGTTGATGATGGTGACATATTTTGGACCAATAAAAATCAAACATAATTCATCAATTCCACGTTTATTGTATTTACACCCTGCCGGTGTGACACTCGCGGTACAGGCGAGCGAAGACCTTCCATCTCTCCAATCGAGGGATCTCATAAATAAATAACATACGACTTTATATTACATAATTTAGCACGCTTCCATCAATCCTTGTAGATAGGCTGCAGCTTGATGCTGGCCCCAACGCATCCCGTGGTTCCCTGGATGTAGTCCTGGAAGTTGGACTCGAGAGTCCACATGAGTTTCTTAGGGCCGGGAGCAACGTGAGTGGAGAGTCGGCAATCGGAGCCCCTCTGCACAAGCTCGAAGTTTTCTGACTTGAAGCAGGTCGCCGTGTTCCACATGTAGATATCGGCCTCACCCTTGTACCGGAAGAACATGGCGCTACCCCCGTCTGTGCCCAACACTACTATTTTAGATGGCTTGTTGCCGACCGTGATGAGGCGGCCGTTGGGCGTGCCTCGCCTCAAGTACTCGGTGCGGATGGAGAAGAGGCGCGAAGACGACAGGTAGGTCAAGTAGAGCACGGTGTCGCCGCAGTTGCGACGCACCAGCGCGAGGTAGAGCACGTCGCGGGACGCGCAGCCCTCGGTCACTGCCTTGGGAAGCATCACCCTGAAACCTCGGCTTCGGTGCACGTCATAAACGATGACGGAGCGGGTGGCGGCGTCGCTGATGTACAGATAGGTGTGGCCGTCCTGGGCAACGTCGGCCACGATATACTGCAGCCGACTGGCCGAGCACACGAGGCTGGAGAGGTCGATCACCTTGACAACCTTTCCTGTCTTGGTGCTGAATCCGTAGACCTTTGGAGGGCACCGTCTAATGGGCTGCTCCAGTGTGTTGACCATGCCGACGTCCAAGACCCACAGGATATCGTTGGCATCAATGAAGATGTCGACGGCATTCTGCAGGGCGTTGCAGTTGCCCTCCTCCTGGAGGCTCCAGCAGGGGAACGGACAGAAGATCGGGGCGCAAGCCTTCGTCTTGAGGGTGGCGCGTGCCAGGGTCACGGGAACTCCGGGTCGGTACCGCGGCATGGCCACGTACACGTAGTCTTTGGAGAACTGCACCCTGGTGGAGATGACATTCTTGGGAATATAGCGCCCAGAGGAAACGTAGATGTTCTTGGTGGAGAGGCAAGGCCACTCGAAGATGACGCCGTGCCAGGAGAAGGTGAGGTCGCTGAGCGTGGAGGACTGATCGGAGACGGCGCCACCGCCGCAGCCGATAGCGGACGCCAATGACAGAGTGGCAGCAAGGGCCACCAGTAGTCGCATGATGGCTGTCATATCTCTGGTTTCCTGTGGAGGACAGAGAGGAAAAGGTGTGTGTCAGCGATATACGATGGTGGAAGTAACTTATACATAATAGTACATGTTGGTAATAACTCATCCCCTGCCAAACAATCTTGATGTCGCTTGCAGGATAATGTGCACATCTACATATTATCCTTCTTCCAACATCAAAAGGTGTTTGGAATGTAGATATCAGAGGGGAACTGAAGCTTGGATATATGCCAGTAAGCCTTTTCTCTCCCTTTTCCCTTCGATTCTTAAGCCGGCCGCATTATGACCCGTGGTCCCGTTGAGTGACGCACGGTGACCCGAGGTGAGCGTTTTCGTGAACCACAAAACTGATTGGACCCGCGCAGGGTGACGCGACGCAATATCTGCTCGTGGTGACCCTGAGCACTGAAATCTCCTCTCCGCAGTTTCCTGCTAACCTAACGGTGGTTGTTCCTACGCCTTTTTGTTTTGTGGTGGGCTTGGTTTCATCCTGATGGAACTGGGGAATTTCTCCAACCGCAATCAATTGGCACTTTGGTGATATATCTCGAATATATATTTATTCTTGAAAACAACAGTATATTGTCAACAGTGGTTCAGACAAAATTTCGCCAGATGGTGGCGTAACACTCTATTTCGAACTTGAAAATCGGTCTCTGAATCCCATTCTGAACTCAAACCCATGAGCATCGTAGCATAAATATTCGCCATTATAGCCAGAGCTGACATTGCGGAGTAAACTGCGGAGTGAAACTGCGGTCAAAATTGCGATGACCGTCGCCGTGACACACTGGGCCGTAAAGAACTCGGACGTGAGTCACCCTCCGTCACCTTACTGATCTTGCTCCGTTTTTGCGCCCGCCCTAATGGGAGTGTGCTCCTCGACGCTATTGCTTTCGGATGTGTGCTGTGCAGCGCACGGAACGAATCACTCAGTGTCACGAGAGAGAGAGAGAGAGAGAGAGGGAGAGAGAGAGAGAGAGAGAGAGAGAGAGAGAGAGAGATGGAGAGGGTGTCTAACCACACGGAAACTCTTCCACTGGAAGCAAGGAAGTGCTTCAGGGCCGACCCAATCCTGTCCACCGACAGTCCGACACCGACAGTCCGACAACCGACAGTCCACACTGTGGGGCCTTAAAAAAGTGACTAATTTCTTTCACTATTTCGCGATTCCACGAAGTTAAAATCGCTGACCCTTGCGCTAAGTGCCGAACGTACTTGGCAAAGTGAAGATACAGTCGATGAATAGATAACAGCCGCAGTTATGTCATTAACATATACCGATTCGTCAATACGAGGAGAAAAATGATTCAGGGCTGTGAAGCCTATAATGGCATTAATAATGTCTATTTAATTCATGGAACAATAAACCAAAAACAGTGTGGCATTGATATGTTGAAATAATTTGCCACTCACAACGGAACTTAATTATAAAATTCATCTTTGTGCATAGTCATAAATTTCTAAACGAATTATGCAGAATTAATACCGGTGAAGTTATTGCATATTTATTATATGCACCGATAACTTCTTTTGAATGTGTACATTGCAGCTTTCATCAGTCAACAGGATTAAGAGAGTGCAAGTGTGTTGGATAAACGTCTTACGCGTATTCCAGGTCCCCATATCTCCCGACGTTCCGGAGAACCACTTGTTCGTCCTCCATCCTCACAGGGGTTATGAATACTGTCTTCTCCATTTTGGCCAGAATATATATACGCACTTCATGGGGTCGCGTGCCATTTGGTAGGCTATGAACCCCTGGAGATGGAGAACAAGTCGTTCTCCGAAACGTCGGGAGATATGGACCAGTGGGAATCGGGTTGGAATGGTGGCTCTAGAGTACTCACTAACCACTCGGGCGGCCAGGGTTCAAATCCCTGCAGAGGCGGATGTTTTTCAGAGGAAACCAGATCCTCACTTGAGTGTCTTGTGGAGGGCACTTCAAGTACAGTACTCCGTCTGTCGGATCAGACGTTAAACCGTGGTCCCGTTGGCGCCTTTCGTTAAGAGCAGGCTAATGCCGACGCCGGGTTTCTATCCACCCTTCCTCCCTCACCTAACCCCTATGGCGCAATTGACCTTAGCTGTCGGTCGCCTCCCCAAATATCCAATCCAATCCTATGGCTCAGCTTACCGGGTGGAATACCCGAGAGACGCAGATACGCCGGAAAAAATCTAAGATCTAAAAAGCGTGTTTCTTTTTTTGGTATTGAAATATATGAAGTGATGAATCATATTGGGAGGAATTGCATAAGTGTCTAAATTATGGAGATGGCCCACTCAAGTGAATTAGGCCGATCTCGTGCTTTTAAATGTATCTACACGTGAGTTCACTTCAAATTGCACGTTTTCCTTAAATATTCAACATTGCTAGGATTTGGTAGCATTCTGTGAGAGCTGAAACTTTTATTCCATTGGATACCGTTGAAATTAAATGTACTTTTATTTAAATTTGTGACGTCTCGGATAGTATTGTGCAATTTTTTGGCCTTTCTTATGTTTGAACTAACATTTTCAGTTAAAAACGCAGTTTCCTTGATATTTTTTAAAATTTTAATTTATGAACCTTGAAGGCCGGTTTAAAAGGATTAATTTACTCTTCCTTAGTTTCATTACATGTAACCTTAGCAACCAATTACTGTCCATCTCAGGTTATATCATTCTACAAAGACATAACAATCACCGTCCAATCAACAAAAGATGGTCTGTACAAAAGGCAGCTGAAGTAAGCGCAGATATGAGAACCCATGAGCGCTCTCAGCCAAAACTCACGGACTGTCAAATGAAACGAATTGTGCGCTCAAGAAATGTTTTGTAATCTGCCGGTTGTCAGCATTCAGTGGGTGAACTACATTTACGGCCTTATGTTTTGTGAGACGTTGTTGAATTCCTTAAAAGTTATTGTTTAGAGACGTGAGATTGTTTGCACAGATTAATGAAAAACTTTACAGTATGAACGTTTAACGCCTTCACTCAAAATCAACAAACTCGACAAAGATCACGGTTGACATTATCGACGACCTTTTATTGTTTGGCGCGCATCAGCTTTGCTCCCGATCTGTTTTGAAGTGCGCGAGTCTAGTGCGCAGTGAGGTCTGTTTATAACCAATGGAGATTCCGTTGTGTTGCGCGAAGTGATATGAGCACTATTGCGCGAATGGTAATCACACTGAGTCTCTGCTGAGGCATTTAAAATTCGCCGGATAAAATTCCACTGAAATGGCGGCTCTCTAAGTCAGCAGCTTTTTGGTAATTGTGTCCACCCAGTCGGGGTAATTGGTGGGTTTAATGTCGGTTGTCACCGGAGGCGAAGAGCGCGCCCCTCCCCGCGTCACTGTGGCAGTGATGTCCCGTAATATTGTATGTGTTAGTGTCGTGCTTCCCGTTCGGTCGCCCTGAAACACGACGGGGCTAGCCCTTTCCATTCGGATAAAATCACGCACTTTGCGATATTGCGCATGGAAAGGGGGCATTGTCGATGTTTGTCCCTGGGGTGCGCTCACGAGTAGAAAAATAACTGTGTGAATCGCATATGCGATTGTTGTTCATGAGTCGATGTTCATCTAATGCGTCAAACTTGGATCATTGTCGCTTTTAATTAATTTTCTGAATTAAGCTAGGATGTTTACATTCTTCTTGCGTGTAGGTACTTAGAGAAAATTCGTTGACTGTTTGTAAATTACTCGACCGTGACGACGGTTTACCCGCAGAATACAAACTTTCGGTCGGTTACACAATGCGTTTTGCGATTACACGTCCTAGTTCCATTGAATGTTGTCAGTGTGCGCTCAAATGCGCACCAATTTCAAGGTCGTTCAATCTCGATTGCATTCTTCCTTAGATACAGGTCCTTGCATCGCTAGAAGAAGCCGCCATTAATGTGCATATTTTGGTGTATTCTCTTAAAGCATATGGCATGGGTTGTTTTACGTCTTTTGCCGATTTTTTTCAATGCATTCGCATTAGAAATGACGCAATGGCGCCGAGTATTTCCAGATCTTCTTTGGGTGTTTGCTAAGATAGCGAACCCTCAGTAAGCACATTAATGGTGGCCAAGTGGTGGAAATGGTCTTGAAGACCCATATCGATAGAGCTACGGACACATATATATCGAATCGAACGACCGTGATACAATTGATAGCTCTAGATTGGGGAAGTACGGATCAAATTTGTACTCGAACGATGCCAACAACCTTGGCGATTGGGGAAGTATGTGACATTGACACATTGTATTATTATTATGTATATCAAACGACACTAATGAACCGCATTGGCTCAAAACTCGCTTAAATGCTCCTCGATAACATTTTTTCCCGTAGAACATGTTAACTCACTATCTTCCACACGATATTGAATCGGTCCGGTTTAATTGCATTATCCATTCTATCCCTTCATCTACCTCTTCATTTTAATCCGTACTGACTGTATAGCTTTGAATTAATGTTCCCCCTGGTGACAATCCATGCACTCGCACTCTCACGACCTGAGCCCGGCGGTCGAATAGTTGCCAACACAACTTTTCGACCGCCGGGCGTTGTAACGATCGAATGCAAAAAGGGTTAGTTGCTTACCTTCTATGTATGACTTCCCTCACTTTGGCTCCTTGTATGTGATCTGTGGCCGTCTTGCGACCCGTCCGAGCCTATATATACTCTTTCTAGGACCCGCGCCCCATTTCGGGCACCTGTGCGGCCCGCGCGCTTAGCGGCGGCGGCGGCCCGCGGGCGCCAAGTGGCCCAAGGCCGTGCATTGTGGGGCGATCGCCACCTAGCTTCCGTCGTCTTCAAAAGAATTAACATCTTCCTTGAAAATACACTCCTCATGGTGAACGCAAAATAGTTTTAATATAGTTTTTTTAAAAAAAGACACTCGATAATACATTAAAAGACTTGCCAAAGCAGCTTGTCAGATAAATATTACCAAATCGGCTTACATCTCGCAAGCCTTTTTGGTAATATTTATCCTGACGCTTTGTAAGTCATGAAATGCGAGGGCAATACGATATTAGCCATGGAAATTATGGAAGGAAAGGTGTAGAATAATAGCGAATGAAACGATAAGGTGACTCATACTACAATAATAGCTCATGATAACATTGAATAATCTGGTTCATGCGATACATATATTTCTTAAAGCGTTTTACATTCTTATTCGCGCGACGCTTATATCATTCAATAAACATGCCTTTCAACCTCATCGAACGCTTATGTATACAATTGAAAATCATTATAGCTTACTTACTTAACTAACACCAGCCAAACCATATGTATTTTTTTATTTATTTCAGGATTTTAAAAGCAGCGTAAGAAGTAGACAAATGGTTAGAGCCATTTTGATAGTAATATTCCTCTCCAGCATTACAAAGTTCAGAAACAAAAAATATCATCACATTTTCTATAGACGAATTGCCTCTATTCTTAGGGTGATATGAATATTTTCTAAGTACCAATGATACATTACAACTCACGTAGAGCGAAAGAATCCGGGTTTTTTAAAGCCATTTAAACGCGCGCTGTTATAGTGAGATGTCGTGTAATGTTGCTTTTATACTCTGCATAAACTATTGCAACCCGAGGCAACAGTAAAAAAAACGTCCATGGCAACGCAAGTGGGATCTCTTAAATTGCATAAATATTTAGCGTTCAAAACATCCAGGATTTCGATTGTTATCGAAAAAGCGATGAAAATACTGATATTGAATGATGGCTTGGCTTCATTCTGATTAGAGAATCATTCTCTTGTCTTAATTATTTCATATTTTGTTGAGCAAAAGAATAACGTTGGACGATGACATTTTTCGGTTGTCTCGTTTTACACCAATGAATCGTCGCCCCAAATCCAGTGTCTAACGAAGGGATAAAATGTGAGGCCCGAAATTACACGGAGAAAAGTTCATTCGCCTTGACCGCGACTTTAGGGACCTGCGATTCGCGCTTGCAAGTGCCTATCGGGACGTGCCTTGGAGACATTTCAAAGACCTTCAGGTAGATAGCAGAGAGATGGAGTTTAAAAGATAATCACGATTCACAGATCATAAAACATCAGGGTTTCTGATTTTTTTCCTTGAAAAATTCAGCTCTCTAGCATGATTAGAAATGCCCTTGGATCATCCGACGTCCATTCAAACACAGAGTGGTCCTTGACCTCTCCGATTTAGACAAAGTATATTCAGGACTAATTCCTGTCACTGCATTGTTTTCCATGCCCAACTATTTTCAAAATATGAATCCGTTGCTCAGTTATATTAGGAGTATGGAAAATGTAGCCATTCGTACATTTGTGTTTACTTCTTCCTCGTAATCCTCGGACATAAAATACTTATGTCAAATCAAAAATTCTCGATTGAAAGAGAAAACGACGGTGAATTATACTATGTCGTCATACATGCATACGTACATACCAATCACGCCATTCCCTTCCGGGGTAGGCAGATTCACTAAGTTTCACTCATAAATACATATCTGTACACCTAACTCTGCTTCAATAATTTCCTCCACACTGACCTATCCTTGCAAACCTCTTTTGCCTCATTTACCCTTTACACACTGCTTCACACACGCCCTCCTGTTTTTAAGACTCCTAATATTCCTCCTCCTAAGAATTTCCTCGACAACATTCAACCACGACTTTCTCGCTCTACCTCTACCTCTCAACACCATTCATTCTACTCTCATATATCTATGTCGTCATTGGTGAAATATTTTGTATTGCAGTGCAGGATGAATTTCAGTTTTGATAACTTCAAACGACTTTGTCACCAAACAGGTATACATCGATTCTCGATGTATACCTGTTCTGTGATTTTGCTCAGTTTTTGTAAATTTCATCTCGTGTTTTAGATTCCGAGCCTCTTTGAAACCTCTTCATTGGTTTGTTTATGTGTAACGCTTAATATTTTCATAGAGTAACTTCTACAATATTAATTTTATCAATAGAATGCACAAAGAAATCACATGACATCCGGTCGCTTTGATTTCACCTCGATTATACCGGCCCAGGTGGTGACGGGGTGAAGTCGTCACGTGCCAATCTGAGGGTCGTGGGTTCGAATAAAGACATGGGCGTTGGTGTTTCGTCTGCTGTTAATGTTAATTATTCGATGTAAAAGGCCTTTAATGTGCTGTTTTCGGGATTGTGCAAATAAATAAATAAATATTGCTTGTAGAAAAGAAAAATGCCAAAAACGTATTACTAAACTCATTTTGAGGGGATGGATAATGCCCTTTCATCATGATTTCCTCTGATGAATGCTGCACCGTAACATCAATAGAATTATATTTTGCAAAAATATGAACTACTTTCATTGGCAGCAGAGAAATATATTTTTTTAAATTTGGTGCACATCCTTAAAAGCACAGAAAACTTCTTTGTGTTATAAGTAGACACGGGGAGATTTATTTGGAAGTCAAATTATGAATTGGCGATTCAGCGGTGTTGTCCCTCTTACGTGTCTGACTCATGGCAATGGACATTCTGTGGCTTACTATTGACCGCCAGTCTAATTAAAGCTTCGTTTCATATGCTGGAGCAAAAAAGTAGCCAGCGACCAGCGTAATCATTGTTTAAACAAAATAAATTTTATGATTCATATTTAGTAAACTTTACTTTTAATTCCACTCGGCATTCTCTTGTTTCAGATGTAATAAGGCTCCCACTCTCCAATCACAACACTATCCAGGACCGCATGGTGGTAAGAGGAGTTAATATTTGATATCAAGAATTCTTTGTCTCCACTAATCTAACGGAGGCCATTGTATCTCTGCCATTTCATTCAATTACTGTTCGTCAACTTTTCTGTAATCACTGCGAACAACGTCCGACAATTCTTCATTTCTATTTAAAAACGACCAAATTTTGAGATCTGCTTCATCGGAGAACCCTTTACTTTGTTTTTCCTGTAAACTGGAAAACAGTCCTTTTTCCAGGCACCAAAGGTCTTGGTATTCCGAGCGAAATGGACCGATTACAAAATTAGATGGATTTTTGCAGTGCTACAAGGTTTTCGAAGACCTTCTGTTTCCAGATCTTCGTGAAAGGTATCATAACTTTTCCTTAATTTGTCGCTAACACTCTCATATTATTTTGTGTACTTCGGACATGTTGGGGATCGGGTTGGTTTGGTGGCTAGAGTACTAGCCAACCACTCGGGCGGCCAGGGTTCAAATCCCTGCAGAGGTGGATGTTTTTCAGAGGGAACCCGATCCCTACTTGAGTGTCTTGTGGAGGGCACTTCAAGTACAGTACTCCGTCTGTCGGATGAGACGTTAAACCATGGTCCTTTTCGGTTAAACCGCCTTTCGTTCAGAGCAGGCTGATGCCGACGCTGGGTTTCCATCCACCCTTCCTCCCTCACCTATCCCCTATGGCGCAAATGACCTTAGCTGTCGGTCGCCTCCCCAAATATCCAGTCCAATCAAATCAGACACAGTTGAACCAGTAGTCGAGAATATGGTGGCTTAGGTTGGGCTTTACTCATATTCTGAGGACTGATTAACGAGTACTTTTAGCCTAATCGGATTTAATTTCTGGTCATTGCCACTACTTAGATTTTTTAACTCAATGGTGAATATTCAATTAACTGAAAAATTGCGCACATCTGCCTAGATACAGGTATATGGAGAGTATTTTTTCTCGTTGCATAGAGACACCTTCACTGTTTCTGTCGTACAGACAGGAAAGTATTCTTGAACCAACTGATTTACGGGAAGAATCTCATCAAAGTATTGACTTTGATATCTTTCCTTTTTCAAACCTTTCATAATGCATATTTAACGCTGAAAACATTATTTTTCCTCGCCTAGATTCAGAAGGTTATTTTGGAGATGAAGGTGTTAATGTGAAAACTTTAAACGCAGAAGTATTAAGAGCGCATTCGTAAGGAAATCCAAACGGGCCCTTAGTGGCCCCAAGGACTAAGCATCGGACTACGCAGAACTATAGCCACATAGAGAAAGGGAGAGAAAGTTTTTTTTTCTGAATTCAGGGTTTTCGGGAAGATTAAGCTCTTGTCAATGCAACATGAATTACAATCGTGGGAGTCTTTTTTTATTTTTAAACCGATCATTCGAGCGGATATTTGCGGCGCAGGCCCTGAACGGCATTTCGCATGAAGTCTAAAACTCTGAATAAATGAATCCTCTTGAGGTATTTTGAGCGAAAAGTCATTTTGCCTAGAAATCAATTAATTTGGTCTCATTTTAAAGAAAAATATCTCATCCTTGTAATGACACCAAAAATTCAACCTCTTACCGCATTACTTTCGGAGATATTTGCCAAATAATACCAGTCCTTTTACATGGGAAATGGTACGTGTATGCACTACAGAGAGACACTATTTACAAAATGAGGTATTTTTAACACTTAGATGTCGTAAAAAACTAACAGCGTGTAGTTTGTATGTATTCTCAACTATAATTTAAAATTAATCATATTGACACCGCAGTAGATTCTTGGGTATCACAAAACAACATTCCGTTTTGAAGGAGTTTCAAACGCACCGCGCGAAAAAAATGAGTCAATTTAAAGGTTTATTGAGATATTTTCATTCAATTACTTGCAATTTCTGTCATATAAAACTATGTTATTGCACCATTTATATTGCAATATTTAATTGATGTGTCCTACAGCTGGTGAAATTAAAACGTATAATTCGTATTTGGTCTGTATTATGCCTAGGGAACTATCTCGCTCGGACTACCTTAAAGAGCTGATTTCGGTGCTCAGCACCCCGATCCCATTGGTCCTTTCTAGTTCTAGTACTGGATGTATTTAAACACTTACGAATGTAGGACGCGCAACTGTTGAGGCTGTGCATTGACGAGGTTTCAAGGTGCTCAGCATCAAAAGCACGAAAACAAAAATCGTGGTGGAATTGGATGATCGCACGCCGATGTTAACATATCCCCAATCCCATCTCTACCCCCCCCCCCTCCCCCCCCCGATGGCCCCCCCTCCCCCATCGCCCAGCTTAGGACACCGCGAGACTTGAACGTAACAAGCGTTCATGAGGACACGTAAAAGTGAATTTCCATAAAACAATAGTTACAATCGCAATTTTTCTGTTTTGCAGAGGTATTTAGCCATAAAATAGCAGAATATGAGCGAAATCGATGGGGGTACGTGTTTGGAGAAAAACGCATTGAAAGTTTTAAAGAAATAACAATCCATGCTCAAATATGCAAAGCCTTGAATTATTGACGTCGCATATTTATGTGGCGTAGGTTCCTCTTTCAAATGGGCATTTTTACTCCTTCAAAATTATTTGGTGATTGCAGATATTGAAGGAAAATCAAAAATATGTTTACGAAAAGCTCATTTTTTGCTACTGTAACTCGGCAACGGACTCATATTTTGCCAAAAAATTGGGGATAGTCAACAATGTAGTGAAACGGAATACGTCCGGCAAATGTTATCAAACACGGAAGAACTCGATCTCTCTATTTGGTCGTTTATACGTGGAATCACCCCCAGGGATTGGCGAATCAATGAATGTGTAGGCGATTGTAGCTCCGTGCAGTGAATGTGTAGGCGATTTCCCTTCCGCTCCAGGCAACAACATACTGTTCTAGTCGGACGCTCAGGTCCGACACTACTAAAAAAAAGTAGTCGTCGTTTTTTAGTAGTCAAAGAGTGAAAAATGGTAGCTCGCGGAGGCAGTGGAAACGCCAATACAGAGACAAGTGCATACATTCATATTCACTCTGCAGAGGGAATCCTAAGTTTTCCGCTCCAATTGCTTTGAATTTAGAGAGGAGGTATGACAGTTGATGCCTTGCGAGCCGATATCTGCGATTATTGGTAGGTCAATGAAACAGTTTTTTTCCCAAATGATCTGCAAAGGTTGGATCATTATCATAGCACCTCGTGGACTCTGCAGAGAGCTCATAAATCCTGGGATCGAATTAATAATATTTGTCGTCGAGAATCGTGGTTCATTGAGGCCCAAGCCAACGCTCTTTCCGTCTTGGGGTGACGCCGGTCGGGAATATCCTTCGGTTCGCTTCCTGTTCTTAATCGAGGCCAGCTGTGGCAGTGCCTCACGTCTTCGAATAAAAACAAACAAAAGGGGTTCATATTATTACTGAAGATTCAAATGAATACTCAATCCCTTCAATTTCCCCGTGAGTAGTGTGAAAATCTAGTTATATCACCGAAAATACGTGTAATAATACTTGAGTAGCGTTCTGCATCGCACGTGCTCGCGGACTTTCTGCCTGCGGTTAAGATCTATTGTCTGATCATTATGCAGTCAATTGGCTACGGGATAATTGCGACTTAATTCATCGTCCTCATAAAGTTCAGTTGGCTGTGCCCCTCAATGTACTCAGTATAAGCATTTCACATAAAATAATCAATGGCTATTTAACCAGTTAATTTACGTATAAATTGTTAAGCAAACTTCCCAGGCATGGAGCATATATGTTGATCTGTCATTGCACTTTAACAACAATATATATACTCGAGATTTATATCCTAATAAATTGCTCTTAAGGGAAATGAGCGAGGCTGACATGGATAACGTGGAGTTATCTGTATCAGAGAAAGTCTATGTAGGAAAAAACGAAATGGGTGTGCATTGACATATCATTGCATCAATTTGAAAAATAAGATGACGACAAACCACACATTATGTTTCAAAAATGAGGCCGTGACGAGGCGTCACGGTGTACGCTCCGAGAATACGCTTAAATTGACTGGAGAGCACGGAATGGAACAGTGAGGAAATGTAATGATACAATAGCCCTAGATTCTGTTCGTTAATTTCGAACAATGTGACTATTATAATTAATACAGTATTGCAAAGTTTCCGCACATTTTCACGCCCCTTGTTGGACGATCATTACGAGATATAACAAAACTAAAATATTCCTTCAGGAACAGATTATTCGAGAAAACTTTGGTGTTGAGCAGATTTTTAGGATTTATTTGAAAATGCGATAATTTCCCTGGTCATATCAATCTGGATCCCTTTAAACTCGTCCATTCCGTCGACAAGAGAGTCGCAACCGTCGAGATCACATTGCTATTCTTCCCCTAACTCCCCGATGGATATTTCCCCCAGATCCTATTTCGTAAGGATCACCTTCGATTTCCGCCCCGCATTATTATACAGATCTTCATAATTAGGTCGTCCCTTCCCACTGTCCCTGACGTCGCTTTCATCCGGGAGCCATTTCGCCACCTCTATCCTCCATTGCATTGCAAACGCCCTTCCCCTCCCCCTTGCGCTCCCCTCCCCTTCGCTCCGTCCTATTCAAACACATCCAAAAATACGTTTTTATTTTCACCGAAACCGCTCTGCATTTTTTCAGCTTCTTGCGTACGCATCCATTCTTAAATTTCATTCACAGCATGTTTGAATGCGTTCTCATTCTCTCTGTATCCAAAAAAGGAAATAAAGAGTAAGTAAAAAATAGAGCATTAGTTATGCGGTTTTCTAAGTGACCGACAGTAAAAAGTAGTTATCGTTTAGATTAGCTCGTTAGTCGTCGATTCGGTATTCACAAGTAAGCGCGCTCGGCCCTCTTTCATTCATTATTTATATAAATGAACTAATTTCTCGAGTGAGCAGTAAACTAGGTTTATTTGCTAACAATACGGTCATCTACCTGGATATTAGCGAAGATGTGGACTCAAAATTTCCATCATGAGACCTAAACAATTTTCATAAGTCGTGCCAGGAATGGAGGCTTGAAATAAACCTTAGTACAGCCACTCCCACATATACGACCGTTCGGATTACTACCATCCGAGGTTAAGACCAGCGATATTACAAAATAACAATATAAATTACCAATAAAAAATACAGCGATATCTCCAAAAAAGTCACAAAAAGTGCGCACAAAGTGAGGAAACGCCCAGCTACCGCGATACGTAAGTTAACCATCGGTATTAAGATCGTTTCGCGACTAAAATTTACTTCTAATGTTAATAGTGAATTTATTTCACGCTCACGACTTCGGTTTACGCCTAGCCATTACATGGAATATGCGTCGATAATCGTCAGTTACCTTCGTTTATTTTGGCCTGAGTGCCGGTGCGGAAGCTGTTTACATGCGACCGAACGCCACTATCCGTTCATTTGTTAACAGTCGACTAAAGAGAGAACGTGGACGAGCACGGATATTATCCGGTCTTAATTGTTGCAATAACATTAACAGCTTATTACAAGCGTAGCAAAAGGACTGCCATTAGGTTCGCCCGTGAGGCAAAGTGCGACGCGGCAGACAAATGAAAAGCGATATACGGTGCAAATGTTGCATGGCAAGTGACTGGCGTCGACAGTAAACGTGGAAGTTCAAACTGACTGAACGCCATCGTTGGTTGGTGCTTTCACGCGGTCGTAAACGCATCCAAATGAACTTCACTCATCCACACATCCGTCCGCGTTTTCAACTCGAGGGTGAAGTTTAAACTCTCTCGCTGACGAAAGTCGTATAAAGACGATTTCTGTGAGGCCTGCAATCATCCCGATGACTATTTTACTGAAATGTTTCACTCCTGATACCAGTAACAAATAAAAATTGCAAAAGCAGAAGAAATAAGAATATCCATATATATGAAATGGAATAGTTGCTTATAATTGACATTAGAAGGTTTTCCGTTTATTTTTATTCGTCTCTCACTATGAATGTGTAGCGGTGCTTGTTGTCCTTAATCCCCCTGGCGTCCTTCCACTGAAGTTCCACCGCCAATACGGTAGTCGGAAACTTAATTCCACCTTTTTTTCAAATGGTTTTAAAAATATTGCCCTCAATAATGGAATACGTTAGCAATTCAAAACCAAAATGAAGGCACAAAAATGTCAATCAATCCAAGAATGTACTTTCAATAGACATTTTTATGGCCATGGCGCCATTTTTTTGTTGCTCGTATCTGAGGAAGGACATATTTTTCCACCATTATCCGAAAAAATGAATAAAATGTGAAAACTTAAGCGAAGGAAATTACTGTCGGTTTTAGTGTGTGTTCTTTTGTTCGTTCATTGTTGAGGAATTAATCTTTCCTAAATCATCTAAGTTCGAGAATGATATTAGTTTTTGCAATTCTCTGTTCCTATGTGTGGCGCTCAAACCTGTTCGGAAATTTGATGGGTTTTCCCAAGTGTGCGTCCTTCGGAGGCCGTGGAGTTCGCTTTCCCCTCGCAAGACGCTTTTGCCTTCTTCAATGACTCGTTTCCTTTCATCCGAAGTAACCATAGATCTGTTGTTTGGAGAGTATCTGCCGTTTTAAAATTCTGGTAGTAATACACAATACCCCTGGACATCGCTGGTATTTAAATGACCGCGGTATAGAAGATGGTACTATGGTACGATAAAAGTACCACATCTGTCATCCTACCATTGGGAGTAACTGCGACTTTTACCGGAATACACTTCAGAAACACGTTCACACGAAATAAGCCGATGGTTTCCAGTCTCCGATTGGTTTATAATGCTGTGAGTTAGCAAGGCTGATGGAGGCTACGGACGAACATGGAGTCGAAGAGATCATGCCGAGGGCCGGACATAGTGGTTTGGGTTGCACAGGGAGCCGGACATTGCGAGTAATATTAAAAAGAGGATGGATCAGATGGGCAGGACACCTCACAAGAATGCCGGAAACAAAAGAAAGTGTATTAAATTGGAGACCGTGAGGCAGGAGAAGGCGAGGAATGGCCAGAAAAAGAAATGTCTGAATGAGTCGTGGAGGGTGATCCGAAGACACTTGAGAGAGAGAGAGTGAGAGGACAAAGGCAGAGAGCGGAAGAGAGCAGAGAGCGAATAATTCTTTTAGGTCCGGACTCACCACGAGCCGAAGCTCCAAATGGATGGATGGTTTCACGCGGACGAAAATGATGACGACACACTCTGAAGACTGTGAAGCGATAAAGGTTAAAGAAACAAAAGAGTTTGGAGATCGCAGCACGATGTGCACCAAAACATGTGCGCGATGCACTTTGAGCTGATCTCTGCTGGTCAGGGTGCATTGAAATCAATTCGACCAAGTTGCTCATTTCGATTTAAGTCGATAGATGGAAGTCACTCATCGCGTCGCATTAGGCATGAACAAAGAAACGGTTACCGGAATGTTTCACTTTTGCATCGCGAGGTATTTTTGACTTGATGAACAGAGGGTGTCTCAAATAATTCAAGTAATTTCTTTAGTGCGGATGTCTTCTTCAAGACTGTTCCTCGTAGTTCTGGTAGTCTAACAGTACCACCAGGTGGCACGCAATAGGTTTGTTGGTGCCACCTCAAGAAAATGGCGATAAAAAATATTTTTGGAGGATCCAATTAAAATTGCTCAGGGTTGTCTCTCGCCCGGATTGCAGTTAAATTCAAATCCAAATATGTCACGCGAATGATGTCGGTTACGGATTTTCTAGTGCAGGAACTTTCGATGTCTGAGATCGTTTTGCGTCACAATACATCGAAACTATAACACGGGTATTAGCGTTGCGAAACTGTTCGCGGTATAATTTACAGTAGCGTTGTAATTTAGGGTGAATATTGCTGACTTAATTTGAAGTTATACTATTTAACAATAAATAATGACATAACCTTTAAAAGCGAAGCTGTAGCATTCGCTACATTAGTGATTTCACTCTAGGTTTTTAATCCGTACATTCTTAGACTTCTCCTATCGATTCCGACCTACGACCAACTCTTAGGGACGTATCCTGGTCGTAAGTTTGGGGGGCGTTGCCGGTAAATGTACCACATTATATTTCTCGGGAAAGTCAGTATTCCAATGCTGTATCTACTTTTTAGAAGGATTAAACATAAATTCGTCAGATAAAGTTAAATTTCTTGGAACAACCTTTACTTGAGGCATATCTTGGGGAATACTCATACAGAACATATGCGGAACATCATTAAAGAGGCTAGGATTAGTTAAGCTTATAATAGGAAGGTCCTCGGATCAAAAGCAAACGAGGGATACCTACTATCTACTTTGCTGTGGTGAGGTCACACATGGAATACTCCACGTGAGTTTGGCATCGTGGACGGAGAAATTAAAACAAATAAATAAATAAAATGCGTAGGAAATCTGCGCGCTAAGTGAAAAACTACTACGAATGAACATATAGTGTTTTCCAGCTTTTAGAGGATGGGTGATGGGAGCCCCTAGAGACTCGGAGGGTACACGCTAGGCTTGGTTTGCTTTGAAATTCAGTACGGGGGTGTTTTAGAGCGACTCAGAAAAACATTGTAACGCCATGCTACATCCCTACATCCGATGGATGCGATAAAAGAATAGAGATACTTTGGCGAAGTCAAAAAAATTCGCTTTTTCCACGCACAATGAGTGACTATGATAAAAACTGATCTCTACTTGACAACACTCCCATAGCATACTTCACCTGCAAAATAACCATTAATTTACTCCTTTACACGGCTGGTGCCTTAACACCAACTGCCGCACGCCGACGCGGTGGCTCGCGCGATCGTAGTTCAGGAAGGAAGCCAAAAAAGGACTCTTGGATGTAAACGGTCGGTTAGTTCTGATTTTTTAATCAGTATCTTGTTTGAATTGGGACAGAAATTTAAGGCGCAAGTTTTTGAACTCGGCGGACCACCACTCGATATTTTATTCGAGAACAATCGCTATATGTTTGACCTTTTTTTTCTTTTTTTGCCGAATATTTCTTTAACTATGTATTACACCGAAAAAGTTATACTTTTTTAATCGACTATATTTTTTACGATTTAAACCTTTCTACGATCGATAATTCTGATAGTTGACTTTTTCATTGAAACAGTTTTTTTTGGAAAATCCAAAAATCTTCTATTTTGTGATCACTTTTGTCAAATATCTCCAAAACCACTCCCCCTTAGAGGAAATTTGTCGCAGACAATGTTAAAGTATATTAAATTTTTGTTAATTTGAGACGATAAGGCTGTCAATATCTCAAATGTTTTCTGAGATAGGTATTGAACCAGTAAGTGTTTATAAATGGTCAAAAATCTCCATACTGACCGCGTAACGCCGAAATACATTGATATCCGTTTTAGCATAAATTGAATTTTCATTTCCATAAATACTTTACTATTTGATCAAGATATCAATTACTATTAAAGGATAAAACACAAATTAAATCTTAAAAGAACTTTATATAAACTCCAGTTTGGGACTGAACGACGTATCTGCGCAGAGTAAACCAATCGGAAGAATATTTTTAAAGCTCATGAGAAGATGACGACAAGTGTAAATAGTGAAAAGAATTGGTTGTATGCGAAAGTCCTTACTTATCACAGTAAAATAATGAGTTAAAACGGAATGAAGAAGAATACTCACTATAGTGAGGCTAAAAATTATTTACTGCATTTGTCGCTTCAATGGGCAATTTGTGGGCTACTTTAACACAGTTCTCTTCAATATTTTCAACGAGGTAGCTGGCCGAATCTTCGGTCGCTATACTCTGTCGTGTCTCCTGCAAAATTCACGGAGCTTCTACTTCCCCTTGTCTCTCCTCTCCCCTCAGGAGCGAGTCGGGGACATTTTTGTTTGATTGGTTTTGACAGTGTGTTCACCTTGCAAAGGTTTTTGCATCTGCCTGCCTGCAAACAAAAGCAATTCTGCAATCTTTTATGCAATTACATGAGATGTACTTCCATAGAGATTATCTCGCAGCTCTTTATTCCATTTTCATCGGACTGGGGCCACACCAGGAGGCCCTATCGCCCCACTTTCAGGAATTTTTCTCCATCTCAAGCCAAGACTCGAACTAAAGGTAACACCTTTAGGCCATGGAGGCCAGAACAGCTGTCAATGAGGTTTTTTACCCGTTTTATCGATAGATAGTTTAGCTAATTAGTTAATTACTATCAAATGCCTCCATGGTGATCTTTTACCAATACTAGTAGCAAGCCCTGTATGTTTGCCAAATAAATTTTGTATTTATGTCCATTAATGTAGTTGCAAAATAAATTAATTCAAATTATTTGTCTAGTTGTGGCATATTTACAATGAAAGCATTCTGTAGAAATGTCACTTCATGACACAAATTGGCATTTTTTTTTTCGTGCACCATTAGTGATAACTTCATTACTTTATTCGCGGCACAGTTTAGTTCAACAAGTCCCTGCCTGTCACCTACCCTCGAGGTGGGTATTGATTATTGATCGAAAGGGTATTGATTAAATGTAGATGTAATTCTGATCGTTTGCTCCAAGTTATACATTCCATCTGTGGATCCGAGGATTTCGATTAATTATTCCTCAGAGATTTCTCACTCGGGCTGAGGGCGTAATTTCGCAGGCCAGGAAGTACCGTGGTCATCATGACTAGTGAGCGACCTAAGAACATTCATCCCGAACCACCGGGATGGCATTTAATGAGGATGTTTGCATGAGCTCCTTGGGCCACAGGAGATGAACTTTGTCCCATGATGCTGAGAAAATGCTCACGCTCCTCGCCTTCCACATCTCAGAGGGGAAGACTGGGGGGAGGGGGGGGGGAGGGGGAAACGATGGATGGCACCAATGGACCAACTCGCAGACGGGATGGAATGGAGGGAGGAGAACTGCGTGGTAGAGGTGTCCTCGGCAACGAAGGAATTCTAACCCTGCGGAACATTTTTGATGGTTGATTGATTAAACGAATGATTTTCGACCCATTTCTCGTGAATACACCGTTAGTTTCATCATGTACGTCAGCATTATTACAGACGTGCACACACATCACGCCATTACCATTTGGGATGGGCAAAGTCAAAAACTAAGTTATCGAAGCTAGCCCCAGCAGAAAAATGGTCCCCTTTTCATAATTCCCGCCATGATGCCATATCCTTACAAACCAGTTTCGCTCCTCTAACACTCATATGCATCGCTTCACACACGCTTAAATCCCCATTCCAAAAATACTCATAATTATTATTATTAATAAAATAACGTTACAAGTTGAGCATTTGGTCGGGTGGTAACATAAATTGGTTTTACCCAAGTTAATACATAAAAATTACAATGGAAACACACAAATACATGCCAAATACATAGAAATAAAAGAAAAATAAAGGAAAAAACCCTTGCAATTCAATTTGATTCAACTTTCTCATGGGCGTCTTTAATTTTTGCGGGAAGGGCTCGAGAACTACCTCTGGTAGATCGTTCCAATCCCCTATCCCCAGATGCAGGAAAGAATATTTTATTGCATTTGATAGCTGTCTCGGAGGCTCTATCTTCCTTATATGGTCTTTCATTGCCAAACAATGCTGTTTTTTTGAATCGGTTTGTGATGTCCCTCCACGCAGGATCACCAATAAATGCTTTGAAATTTCCCTTTTAGCCGCGCTTTCCTCCTCCTTGATTCGAGTGTCCCCCATCCCAGTGCGTTCATTGTCTCCGTTACGCTGGCCCTCCTTTTAAAATTTCCCGTCACAAATGTCGCGGCTAGACGCTGAAATTTTGACAGTTGCTTTATGTCCTGTCCCAAATAGGGATCCCAAACTGACTCCCCGTATTCTAAAATAGGCCTTACAAATGTTTTAACATTATTCCTTAGTAAGAGTCCTCGTTCAGCCGTGACTTCAGCGGTCCTACATTTTCCCCGCAAACACTTCTCAAGGACCCCCGATCTCCAATGCTCCAATCCAGCTTATTACTCTGGTGCCCATTCCGATGGTTTCGCTGCCATTTGATGACGTTTGGGAAGAGAACACTCTAATTAGTACACTTCGATCTTCGCCTCCTTGGACAAACTCTAACTCTTAAACATGCCTCACATACCAACTACGACTTTCATATCGGGATTTGAACGCCAGACAATCTCTTCGTGTACTTTTACAGATTTTGCAAACGTTCGGTCGTTGTAATCAGAATCGTTTGTTGGTTCAATTACTTCATCCTTTTCCCTCATCATAAAACCATTCTGATCTTTGTCCATAAATAAAAACCACTACTTTGGGATTTGAGTCTTTTATCTTCTTATCCGTTGTCTCTTCACTGCAGTATTTGGTACTTTCTTATTCTTAGATTTTACATCATTTGAATTCCAGGTTTAATTTACACTCTGATTTCAAGAGATACGTGAGTGTGGTGTTTGTTAGCTCTGGCCGATATAATACCCGCTCTAGCAGCAGCAGAACCCTAGACTGCCGCAAACTTCGACGTAAAAGCGAACATCATTGCATGTATACAAATATGCAAATTAATTTTTCTCCAAAACAAGAAAAATTGCCATAGCAAAATTTTCACTAAAGCATGGAATACTTGAAAAAAAGAAGGCATTTATGTATCTATCAAATTTTACAATATTTTTAAAATCTTAAAAAAAAAACTGCAAAATATAATAGGAATGAGCAAAATCGATGTGTCGTGAAAAACGCGTTTGATTTTTTTTTTCGTAAAACTTCATCCACATCATAAATGCAAAATATTTCATTAGTAACGTCATAGCACCATGAGCCGTTGCTTACTCTTTCAAAGGTGGAGTTTTGCTCGGACAAAAGTGTTTCATATCCGGAGATCGTCGTCACTCAAAAGGCAAAAGGCCTTGTCGCTCTCTCTTCCTAGCCAATTGTCTCTTTCTTAGGCTGTTTTTTCATTTCCCCGTCGGAGTTGCAGTTCATGATTGACATCACACTGTGAATTAAGGATATTCTAGGTCGTCCCCTCCTTTTCTTTCCTTTACACTTTTCCTTCAATTTTGTTCTTGATGAAGACGTTGTGTATTACTAAGTGACCAACAAGTTTCATTTTCCTGGAGTGAATTGCTTGGAGGAACGTTCTTTTTTTCCCCTACTTCTCTCAAGACTTGCTCATTTGTTTTCCTCATGACCCCGACTTGAAACAAGTCATTCTCCTCCAGAACCACATTTAGGCTGCCATGGAGTCCGTCTTTTTCTTGCCTATTTAATGTCCATGTTTCACAACCATAGGTGAGTGTAGTGAGCATAGGAATGTCCGGAGATATCGAAGACAAACTGAACACAAATCTACGATAAGTTCAATTCTTTATGCTCCCTTAACTAAGCAACGTGTGCATATTTTTAAAACAAGTGGACATGGGAAACAATAGGGCAAAGGGAATAAGTGGAGCAATTTTGGTCGAAATTGGAGATTTCAAGGGCAACTCGATGGTCGAATGGACGTGGAATGACTTCATCCAAAAAGTGACCACATACCTATCCGTGCGATCCTTTCCTCGTAAATGGTATGATTATTTTGACAGAATCAAAAGGCAAAATCAATTTGGAAGGGTTGATCGCGTTTTAGAAGCCCACGGGGGGGTTGTATGGAGCAAGTTGCGCCATAGAAAAAAATTTTGGTGGGGGGAATAAAAAAATTGGGGGGGGGTTTTTTAAATGCATAAAGAAATTCAATAAGTGTAAATATTTTTACCCGTTCACAGTAATTTATACAGGTATCGAAAGGTTATAACGATAAATGAATGTTAAGCGTTAAGTGTAGTATATTAAAACATCGTGCAGTTATAGAGAATCATTCAGCCAGCCGAAAGATTCTGTGATTTCGGTCGCGTATCTCTCAATACTCTTCCTTGGCTGCCGCTGACTTTAGTTACTTGAATAAAATATAAGAACTAAATGATTTTTATTTTTACAATTTATTCCTTTTCTAAGCATGCTATCGTAAAAAATAAACTCTCACATCCTCATGGTTCTTTGTAACATTAATTAAGTTTTAATTAGTTCCCCTATATAAGCGCAATAGTTTGGTTTAGATTGTATTTCTATTTTTTAGAGTTAGTTTTTGAGGGTTTGGTCATAAATCATTGTGGCCAAACCCTCAAAACTAACTCTAAAAATATGGATATCACAGTGGTCGACAACGTGTATGATGATTCAAGATTTTATTGCCAGAAAAGTGTTAAAAACGATTTTGTGAAGCTAAGAATTAAAAAAAACTTCCTGAATTCTCCATTCCCCTCGGCGTTACTCCATAATGCCTTGGATAGCCTATCAAATTATAACCTGGTAAGTAGATATGTACCGGCGGGGGGGAGGAGGGGGTGGGGAAGTTGTTGGTTTTGGTGGGGAATGCACCATCAGCATTAGGGGGGATGAGCACCCCTGGTCAGAAGGATCGGTTTGAACTGAAGATTATGCAGTACTCGGAATATGAATCGATTGAATTTGCGCTTAATCGATCCAAGCAATCGATTTTCATAATAATCGCTATTGTGCTTTCCGACAGCGTAGGGAATTCCTTTGATGGCCTCTCACTCAGGGTTGCGTCGGGAGGCCCACAGCATAGCGGCCCCATCCTCTTGGAAGTGGTGAAGCGGAAAAAAATTAATGGCGATTGAGAGGCTCGCGAGACATGCATCCGCAGTTCGCTTAATTACAACAGTATCTAAATATCTATTCAAAATACTTTTATCGACGCGACATTGATTCTCTAGCGTAATGTAGGTGGCCTAATTTTTCACAAGGGAATGGAAATGAAGTGTCCACTCTATTTCATTATACTCTCAATGTCAACTGCCTTCATCGCCAACCGATCGTAAAAATCTAAATTCTCGTGTCGACAGTGCCGAAGCTTTGCGAGAATTCGGTTCGTCAACAAAACGGATCGGCGGTCGCAACCGCGCGCTCTTGTTTTTGCTAACCTCACGTCTCTCCAAATCGAAACTGCGTGCGACGTGAAATACCTTCGCCGACGTAATACGCCTTCCTCCCCCACCCTTCTTAACCCCTCCCCTGCAATCTCTGGGAACGCTTTTCGCCTTGCGTTCTTCAATCGCAGGTTTGTACGGCGTTTGTCCGACGTTGTGTGAATGCCCTGGTTGCCATCTCGAACTCTCTCGGATTCTGCTGAAAATTGGTTCTCATGGTTGCTTTTTTTTCAAAAAAAGGTGAATTGACGATACGGATGATCGTATGAACACAAAAATGAAAACAATGTACACCCAACTATGAAGGATTACGATTGCTATACGTTTATGGAGTCTTGACTTCCTGTTCTGTTGCTTCACTATCTTGTCGCGCTCTCAAAAACTGGTCGTTCTTCTCGTCGAAGAAACGAATTTTCAATTGTTCCAACTCTCACAATCGTCCGCGCCTTTTGCAGCAAGAATGCCCGATTTCCACGACGATAATCGTGGGATTTTAATTCTATGCCCGATTTTTCGAAATAAGGCGGAAACAATGAAAATCTTCAATCAGTGTGACCCACAGATTGAATATTAATCATGAGAAACCTCAAGTGGAGAGCTAATCTAGGACAAAGAAAGTGATTCTGACTTAATAAAAGGAGAAGGGTAAACTGAAGAAGGAGGAACAATATAAAGACTCTCTGGTAACACATAGAAGGGGAAATGTGCGTGGTATTGAGGAAAGCAGGAGTATTGTGTCTGTATCGGAGGAGTTCACAAACAGGAAAGACACGAAGCCATGTATGTATCTCGGTTAAGAGTGTTCGAAGAGAGGAATGCAGACGAGTTCAGCATGGAGTTCGGCGTTTTATAGCGTAGAAACGTGGACTCGGAGGAAAGAGGAAAAGCTGCAGGCGTTCGATTATCGGTCGCTATGGAGACGGGTGCAAGTGCGGAAGGGATGACAGGTGAGGAAGTGCTCGGAGTGGTGGGTGAGGCGATTAACGCAGTCCGAGCGAGATAGTTCCCTAGTCATAATTGAGACCATATTCGAATTATACGTCTTAATTTTGCCAGCTGTCGGACATATCAATTAAATATTGCATTATTAATGGTGCAATAACATAGAATTTTATGACAGAAAATGTAAGTAATTAAAAGAAAATATCTAAATAAGTCTTTAACTTGACTCATTTTTTTGGCGCGGTGCGTTTGAAAGTCCTTCAAAACGGAAGGTTTTTTATGATATCCAAGAACCTACTGGGGTGACAATATGATTAATTTCCAAATATAATTGAGAAAACATACAAACTACACACTGTTAGTTTTTTGCGACACAAGTGTTTGAAATACCTCATTTTGTAAATAATGTCTCTCTGGAGTGCATGCACGTACCGTTTCCCATGCAAAAGGGCTGGAATTTTTTTTGCAAATTTCTCGGAAAGTAATGTGGTTAAGGGTAGAATTTTTTTGTATCATCGGATAGGTGAGATATTTTTCTTTATAATGAGACCGAATTCATTGATTTCTAAGTAAAAAGATATTTTGCTCGGACTACCTTTCAAATGAGCTGGTGGGGGTGGGAGGCATAGCGAGGAGGCTGAGGGTGCGGGAGGCGAAGGGTCGCTCGAGGCGGCGATGGAGGGAAGCGAAAATGAAGGGAGGGTGGGGGGTTGAGTGGAGTGGGGGAAGGAAAGAGAATAGGTTTAGTGGAGTGCACGAATGACGTAAACCCAAATGCAGTGTTGTGATGAAAGATGTGACGATTAGGCGGCGAACAACTCGAATGGATGGTTTTCAGACGGGAGTGGATTTTCCAGAGCGGTCGACGCTTCAACCCTGCTAAAACATTCTGTCTAGTTTCCTTATAAATACTTCTACAGAATTTCTTAAAAAGTTCTGTAGATATCCCTTAAAGTATTGGAACGCCATTTTACGGAATTCCCTACCATGTTCTGCAGAATACCTCAGGATGTTCTGCAGAATACCTTAGAACGTTCCGCAGGATTCCTTAGAACGTTCCGCAGGATTCCTTATGATGTTCTGTGGAATTCCCTGCGAAGTTTTTCAGAATTCCCCACGAGGTTTTGCAGAGTTTCCGTATTTCTGTAGAGTTGCGGAAGTACTACAGAACAGCTTGTAAGGAGTTATTTTGCTCTGCAGAAAAAAACTCCATAGAACTTCTGTTCTGCACAGTCAGGCTCTCATTCCGTACAGATCCTTATAAAAGGAACTATTTCTTAAGAAAAAGAGTTAATTTCTGCAGAATTCCTTAGGTTCTACAGAACAGCTTCTTAGGAATTTTTTAGCAGGGAAAGGGGGAAACGTTTGTATCGCATTCAGGCCTCTAGACTGAAGGAAATGCCTTCCTTCAAAATGTTGGATTCTGTGGGAAACCAAACCCGGTTTAATGCCCAAGACCAATTCAACTCCGTATGAAGTACTGAGATGTGATGAATAAATGTATGCCTTCTCCTCTCGTTATGGATGAGCAGATTGAAGTAATTAATTATGCTCTCATTCGCATTCACCGTTATTGGTCAACTTCCACCGTTAGTAATTATTCCAGAACCTCTCCAATAAACACAGAGAATGTATTGAATTTTTAAAAAACTTTAGGAAAACCTGTTTTACTGAATTAATTATGCATATTAGATTATTTACAAATATTAAGCAAATTTGGCCGATGAATATTTCATCCACGGTGGTCAGCTCTTCATGACTCTCGGAGCAAACGTGCTCTCGACTGCTCGACTTCCAATCAGAAGGTGAATGAAATGAAGACACCAGGTGGCAGCAGGGAGGCCCCCTCCTCCCTTCCTGAGCCCCACTATCCGCATCGCTAGGGATGGGGAGGGATGGGGAGGGATGGGGAGAGAGGGGGTGAGAAGGGGGTGATAGGTAGATAGGTGGATTGGGATAGAGCGTGAGAGGCGGAGGGGGAGGTCCCTTATATCAACTTAATAACGGCTCTAGACTCACCGTGCGAGTCAAAGCAAATACTTAAGTACACATTTTTATTTATTTGGTTAACCAACCTTACTTTTGCCCATGGAATGGGTCAACTGATGGAGACCAAAATTGAAAAACAAAGTATGCAGGTTATTCCGCAAATATCTTTTGATGACCCCACTTGTGCGGCCATAGGCATGATCGCTACGCCGTGGCCCTAGGAGACGACCGCAGCGCCATTACCATGTAAGTACCGCAGTTTGGCTTCAATCACTGCAGTAATTCGTGAATGCCATTAAGAAACATTTATGGTATCAACCCCATATTTAATTTATACTCAATTCATAGGACTTTTCGCTAATTATAACAGTTTTAATGATAAGTTTAAATATGCATTCTCGTTCAAATTGACGTCTTTCAGCTGTTTTCTGAGCAAACTCCAATGGAGCCCTCGTTTAAACCTACACTTTTACGGCTGCTTTTTATTTATTTATTTATTCATTTATTTAAGTAATTGCTCACATACAGCATTTCTGCCAGTTTACGGTGTCGCAGTAACAATAAACTCGTAATGTAGACGTAGACAAACAAACAAAACAAAGAGCAGTTACTTGATAAAATATGCAAACAAACCAGTAAAGCAAAGGTGGAAAGGGAGGAAAGAGGGAGTGGTTTAGTTATTTCCCGAGAAATGGGACATGGCAAGATTGATGAATGAGTTGGAAGAGAGCAAAAAGGGATCGATGTTATCAGGCAGAGAATTGAGAAGTGAGGAGAGGCGGTAGTGAAGGGAACGCTTGATAAGGGAATAGTCTAGGGATAGGCATAGGGAGTAATGAGTGCGTACGTGTGGATCGACAAGGAACTTGGAAATTAATGGAGGAAAGCAATTCAGGACAATCAATATTTGCGTTAAGAATGTTGTAAATAAATTTTAAATCGGTTTTGATTCTTTGATTGGAGGGATTTGGGATGGATAGAGAAGATACCATCGAATCAGTAGGCATGTTGCGTTAGTAGGAAACTGTGTATTTTACTATTTTAGCAAAGAAACTAGTTACGCTGTTAAGAGTGGCGAGATTAGTTGGAGCAGCGATCGACCATATGGGTGAGCAATATGTTGTGAGTGGAAGAACAAATGCAGTAAAGTATGATTGTAGGGCTTGGGGGTTAGTGATTTCCGTGAAGCGGTAAAGGAGACCTAAGAGGGACAAGGCTTTGCTTTTAATCAATTGATTATGGTCCAAATACGTTAGTTTACTATTCGTTAAAATACCCAGATCCTTCACTGAAGAAACGAGATTAAGAGGCTCAGAATTAATAGCATAATTAAAATTAAGAGGATTTTTTTGAGAGAGATGGAAATAGTATTGCATTTAGCGGAGTTCAAGTTCAGCTTCCAGGTATTGCACCATTTAGCGGTCATATCTAAAGCATTTTGAAGGTCTAGGCAGTCAGAGGTACTATAAATTTGTTTGAAAATCTTGCAGTCATCAGCGTAAAGAAGGGTATGAGCTTGGGGGGGAAGAACAAGGGAGGCCAGGTCGTCAATGAAGAGGTTAAAAAGATATGGCCCCAGGACACTACCCTGAGGAAGTGCCTTAAAGTAAAACTAGCCTTATTTTTATCTCGGCATATAAAACACATTTCTAAGATGCTACAGGTAAGTTTTCAGGAATCCTGAAACAGGTGTCCCTGAGTCCAAGGCCATATTGACAATGAGTCTGGTGAGAGGAACACCTTTTCTCCGTGAACTCTTCGTGGATTCTTGGCCGCACAGAGAGAGAAGAAAGCTAAGTGATTATCATTACAAACCTCTTCAGTATTTCTTTAGGTGAGTTTTTGCCGGATATATATCAAAATAGATGACCGGTCTACCTCTCAAATATTAAAAGTCAAAGGCCACCCCCTGAAGGTCCCGCCTAATACGCTAAAAGTAAAGAAGTCTAGTCTTCCTTCATATGAAAGTAAATCCAATTTATAGCCATATCTGGACAGTGCTACTAAATTATGAATTACTTTGCGAAACATGCCAAATTTTATCTGTAGAGTGCCATCGTTTTTAAATCAAAATATATTTGAGGTTCCGATCTCTCCACAACTTCCCCCCGCAAGAAATCTTAGGTATATACAATGCAACGTTTTGCAAAAAAATATTGATACATAGAATAACAGCGTCAGATTCACCTTTAACTGCTTTGGAAAGATTATTCCCTCGTCCCTTCTCAAAATTCTTTATTTCACAGTGTTTTGACCATTCTTGTATCAAATTATCATTATGCGCATGAAATTTCGTAACGCACATATTTTACAGTAACAGTGAAGAAAGTTGTGATCATAACTGTTAAATTCCAATGTTCATTTCGGAGCTTTTGAACTGGAGGGGACTTTCAATTGATATTTTGCACAGTTTTAGTCTGAAGTTTGATTTTTAAATAATGACCGAATATGTCGTCTATCATTTTACCGTGAGACGTAGGTAATGCATCATATTGGGAAGAAATCACAGCGGAGTGATCGTGTCCTAAAGGTCGCTTGAAAGCCGCGATGGTTGGACTCATTTGGAGCTCTTCTGCTTTTGCGGAAAGAAGACTCTGCGGCAAATATTGGCCATTGGAAAATATGATGCAGTGCGAAGTATATGCAATGCCATATACTACTTGTTTTTTCATCTTATGTTTATCAAATTATATTTACTGAGAGATGTTAGCACGGCAAATTATGCCACATCGAATGATTATTAAAAGCCATAAAGGATGGAAAATACTTTCGTTTGCCCCCTTCCCAGTCGGGATGTACGTGTCCATGGGAAGTACCTCCTCGAAATAGCGACGGAGGTGTCACGTTCTATCCGGTCTCACTTACCCCAAGGAGCAAAGGCCATGTTGCGAGACACAAGAGGCGGCAATGAACCAAACGGCACACGAAATGAACCCTTTGTCTGAAGTCTCCCTTCACCCACATCTATTTTTTCACCTGAAACACATGCAAAGAACATCTGCAATAATTCTAAAAATGGGGTTTCCAAAAATACTGCCGGTCTGCCACTGGTTAGAATTCTGCCGTTAATCTACATCTGCATCTACATCTACGAAATACCGTGCAAGCCACCACTAGGGTGTGTGGCACGGAGTGATTCCACACCAGGCATGTAGCACTCATTCCAGTTCAATCAGAACCGCGCGCGTTCCCCCGAATTCCAGGGGCAGGCCAAAGCAGTCAGGACAATGGTACGCAGTCAGACAACAAACCAGGAGAGTGATACGTAGAAGAACATGCTAGAATGCAGTGTACTACTCAAGATATAACTACTGGTTAGTATTATTAATGCGACAGATAAATAGCAGTACAAGGTGCTAAGACATGCAGGAGTATGTATATCATGCCGGAGATTGCATGCGAGGTTAGTATCTACAATTCATGGTAAGATATTTAGCACTACTAAAAAAACCTATTTAACCTAGTCAGTATCTTAGAACCGATCTATCACAACTATTATGGTCCTTTAATATTCGTGGAAAAAATGACATCTTAAATCTATCGGTTCTGCAGTCTATTTCTTTAATCTTATTCCTGTGATCGTTCCTGCCGTAATAGTTTGGCTCTAGAAAATATTTTGAACGTCAAGCAAAAAAATAGTCTGCATAAAAATTTCGAAAAGATTTAACCTATAATTCTCCCTTCCATCGGATAGAGGTTCCCACCCTAATTCCCTCAACAATTTAGTAACACTACTATGTTTATCATAACAATTTTTGACAAATCTAGCTGCCCTCCGCTGTATGCGATCTATATCTGAAACTAGTCCTACTTCATAAGGGTCCCATATACTAGCGGAGTACTCCGAGCGAGGTCTCGCGAGAGAAACATAACATCGCTCCTTTCCCTTCTCGTCACACTTTCCTAGAATTCTTTTAACAAATCCTAATTTACGACTTGCCTGTCCACAAATTTCTCGTATATGCTTCCCCCACGACAAGTCCTGAGTCACTCCCAAGTACTTAACTGACTCTACATTTATTAGTTCGGCATGATTAAATGTGTACATATAACAACGCACTTATTAAAATCTAATTCTAACTGCCAAGTGTCGCAACATCCGCTTATAGCTTCTAGGTCTTTCTTCAAAGCTATTCTATCAGAATCTGTGTTAATATCCCTGTACAATACTGCGTCGTACAATAATGCGTCGTCCGCTTATTTTTGGCTGAGCGTCGGGTATGTCTCCCTTCGGTTTTCGTTGCTCGGCGTAAGTGCTGAAGAGCGTCGAGACTGTCCTGAGTTATGGGTGCCCATACCCATAACTCTGGACAGTCTTTCACAGGACAGGACTCAGGACAGAGTCAGTACGACTTCAGTGACCCAACAACATTTACATAGTGTTAAGAGTATCTATTAAAGAAACTCAACTTGGAGGGAGATGGAAAATTAAAAACTTTGCTTGCGGCCTTCATCCGGAAAGTGTTTTTTTTACCAATATATCCGGAAGTGGGATCAGTTTTCAAGAATGGACAACAGATTTTGAAAGAGGCATTTAAATTAGTCGTATAAGGAAATAAAATTGAAGTGTTTAAATTTCAAAAACTGCAGTGTTTAAATATCTCCCGAGTACATCCGTCTCAGGTGAGTACGAATATAATACGGAAAAATGAGCAGAACTGAATGACTGATTATTTTATTCCTTGTTTTCCGTGGTTAATGTTCTCTCCTGCTCCTTTGTTTGCCCTTAATCTAGGCTCACCGGAATCTATTCGAAGTGGAAGGCTATTTATACATTTCTAAAAGGCGAGTGCTAGGACCCCTAGAAGGGATGGAAAGTGGGAAATTTGATAAACTCCATGTCGCTTGGGGAGTCCAGTGTGGCGATTTGTATCAAATTACGCACTTCCGGGGACAATTCCGCTGCAAAGGTTGTACAAGAAGGGACCCATACCAGTCCAACAAGAGGAAAGCAAATGCTTTCCAAATGGAAGGCAAGAGGTACACCGAAAAAGACGACTCAAGGAAGAGGAAGCTGTCTCACTAACTGTAACGGGACATTTTACGAAGCATCAATAGCTGCTTATTCGTGAAACAGCTAAAAATCATGGCCACAATATTTATGGAAATTATTCATATCAGGGGACAAAGGCCTAGTCGCGCGAAGAGGCTTCTTTTGTAAAACAGGAGTCAAAAACGAACGACAGCGGGACTCCTCACGGGACACTCGAGTGATGAGACATCTCCAATGGAGATTCTCCATATCCTGAAGATCACGACATTTCCTTTATGTTGGTAGACAGTTCATTTAACTCAAACGTTTTTTAAAACAACAGTCCGCCGTCCTTACCTGAATTTCAGATTAAGTTAAGTTGGGACAAGATTCAGGAGAGTTCATAGCGTCTAAGTTGGGGTTGATTTAGACCATTGTCGAAGTTTTGGTTGCCCTGGATAAACTCATATAGGTTATTCTCTGAAAATGGTTGAATTTATACCTTTCAACTTTATCTTCTGCTGTATGGCTTTTTTTAAGGCCTACGGGCTGCCTAAAACCATTAAAAAGCATGAATCACTGAGGATCACTTTTTATTGTTTTCCATTTCTTCGAACACAAAATTTCAGTTCTTTTATGAGACAAAACGGTTGGGTAAATGATTCTCATAAGAAAGCAATTAATCATTAATAGAAAACTGTCCAAATTACGTTAAGATTGCAAAAAGTTGCTGGACAGAGGAACTTGATGTTTTATTCCTCAACAAGATGAACGACTCACTTTTTCATTCACTTCGGTGAAAATTTATGACGCGAAAACCGTCTATATAGTCGTGGATGCTCGTCCATTATCTCGCTCTCGTGCATTTTTTTTACCATCCCCATGGAATCACATGGTTTTTCTCCATTTTATTCATATTTCTTTCCTTTTCCAACACTTCCGCTGATATATTGACCATTTCGCTTCGATTGACTCAATGAGTCAGTCAGGGGCCGATTCAAGGGACCGATTTTGTAACGTAACGCTCGACCGTAAAAGAGTCATTCCCGCTGGATCGTGGGTAATATTTCGAAAACAATTGCCGATGCCTATTTTTTAACTCACGTTCGAACTTATTTTGCCTCACGCTAGGGGTCCTCGTGTTTGACAACAAAATACCGGTCGAAGCACTCATTTTTCTTGGCTTCAATTACTTACAATGGGTGGCCAAAAATGCAGTTCTGTATTACATTGGAAAAGTATTTCAATAACATGTATAGTTTTCATTATTAGCCCATCCAATTAAGGCGAACTATCCGATTATAGCGTCTGTAATGGATTGCGTGTATGTTCGTGGTTATGCATCAACATATTAAGGTTCATAAGATCTCGAGAACTTATGTTTTGTTACGAGTGTTCAAGTTAATGCTAAGTAACAATGCATTTAGGAGTTACAAAGACGTAAGAAGTGTCGGAGATGACTGATAGCAGCAATTATTTCGTTATTCCTGCCACTGTCTTGTTTGAGATTTGGAATCTATCTCAATTGAAATGAAGTTGGTGACTGTGGAGTGCTATTGAATAATAAGTGTGGTTGTTTACATCGTTATTAAGTGATAAAGATAGCAGTGTTTTTGTTGTTTTTAATTCAGTAACTTGCCATATCAAGAGTTATATTGGTATTGCATTTCAATTTCGTGTACGGAATGGGTTTTTCCTGAAGTAATTTACTCACCCACGCTTAAGGCAACTAATTAATTAGCAGTAGACACATGGATAGATGTCCATGGCGACGGTTATTCTTTTATTTGAGGGTAAATTGTTAGGTTGTTTACGTACAAATGAAAGAGTGATGATTTTTTTTGTTAAATTTTGTGTGGTGTTTCATTCTGGTTTCAAATATTTAGTGTGTTTTATACAATCATATCCTTAAGTTATTGAAACAAGTGTTGAATGGTGTTCAAGTGACTTTGCGATAGAATTTATTATACATGTTCTGTGATAGACTACACGGGTGTCTGTGGTGATATTTCTGCCATAAGGGTGTAGTAAAAGACTATTTTTACTTTAGATGTGTTAGGTTAGTCAGTGTGATTAAAGTATTGTTAGAAATGATCAAATACCGAGGAGACTGCAATCACTGACCTTAATGAATCATTTAAAAGGAAAGTGGTGATGGAATGGCAAATGTATGGCATAAAGTTAGCGACACAATTAATTTAAATATCATTATGAGTCTGGTTATTTTCGCCTAAGTAAAAGATGCATGGCGTTTCATTATTTAGCATTGATTAAATTGTACCTCCTCAACCTATATTTTTTTTGATTCATTTGCCTTATTATTATCATCAGCAATAACTGTTCGGTTATTTGAATAAATCTCAATTTAACATTATATTGTGAACTTGTTGAAACGTTGGCAATGACTATAAAGTGCCTTAAAAATCTAACGGAAGGTGATGATATATGCTTCAAGAAATATACTCGTGAAGGTGGTTTGCGAAGTTATTATGGTTTGTTGTGATGATGCGCTTGGACGCAGTAATGTAGATAGATCAGCATAGATTACAACGTGAATGCTAGTTCTCAGCTGGTGGCTAGATGCAGGTATCGACGAATATCACTATTAATTGATGCCTGAAATCACCTGTCATAATATCTCAAAAGATAATTTAAATGATAACGGATGAGCGTTAGATTTGGACACTGACTATTTTAGTAAACCTTCGAGCATTAGCGATATTTAAATAATGAAAAGTATCGGGAAAGGTGTAGCGTTATCGCTACTTAACGAGAGCATAAATTGTTTTTTTCAATTGGTCAAGATCCACTGGTTTGCCAATGGACATTTGAAATTGGTGTTTTCATTTTCAAGACAATGATCATTAATCTTTATAAACGCAAAATTCTTCATCAAAGGTAAATGCTGTTGTTGGAATTGATTGTAATATGATATGAACGAAATGACCTCCTAATACATTATCATATTTGAATGTTATTCTTTAGAACTTCGTGAATTATGTTGGCCGACTTGGACAATTTAGTGCGTATCATTGTTCTCCATTAAAGAATTGTAAGGTATACAATAACACTATGGTACAGTAAAGTGCCCGAAATCCGTCCCGTCACCTAAAATTGTCCCCCTTGGTATCAAGCGTGGATGGTGTTGATACCTCTTGACAAACTCGTGAAACACTTCAGTACCACCCTCAGTTGACTGTTGGCATTGAAGTGGTTGTGACAGTTTTTATGTTTTTGCTGAGTATTTTTCGATTATGTTATGAGGAGAAACTGGTTATAATTTTCATTCAACTTCTGAACGCTATTCTCATGCATCAATGTAAGTAATTTTTCATTTTATTACTGCTATTAGTAGAATAGGGTATGGTTTTTATGCTCAAATTATCCGGGACCCTATAGGTTTTGCCGTTTAGCTAGGGCCAGCCGTCATTGTTTTCATAGGTCGAGTCCTAAATTCGTCCCCCTCAAGGTTTATAGGGTTCTAAAATCCGTCCCCCTTTCCTTATATTTATTTTCCCCTCCTTATTTTTCATTAAAAATTCCATATGGTATTTGATCCATCTCGCTTTTTAAACGTGGACGAAATTGGCAAAACCGTGGTCCAGAAGGAGACTACCACAGTGGTTACCAGCTAAGTGAAAAAGCAAATTCACAAAATTTCTCTCTCAATAAAAAAACAGCAACAGGAACAGCATCAGAAGAATAAAGTTCCAAAATGAAAAGCTAAGAAACAACACAACCGTGACTTCAAAGACCAAGCTGAAACGTCATTTTAAAAACTCAGAAACACGAAGAAATCAAGGAAGAATCGCGACTCGAGTTTAATTGACAACGAGACTGAAGTTCCTCTTATACCAATGGATGATGACGGCAGTTCCGACGAAAGAGATGAGCCATGCTTTATGTGCGGACAGCGTTTTTCTGAAGACAAACTTGGAGAAAAAAGTGTTAAATATGCGGCATGTTTCAAATGGTGACACGAACTGTGTGCATCGTCACCAAGAGTAAAGAACTTTGTTTGTGATTTTTGTTTGAAGTAATAAGTTATCATTTTTTTCTATAAAATAATCAAAATGATTGTTTTAGGTATTCCACTACGAATAAGCTTCGTTTTGGGGAGTTATTTTGCTTTCTTTTAATGTCCCTGACTTCAAATAAATAGTTAAGTGATAATGTAATCGGGGGACGAAATTAGGGTCCCTCTTTTAAACTCCAAACACTTACGTGAGTATTATCTTTGCTTACTCAGAGGTAAGAATAGTTATTTTAGTGACCCAAACGACGATACCAAAAATCTGATCGTAGAGAAAAGAGCTGCTTAAATTAATTCTTTTGGGAATTTTAAAGTTTAGTTTAGTATTTGAAATTTCAAAATTGGCTTAGAGGGGACGATATTTGGGCACCTTCCCTTTTTGTATATTCTGTATGCTTTCAACTTGAGCTAAGAGTGAACAGAGAGAGAGAGAGAAGTGATAGGCAGATAATAAGAGTGTAATGAGGGAAATAGACTGCAGAACGGACAGGTTTGATGTGTCGGTTTTCCCGCGAACGAGAAAGAGACCACAACGGCTGTAAAAGTATTTTGGTATATTAAGATAATGTGGCTAACTAAATGATTTGCTCCTAAATGTTAGTATTCTTGTCTGCGAGCGAAGGAGGACCAACAGCACGCCCTCTATATTTGCGGAGTAAACTCTCTTTGCACGATTAATAACATTAATACAAACTCCTTTAATTCGGCTTCACGATGATATTGAAGGGCATATTTGTGCAATGTCGTATTCTGAGCAGTTTTAGCTGATATCTGCTTTTGCATCCGTAGTCGTAGTTAAATATATTTAAATAGGATACTTTGGAGCGCATGTCGGTTATAACTCACCTCGTGCTACATATCCTTGAGGTGGCTTCCAGGGCATAATGTAGCAGTATAGAGAAGTCCCTTTTACGGTCGTGAAGTTGGTCCGAACACTGAAACTGAAACGCAATTTCCTAAATTTGATGAGAAGTAAGTTTGGCTGATACGCATCATCGTGGATCGGAACGCCTTCATATTCTCGCACAGCATTCTTGTCTTCATCTCTCGCAATGTCCCCCTTCAAGTCTGCCGTCTTGTCCGTGGTTATTCCTCTCCACATCTTCTTTCATTTTTCACTTCTAAGTTCACAAGATTCAGTTACGGCTGTTACCGCACGAAAGACTGAGGAACTCTATTCTTTCAGCTGTCCAACACTTAAAATTTAAACGAACTATCATTATTGCTAGTAATTAAAAAAGAAGAAAAAACTACGAAACTCCGCCAATTTAATGCGTGCGATTAAAAAGAAAACTTTTGACATTTTAGTAATTTAAATTTTATCCAAAAGTAGTTTAAGAGGGAACCTGTTGAAATTCCATAAGTTCCCAATTACAGATGGGTTCATGAACTTATAAAGATTTGAATTGTAACTTTCTCCCGGCAGTTTTACCACATTCCTGCATTGTCTTATATCAATATAAAAATGCACTTGGAAGACCAGAAAAATGAGATTGAAGAAGCCGAACCAGAAATTCCATTGAAGTGTGATTTTGTGCTGAAGAAAGATCTAATAATTTTGTCGTGGTTCTGTGCTGTATTCCAAATCGCCTGAAGTGGCAATTAAATTGTTTTTGTTTTAGGCCCTGAGAGATTTTTGTTCGGGCTTTAGGAATCTCCGGCATGAATCTTAGATGCTGTAGGCCTCAAGAAATAACCATTTTTATTTTGCATTTTGTAAAAACATGCAAAAAACGTAGACTTATATCGGGCATTTAGTTTTTTAAATAATAAAACGATTATTCCGGTTATTTAATGAAAATGCAAGCTTTGACAGTATTCGCAATATAAATTATGAGAAAAGATGCCTAAGCGAAGGAAAGGAAACATACACATAAAAACTATCATGATGTCTTGCTCAAAGAAACCATGCAGAGTACGTGGTTTAGGTAGAATTATTGAGCATCTCTTAGGAATTGCAATCATTAATTCAATTACACTCCTTATGTTAGAGACTCAATGACTTGGTTTAGGGATCTTACTCATACGAAAGTGGTTGGCGCTCTTTTAATGCCTTTTTTACGTGATTCGTATATAATTTCCATAATTTGCTCATTGAATTCCAGCTCTAGGAAAAATGCCACCGGTTTCATTAGAAGTTTTGCACTGATTTCTTCTGGAATATTCCGTACTCTGATGAACTCTTTTGCTTAACTTTTAGGACCTTCAGGACTATGAAAACTTTCTGTTTGTCACTGTCACTGACAAAGGCGACGATCTTACAAGCCTGTTCCAATGCATCACCACAGCCAATGCCTCTAGCAACTTCCATGATCTGTATCACCCTTCCCTTTCGCAAACTACTTCAAGGCATTTCCAGACCACATTGACGTGGAACACTGTTTCAATTGCTTCCAACTTACACACCAGTTGCAGACGTCTAAATCCACACATGCTCCAGACCAGCGGAGGCGTAAACAAAATATTTCTACGGGTTTTTCTTCGTTATAAATGGTTTCAGGCACAACTTTGAGGTAGCCCTTTACGCTTAAGGCCTCTTATAGGAAGGACAACCATTATAAAAATTGGTTATATTTCACAATTAGTTTCATTTCTCATGACCATGGTTTTATGGCATAATATTTAAATTTGATGGTGATTATGATGAAGTGTCTGATTCCGACAATTTTTTATTTGATAAATGCAATAACCATGGAATACTCTTGCCTCAGAAGGCTTTACTCCCTTTCAGAAGGGCAAACAACTAAAATTCATTTGCACATTTTCCTATTAACAAAGAGAATGCATGGGTGTCCTCGATATCATCAGTCAATCAGAAAAGAATTTATTGATTCAAACTTAAGTTCGCTCCACGTTTTCTCGATATTATGAGCTATTATGGGGATATCTTTTCCATTTGCTTTCCTAGCTTCGGGAGTTTCCAGCGCCATTTCAAGTCGCCACACATGCGATATTTTCAAAATTTGACTACATGCATGAAAAATCGCCATCATTCAGAGAAAAAGTATCTCCACTTAGTTGGTAATTTAAGTAAATTATTTGGTAGTTTAGTGAATTTTTCTGCGTTAACATTTTTATTTTTACAAATTATCTCACGACGGCAATGCTTTCGAACATTTTCGTTCAAACTGCCATATGTTAGCCGATTTTAGCGTGATTGCATTTTTATAAAACTGTTAGCAGTTTATTCTTCCTACTTTGCAAAGATAAGAAATAAATGTCTCTTTGATGGTTTATTAATGAGAAAATCACAACAACTTCGTATAACGAATGCGTCGTTAACGTTTCTCCGCATTAGATTCTCCAAACTTCAGCGACAGTGGAAACAACCGGCCACCACAGAATGTTGTCTTCGGATTGGTCGCTCATACAGTTTTCACCGTAAAAATCGCTTTAGTTTCATTGAGTGTGTAAGCCACGGAACTACTACTTTTGAGATGAGCTAGTTAGGTAGATAATATGGAAGGGATTTGTCGTTTTCCACCATATCGAGGGAGAAGATTCCATAAATATGCGTTTATTTCACTAAAATTCATCTCGTGGCGTAAGAAAAACTCTTTCTATGCTTTTCACGTGGCAATGTTTTATGAGAAAAGAAATATCACGTTGTCGAATACTTTCCCCTCTGATTTGGGCAGTACTAATTCTTTTTTCTTTTTTGTTTATCGTGCGCACTCTCAGTGCCTCCCACTTCACGCCCTCGTTGTCCCCTTACATCCGATCATTCCCAATATGGTTTCCGACTGACGGCGTTTTCTCCCGCTTATTTCTACCTTCGCCTCGGACCTAAAAAAAACACCTTAAGGTGGGGTGTGAGGTTGGACACGGTTTAGCTGTCGCAATACACCTTTACAATTCTTTCACGAGTTCCCTCATTCAGGATACAAAATGCTTGCTGACGAGTTATCCAATAGTTCGGAGAACTAGACGTCTCTATGGGCCCCTATATACAGCGCCGTTTATCATCTGACGCTAGTCTATGAAATTAAAACGCGGCTTTATGAACAATATATAGAACGTGAGCTAACCCTTGAGCCTTTCACGGTTCCACAGACAAAATGTACATGATAAACTCCGCCCAGGCGTCAAAGCGGATAGCTCGTGGAATTTTCGAGCACTCTAGGTATATTTTTATGGTTAGAGAATAGATAATTCTGTGAGAATGGTTGGATGTGTCGGGTTTCGCAAAATATTATTGAGGTCGTTAGAAAATAAATTAGTGTGAAAATTACAGAATGAGATAAAGTTAAAATTTGAACCGATGTTCTGAAAGCGATTCCCGTCCCAGCTGCTGCTGCTAAGAGGGGAATTAATACAAGATTATCTGAACGGCCTCTTTATGTGTCTCACCGATCTTCGCTGCGCGCGCTATAACTCGTTTCTTAAGTCATTAGGATCCCGAATACCGGCAGAGTAGTGGTACACTTCAAGTGGGTGCAGATGAACTTAGCAGCCGGGCGCCTCTCCAACATGTCAAACCAACTAAACCTTCATACCTCTCGGCAGATCTCTTGCGGCACCGACCGTTGGAGCAGGAATGAACCTCAAAGGTTAGGGTAAAACGTACAGTCATTAGCCATTTGGTGGTTTGAAGAGCGTAGTAAGACCACAGTGAAATGGAATTTACAATTAGTATGCTACATTTGATGGAGATCTATATAAATATACCCATACATACCCACATACATTCACACGTGGTGTATGAATATTTAATAAAATGTGGGTTTTGATCATCTTAATATTTTGATTGTCTTGTTGATCAGTTGCAAAGCACTCTAGTTAAAAAATAGAAATATTCGATTCGAGAAGTTTATCTATTACGGCTATTCATCTTGCTGACTCATCTTTCAAATTTTTATTGTTCTCTGGAAGTTTTGTGGGATAATTTTTAAACACTTTTGATCATGATGGAGTAGAATTCCTCCGATTCAGATGCCATATGAACCTGAATAAAAGTTTTGTTGATGACTGTGAAACCATGGAATGATTTCGTCTGTGGAATGGGCGATGCCGATCCATATCTGGGCTGTAAGAAATTCTTTGTTTCTTCAGTTTTATCAGCTGAGCAGTAGAAAAAATTTATATTTCTGATGTATTTTCTCCGCAAAAGTCAAATTTATCAACAGGAGTAGTAATATGGTTTGTCACCGTCTTCTTAAAGCTTGCTTTCCTTTAGATCCCTCTGGGATCCTCTGATTCGTTCACATGGACTTTTACCATGAGATATAGCAAAAAAATGCCTCTCTGTTTTCATGAAAAAATTATCATCGTGATGGGATAGGCGAATGGCATTTTTCTTATTTTATACTGGGTAAATGATCCATCGGAAAAGTATGTTATTTTTTCTAGCTGCTGTAGAAACCTTCTCATTTCCCTTACCAGATGTTTAGGGAAGGGAATAGAAGGAAGTTATTTTGTGTTGCATTGAATCACTTTAATGCAGCTGGTTCATTTTTATAGTTCTCCACACTCTCGAAAGGGTGCCAGAAAAGGATGAAAAGTTGCCTGTGAATATAGACCAATGATATGATTGAAATTCATCCTTCAGTAGAAAAGGGAGGTTTTCTGAAATATCCCCAAGACAGTATCCATGTCACGCCTAAGGCCTTTATTTTCAAAAGTAAGAACTTAGTTTACCTTTTAGTTATACAGTGATGGTATTTTAATTGCCCTAACATATCTGACAGCCTTTATATGCATTCCAAGAGTGCATTAATACAAGTAACTACTCACACCGGTCGGTTGAAACCCACTGTCTGAATTTCACCTCTGTTTCGACATCTTCAAAGCTCTCCCATTCCTCCCGAAGTCTTGTTCTAGCGTTAACCACCCCTGTGCATTCGTTATATTTTGATAGCATGCAGCGTTTGTTATCTACATTGTACACCCCGCAACTCAGGAGATCTTTGTTACTGAACATTTACCCCTATTTCTGCCAACATCAGTTCCAAATTTTGGAGCTACATTCACATACACACTCACAATGCGTGTACAAAATGCATCAGCTGCGACACAGTACTTAGGCCTTAGCTCTTAAAACTTTGAAAACCCAATTTTTTGAAAAATCAGGATTTTTTTCTTTGAAGGCAACGTATGATTCCTTAAAATTGGGTAAAATAAGCCTCTTTTGAGCATTTAATTTGGCATCATTAGATTCCGTCACAGACACACAGTCCTTTCTATCTGCCATTATTCGGCCATGCCGATCATTCACATAAAATCAGCGTCCTTTATGGCAACACCCATTTTCAGTTGGTTATTGGGTTTGTCCTCCCACATTTCAGGTAAAAATCCCTCTATTTTTTAATAGCCTACTGCAATGAGGAGCCAAGTGTCGAATAATCGATATCAAATCGATTCTGAATGTTTTTTATACTCCAACTGCCGTGAGAAATTGCTTTTAAGCCATCATAATAAACCCTACGGCTTAAAGTAATTACTTTTCCATCATCTGATGTTGCATATTTCATTTTCTACCAGAAATAAGCAATTAATTCCTGTTAGTATTGACAGAGATATTGACTGTGGATAGTTTTTGTAGGACCATTAGTTAGTCATATGTCCATATCTATGGATTTGATAAACTTAGTTGTCATCGATTCAGCCATTTTTGTGGATTTTCTAATGATTCACTCTCATATTAATCGCTTTTCAATCTTAGAAAGAGAAATGCCACGTGCTGAGCAAGCTTCATTGACTGAGTTCACGAGGAGACATTCCGACTCAAAACTAACTTATCAATACTCAAATTCAGTTACAGTGTCATCGTTCATGATCGGAAGTTTTTCATAATAGTTTAATGTACTGTGCTCTATCTGGTATCAATCCAGCCCAGTAAAATGAACGGTTTGAACGGCATGGATTGAGGGCAGCTTAGAACTAGTTAAGTCTTTGGTCACAGCACCCTCCAAGTATCGTTCTTATAAAGTGGGATGAAACCATGTACCACCCGCTTGTGCCTTACGTATCGTACCTGGTTCCTCCCCACGGGTAGTTGCCAATTTAAAAATAAGCCCTGGGTAAACATAGTCAATCAGAAACTAGAATACAATCATACCAGTATAAACCTAAAGCAATTACCTACTCATGGTGTACTTATCTTCACTATCTCTGCTGTAGTACTTCTTTTGATTAACGGCACATTTAAAATGGAAAGATTAAACGAGAAATCTGTAAGATACAAGATCACTTGTCGCAGCTGAACGAATCCTCAGCTGGCAATGACGAACTTCCCGCTCCTTCACCTTAGAGTAAGAATCTTCGTCCTGTCATCGGCCCTCGGGCACTAGGACGGAAGGAAGGCACCAGGTTTCCACCCAAGCATCCAGTTATACCCTACTCTCCTCTGCATTTGATCCGTCATGTATTTTCAAAATACATGCATATTTTCCATAGTAATACCAAAATACATGCATAGCATACCTACAGCGTAGTACATGTTGGTTCCCCTTTTGACAAGTTTCTGCATATTCTTGCTAATGCATTATTAATCTTAGTATTTTTGATGTTATTACTAGGTATTATGGTGTATACTGGTGAGAACTCATCCCCTGCCCCACACCCTCGAGGTGGCTTGCTGGGTGAAATATAGATGTAGAACCGGCAACCAACGCTTGGGCGGTGGGCGAATTAAGGCAGTTTGAGCGAAATATCATCTTACCTACAAATCAATGAATTTGGTCTCATTTTAAAGAAAATATCTCACCTCCCTAATGACACCAAAAATTTTATCCCTCACCACATTACTTTCCGAGATATTTACCAAAAAATACCGGCCCTATTAAATGGGAAATGGTACGTGTATGCACTCCAGAGAGACATGATTTACAAAATGAGGAATTTCTAACACTTAGATTTCGTAAAAGCAACTAACAGCGTGTAGTTTGTATGTTTTCTCAACTATTTGTGAAAATTAATCATATTGTCACCGCAATAGGTTCTTGGGTATCACAAAAAACCTTCCGTTTTTAAGGAGTTTCAAACGTACAGCGTTTGAGACAAGCTAAAGACTTACTTAGATATTTTCATTTAATTACTCACAATTTCTGTAATATAAATCTATATTTTCGCACCATTAATAATGCAATATTTAATTGATGTGTCTTACAGCCGGTGAAATTAAAATGTATAATTCGAATATGGCCTCTATTATGACTAGGGAACTATCTCGCTCGGACTACCTTAAATGCCTAAGCTCCATTCATTTTATTTTACAGGGAGAGCATTCACATAATGGCCACACTTACATCATAAATGACAGATATAATTAATATTTCATCCATTAAAAATGCACCATTAACTTTTTGCTGTTAGTAATACTGCCTTAATGATTCTAGAGCATTGTTTATACTGCTGAGGGGAGGAGATTTTGCCTCGTCAACTCTAGCACCGGAAGCACTCGACGGATTGAACGAGCAATTGCGCCTCGATAATGCGATCCTTATTATCCGTCAAGGAAGTAATGAAAAAAGAATTATGCATAATTCCACGTCGGGAAATCGTAATTTTTCCGATCAAATTTTCGGAAAAATCATTCCCTCTTGTAAGATGCCGTGCAGGCATGCCACCATGACCATGTGCATTGCATCCCGAAACCTTAGTTGAAGCAAATCATAATTTCTGGAGTGGAATTTTGAATACTAAGTTATTTTTCATTATTTCCGGAATGGAGAGAATCCACCAAGTGAAGCGCGAGATTACTCACTTCGTGTAGCAATGGACTTAAAATTCTCCCGGCGTGAGATGTCCAGTCACCGGTGTCCGCTAGGAGAGTTGCTTTTGGTGGGTGTGGGAGAAAAAACTTTTAACACAAAAGTTTTCAGTTGTTTTTTGCTGTTAGTTTTATGTTTTAGCTAAATTAAAGATCGCACATTAGGAGCAGAAAGGAAAACCATTTACATCCTTCTTTAAATTTCTGCGAGCACTTAACCCTTTAACGCCGGAATTTTTTCCCCTCCGATTTTTTCCTCTTTTCAGGAGTTGATCTTCATTGCATTAAAAACTTATAGCCCAAATATTATAGAAATATGTGCAGTGGTTTCATGAAAATGATCTGTGTCCATATGATCACGTTAGGCGGATACCGTATAGCAATAGCATCCCCGTTCGCGTGCATTCAATTCTTCAAATAATCGCTAAATTTATTTTGCTCCCTGGGTTAAGGCTTTGAAATATATAAAAAAATTATGATTTTTAAAGTTATTTTTATTGATTCTTTTGAACATAAGGATTATATTGCACTAACAAATTGTGCAAATATATGTCAAAAACACATAAACGCAATGTGAACAGTAAAAACATTCATTTTTTGTGAAAATTTGCAAAACATGGTACACAAATTCCTAAGTCACATTTTACACATTGGGTACGAACAGTACTTTGGCAATGGTCACCTGCACAGCGGCGTCGATTGCATGGTTCAATCAAATGGCCAATACCGTCAATGCGAATTTAATCACTTACTCGGACATGGATACCACTATTCCTTGACTTCAAAGGCCGACCTACACTAAGAGGAGGATTTTTGCATTTTTTTCAGATACATTTGGACGATGCTGCGACGAAACTCTAATTGTGAGAGGGTTTTTTCCCGACTTCTTATGGTTCAACCCACGAATTGTGCAATGACGCGTCCACTAGCCATGTGAATATGCACCACCACCATTTTTTACCTCTTATCCCTATTCTGTAGTAGTGGGACACATTCTCGTCCATTCTGTCCGTTCCCCCCATGTAACGGTTGTACTCCGAAATCATTAATGGACGAGGAATGCGAACAGTCCTCTTTTCTGCCCGTGAATATCGCGGCACAAGAGCTACAGGCTGAATGCTATGACAGGTAGTAACCACGCTGACTGAGGAATTGTTTACCCACTTTACCAAAAAGATGTCGTCCTCCTTACTGAGGTATTTCTCATAAAAACCCCTTTGTTTCTTACGTATTTCTTTAGGTGTCATTACTGGACAGTCTTTTGGAATACGGCTTTCTCTAATAGTTCCTGTGGCTTCATTACCCCTCGACCTAAGCTCTTTTAGAAGTTCAAACCCGGTGAATAAATTATCAAAATATTGTTAATAGGAAAAGTTCCTTTTTTCTTGAGGAATTTCGTCCAGCATTTGCAGAAGAGGAGCAGCGTATTTCCCTACCATATTCGGCATTTGATGCCGGGTTTCTACCTTGATAAATGGTATTTAGAGACCATACTTTGTAGCCAAATCTAATAGGCTTACCGCGTAGGAACTGTTTACAGGGGTGTCGTCCAAAATATTCAACCATGGACTCATCAAAATCCAGGTGCTCCTCAGGGAGGAACAAAGTTAGAAATCGGTTTTTCACTAGATTCATAATTGGCCTTAGCTTCCACATTTTGTCCTCCGAATTAGGCTGGGAATTATTTGAAAAGTGTAAAAACTTAGACATTTGTAAAAATCTATCCCGGCGCATAGCATTCACAACAAATTCATTACGTAGGTCATCAGATGAATCCCAGTAATCGCGTTTACTGGGAACATTATTATAACCCGAGAGGATCAAAACTCCCAGGAAGACCCTCATTTCAGCAGATTTTATATTCAAATTAGGAAAATTCGGCAATGCAGCATAATCTGTTTACTGCGAAATTAGGAAGTCAATTAATTCATCATCAAATGTCAACTCGAAAATTTCAGTCGGGGACGTCTCACCAATGTCACAATAATTTGCGTCCGGAAATAATGATTTTTTTACACGAAGATCTCCATCTTTCCAAGTAGTCAATGCTCGTTTCACCTTCTTCCTCTTTGATTTTGAGTTTATCCGTTTGTCACTCGCCTCGAGTCCATCACTTTCACACACCCCTCGTTGTTGTATACACACACACTAATAATTCAGCACCCGCTCGAAGTTGACGACCGGGCAGATTATCCATGAAGCCACCGCCATCCTCCTCCGCAGAATCTTCATCAGATAACACGTTGCTCTCCGGAGGCTCTATGTAGATGCCTAAAATGTCGTCGTTGTCATCTTTCAGTGCTGATAGGACTCCTTGAAGAGTCATTCCCCTAAAAACTGACGCCTTGAATGAATAATTTGTAAACATTTCGATTATCATTGCCGTAGTGAATTCAAGAATGCTTCCCTTTTAGAGTTCATTGTCTCCGATGCACGCGTATCCCACTCCTCAAGTCCAATCTTGAATATAAAGTGCGTGTCGGTGATATAGCTCAGCTTTTTAGCAGAAGAAAAGAGCGTCTACCTCCTGAAGGTGCCCGCATAGTAATGAAATTTCAGTGGAATCGTTGTGCAGAGAAAAAAACCGTGATTCACCCTTGTTACATTGTAGCATTCCACACTCCGGTTTCATGGCTTTCTAACTGATATTATTACATAATAGTATTTCATGACTCATTTCATTACTACCTACATTGGAAAATAGCACCTGGATAGAAATTGACGCTCCAGCCGAGAGTATATACAGTTGTGGAAATGTGCCACAAAGTCGCTTCACTGCAGACACGCCAAACAATGATCGGTATACAATTTTTCACTCGCAACCATAAAGTGAAAATGATAACATGATAGTTTTAAAACAACAGCGGTTTATTACAATGTCCCGAATAAGAAATATCTTAATACATTTATCGAAAAAAGCGTTCGTAACGCTGCCTTCCTCATGGAACCCTATTGCTCCGGTATCCGCCTAGCGTGATCATACGATCACGCGTAACATTTCTTCTAAATTATATAATTATTTATGAGAATTTTATAACAATATTAATCTGTAGGGTATATTGTAGTATTCTTAGCACATGTACTGAAATGTATCAGAATTTGAAGAAAAATGCTCTTGTGCTATATAGTACACTAAAGTCATGCATTCATGCGGAACAGTTTAGTGTAGGCCACCACTTTGAGAAAGCTGTGTACCAAAAACGTTCAGTTGAATTGACTTAATATTTCGTATTCTGGACGATAAATATATCGAGATAATGTTACCAAAACCGCATGACAAAAATTTAAGAAATGAGGAAAGGGGGGCTATGTGGAGCAAAAAATGTTTGCTGTGATCATATGAACCCGCTAGGCGTTAAGGGTTAATGTGTTCTGAGTCCATCTCGGCCTTCTACACATCTACATCTACATAATACCTTGCGAGCCGCCGCATGGGCGTGTGACAGGGGGTGTTAGGTCACCAGCCGTGTTAAGGTGTTCGTTTTTGAAGATGAAATGGTGACTTGTATTGTAGGAGTGTATTTAGTGAATTTCAATTTTTATTGTGTTCGCTTATTGTGCGCGGAAAGGACGAGTTCTTGTATCTATCTGTTCGGCAGTGTATCTCTCTTATTTTATCGCATCTGTCAGACCTTGAGACGTAGTGAGGAGTCATGATAATATTCTCTATGTCGCTCTGAATAATATAAGTTCTGAATTTCTCCAGCATCCGAAGCCTAGCGTGTAGCCTCCGAGTCTCTAGGGGCTCCCACCTTAATCCCAATAAAAGTTGTGAGACACTATATGTACGCTCGTAGCAGTTTCTAACGAAGCGCGCTGCTTTTCTTTGTATTTTATTCATTTTTTTGGCTAAATCTATATGACCAGGGTCCCAAACCTCGCGGGGTATTCGAGGTGTGGCCTAACCAGAGCGAAGTAGCATTTCTCTTTGACTTTTTCATCCGAGGACCTTCCTATTTTAACAAAATCTAGTTTCTTTAATGTTGCTCAGCATATGTTCTGTATGTGTATGTGTACTTCGGTCAATGTCTTTCCATTGTGGTGCGTATTTCGAGTCGTAAGTCCCATCGATTATCCACATGACGCTCCATGTTTCTTCCTAAATCCATTCTTTCTTCTTGTTCTCTCCAACTATTTCATCTACTTCTACATAATAACCTATAAGCCAGCTCAAGGGTGTGTGGCGGGGGATGAGTTATCATCAGCATGGACCATAATGTGCCCTAATAATGCTAACGAAACTACAGTTATTAATTCATGAAAAGAACATGCAGAAACTCATCAAAAGGTGAACTATCTCCTACATAAACTACACTTTAGGTATGCTACGAATGCTACAGAAACTATTGGCACTGATGTTTTTTAGCTGCATAAAAGATCAAGGAAATAACAGTCTCAGAGGATTTGTGCGAAACGTTATGTTAGTACTTCGTTCCAGAAGCAAGGAATAGAGAGAAAAGCATCCAATTAGCAGCATTTCCTGTCGACAAATCTAAAATAAAGTCTCATTGTCAGCTATAAGGTTCTCTTATTGATCGCACGAAAAAAGACATTGAAAACCTGTACATTCTGCAGGGCTGATTGGTTTGATGGTTTGAAACGTCGTTTTTTTCGCTTTTAGATCATCAACAGTGGGTTCATAATATCAAACAATGTGGGCCCAGCACAGCTCTCTGTGCATCCGAATTTTCAGTTGAGCTATTGAAAAAAGATGGAACAACGGCTGAAATTGTAAATAAATCTTGGGAATAAAACACTTCATGAACTTTACAAAATAACCGTTGAAGGTTTCATGAAAGGAATCTTGCCATTTGATTACATTGAATGCAAGACTATTATGTTTCTCAATATGGGAATTGCAAACGACTGTAACAACATCAGAGCGTGTAAAATTCTGATGAGTGGCATAAAAAAGAGAGTTGAAAGCAAGATCAATATATATTGGAGAAGACCAGCTTAGATTTAGGCGGAGTAAAGAGACAAGAGTTCCAATATTAGCCCTGATATTAATTTCAGAACGTAGATTTGAAGTGAATAGAAGAATTTATGTTACGTTCATTGATCTAGAAAAATTATTTGAAAGAGTAGCCTGGAAGTTGCTGTTCCAGGTTATGAAAAAATACAAATCGACTGGAGAGAGGAATGACAAATCCTTAATTGTTTTAGGTCACAAACCACGAAATTAACATCAATGGGGAGAGAGACGAAGCCAAAGTAAATTGAGGGGTGAGACAAGGCTGGCCTCTGTCACCTTGACTTTTCATTCTACTCATAGAAGAAACAATAGAGGGGATCGGGTTGATGTTGTGGTGGCTAGAGTACTGGCTAACCATACGGACGGCCAGGGTTCAAATCCCTGCAGGGGAGGATGTTTTTCAAAGGAAACCCGATCCCTACTTGAGTGTCTTGTGGAGGGCACTTCAAGTGAAGTACTCCGGCTGTCGGATGAGGCGTTAAACCGTGGTCCCCTTGGCGCCTTTCGTTAAGAGCAGGCTAATGCCGACGCCGGGTTTCTATCCTCTCTTCATCCCTTATCTGTCCCCTATGGCGCAAATGACCTTATCAGTCGGTCGCCTCCCCAAAAATCTAATGCAATCCAGAAACAAGGGAAAAAACCAAAATCAAGGAGTAAAGGACATAAAAGTATATGAAATACCCATTCATACTGATGACGATTTTGTCGCTCTCGCCGACTCAGAAAAAAACATGGACAGCCTTTTCGGAGACTCTTGGACGAAAACTAAACGAATTAAAATGTAATATGAACACTCAGAAAGCCAAAATGATGGTGGAAGATAAGTACGACAATAATATACAAGTCATAGTTCTGCAACTTGGGCAGTTTGACAACAAACAGAAATAAAAGTAAACAATAGGTTAAAAGGATTGCCCAAGCTCTCTCCCTCTCTCTCTCTCTCTCTCTCTCTCTCCCTCTCTCTCTCTTCCAGTTCTCAATCCTTAGATTGGTTTGAATACAGACCTCCATTCATCTTTTTTTTGAGCTGTCCTTTACAATTCTTCACAGGATGTTGCCCCAGCATACTTCCTCACTTGCGCCAGATACTATCGTTCCCTTGGCCTCTCCCTCTGTGTCGTACCCTCTAACACCATTCCCTCTAACAAACACTTTACTAGACTCTCGTGTCTCAACATATGCCCCACCAATTCTGCTCTTCTTTCCACAATGCTCTTCCATAGTCCATTCCCCTTCTCTCCCGCTCTCTTGAACACCTCTTCATATTTAACTCTGTCCATCCAACTAATTCCCAGCATTCGTCGATAACACCACACTTCTAAAGCATCCAAGTCTTCTCCTTTCTTCCTTTGCAATGGTCCATGTTTCACATCCGTAGAGAGCAATGATCCACACGAAAACTTTTATACATCTTTTCCTTGTGTCTCCGCTAATGTTCCTTGCAGTTAAAAGTTTTTTCTTCTCGTTGAAAGCTCTTTTAACCATGGATATTCCATTTATAATTTCTCTTTTGCTTTTTCCGTCACTTGTTACTATTGCCCCCAGGTATTTGAATTCCTTGACCATTTGTAAGCTTTTGCCTCGTATACTAAACTTACAATTAACAAATCCCTCTTTACTGCAAACCATTCCCTTTGATTTTATTGTTAATTCTCGTATTGTATTCCCTTTCCATTGTATTTTTCATATTTTTCACTCTACTTTGTAGTTCTTCTTCAATTTCTGCTGAGATCACTATGTCGTCCGCCAATCTTAGCATGTCCACTTTAATCCCTAGTATCTTTACCCCTCCGCTTATCTTTTGAATTGCTACTTCTATGTACAAGTTAAATAGAACTGGTGATGAGGCACAGCCCTGTTTCACGCCTTTCTGGACCTCTGCTTCCTCCCCCCACTCGTTCCCTTTATTCTTATTACCGCTTTCTCATTTACATAGAGGTTCCATATAAACCTTCTATCCCTGAATTTCACCTCTATTTTCTTTAATAAATCAAATAATTGTCCCCATTTAACATTATCACAAGCTTTTTCTACGTCTATAAAATCCATGCAAGTGTCTTTGTTGTTGGCGATTCTCTTGTCTAGCGGCGTCCTTAGGGTTAGAATTGCTCCTCGATTTCCCATCTTTTTTCGGAAGCCAAATTGATCTTCACCTATTTCTGCCTTTATCTTACCTTCAATTTGGTCAAGTATTATGTTATTAATGATTTTTGTAGCATGACAGATTAGGCTAATTGTACGGTATTCTTTTCACCTCGTCGCATGGGCTTTGTAGTATGGGTGGTATTGGTACTATGTACTATGCATCTATCAAAGTCATTTGGTATTACACCCCTTTCAGATATGTCCTTGACCATTTCAAACAGTGAATATTTTGTTCCAGTCCTTCATGTTTGAATCAATTCTGCTGTTATAGAATCAGTTCCCGGCGATTTATTGTTTTCAATTCTCTTCAATGCCATTTGAAATTCTGTTCTCTAAATTCCATTCCCTAAGTCATCTTCATTAATTTCTTCTACCTTCTCTAGAAAGTTTCCTGGTTGCTTGTCTTTGTTCAATCTTTCTAAGTAATCTCTCCATCTTTTTGCGATTTTATCATCTTCAAACACTATATCACCGTTTTCAATTCTGATGGATTTCCCCTTATTATTCCTCTTTTCTCCAAAGAATTTTTTAATCTTTTTATAGGCTGTTTCTATTCTATTCCATCTCATATCACTATCCATCTCCTCACAAGCATCTTCTAGATATTTTTCTTTTGCCTTACGTACTTTCCGATAAATTTCATTTCTTATCACTCTCTACTTCTTTTGGTCTTCTTCATTCCTGCTGTTCTTGAGTTTTCGTCTTTCATTTATTAGGTTTAATACCTCCTCGTTCATCCACTTCCTTCTATTTCTCTTTTTCTCCTTCTTCGGCACTTCATCAGCGGCATTGAAAATAGTTCCTTTAATTAGTTCCAATTCTTCATTTTCATCCTCACACTCCTTCAAGTACATCTTATTATTTGTTTTCTGCTCATAAGCCTCTCTGTATATGTAGTTCCTCTTGTAATTACTCCAGAAGCCAATTCAATTTATTGCTTTTTTCAATCCTCTTAAGCTTTATTACACATTTCATCATGACCAGGTTGTGGTTACTGTCTACATTTGCTCCAGGATGGTTCCTGCAGTCTTGAAATTCAGTCTAGAAAATGAACTTCCTCGAAATTGACCCTGTAATGCCCGATGTTAAATAAACGAATCTCATTGGGTATCTCATCCACCAATCCCCACCTACTATCCCATCACCTGTTTCCTGTTCCAACCGCCTACCTCCCCGCCAGTCGATCACCTGAGATGCCATGAGTCAGTCATGCCCTGACGCACGAGTGTTCATTTTATACGCGTACCGCCACAGTACGTTTCAGATCCGGAAACCATGACACCTAACTTTCTCACTGTTTTGTTTGATATTTTTAATTATATTTTTTTCCTACTTTTCCCGGTCAACTCAATCAATTAACCGCGCTATTATATTAAACTCTCGGTTTTCCTTCTCTCTCTCTCCTCCCTTTTCATGGAACGGAAATACTTTCTCATCCTTCCTATCCGTTTGACTAGCATAAAATTTTGAACATGAACTATACAACTATCATAAGCAACTCTTAATGATTTAAGGACACCCACATTTCAGCATTTTGATTAATATATAATCCACCCTTGAAACTTTCCATTTCTCAATACTCTGACAGATGTTACCACCTCATTCTCACTTTGTCCTTATCCTCGTCGTCACTCTTGCTTACTAATTTCCGAGGTTCACCCTCATCGCATATTACGCATCATAATACGAATCTTCAAAAATCACCTTTGAAAGGCTCTGGCGTTGCTCTCGTCCCACCATGATCTCGTCACTTTTGTTCCGTATTTCCAAAACACCCTTTTCCAGGACAACTCTTCATTGCCTTTCAATCACTCTGCATTTCTTTAGTCTCCTCCGTACGCATTCCTTCCTTTCTCCATTTCAAAGCGATTTCGCATTCATAATGTTCCTCTCTGTTTTCATTACAGGAGGTGGAGGTAGGAATGTATACGATAAAGTCAGTGATATTCAAAGATGTTCAAGCATTAGTAGTCCTCCGATATTTCTCAGATTGCATTCAATCTCATTTACCCCTATTTCTTTTCACTCCCTGCAGTATTCCCTTTTTTATTCCTCCATCCATTGCCATCATTTTCCCGACCTCTCTGGGTTGGATTGGACATTTGGGGAGGCGACCGACGGCCAAGGTCATTTGCGCCATAGTGGATAGGTAAGGGAGGAAGAGTGGATGGAAACCCGGCGTCGGAATTAGCCTGCTCTGAACAAAAGGCGTCAAGGGGACCGCGGTTTAACGTCTCATCCGACAGACGGAATACTGTACTTGAAGTGCCCTCCACAAGACACTCAAGTAGCGATTGGGTTTCTCTAAAAAACATCCACCTTTGCAGGGATATGAACCCTGGCCACCCGTGTGGTTAGCCAGTACTCTAGAGCCACCACACCAACCCGATCCCCTCCCTACCTCTCCTTTTCTACCAAAACCTTCTGCACTTCCTATGGATACCAATTTCAAACTCGCTAACAAACATTTGGCGCGGCCAACCTTTGGCATCCAGTCTGAAAAGCAAGGCACTATTCAGCAGAAAGTTCGAAAAAGTAAGATGTTTATACTTGACATGAAATCTTGCTAGCCCTCGGAGCTCAACTGCGTTTGAAGGCGTCGGGGGAACATCCCAGGAGATTAACAGTGCCCTCTTTTACTGTGCGTAGGAGAGGACTGGGATGGGAAAGGACTTGGGCTTTCTGTCGGCGGCTCCTAAAACTGCGGCAGTGGGAGGAGGTCCTGGTTTGTTGACAGGCCCTTATGCCCAATGTCTCATGCACTATTGAGGCCTGATGCTGGTCACATTTGATAGTGGAAACGCCAGTTAGCAGCAACTGTGGTTGAATTTCTGACCACGGTTGGCTGACCTCAGCTAGCCTGCTACGCGGGCCAGAAAAAGGAAAGGAGGTGCTGGTTCCGCACATATATATAAACGAGTGACGAACAAACGCATTTCACCCTTCGACCGAACATAAATCTCGCTGCGAAATTTTTGAACGGATAACAACACTGTCGGCTCGCATCAGGCCAATCGCGATTATTACTTCCCTCCTGGAACACAGGCTAATCAACCAAAATTCTCGTACCTCCGTGAGGAAGAAGCAAATGGGGCACTAGGGGAGGCAGGAGAAAATTAACATTTTTTCTGCTTCTATTGCGCACCATCAGGTACCCAGACACCACCTCTTAGAGTGGAAAGGAAGAACCAGGTTGTTGTGAATTAGATATTAGGAAAGTGAGGCATTTAAGAAACCTTGCCGATGAGCGCAGAGCATGGGAATTACAGAGCTTCGATGGGGTGCTCTCCATCTGTGAGAGGAGGGCTCCGGGATGGCTTCCTGGTGGGTCTTCATGCGAAGGTGAGATTAATTAAAAGGATGGACAAAGGAACACTAAGTGCGAGACGAAATTCTCTTTCCTTCTCCCATTCCAAGAGTGTGGAGGCCCTTGTGAAGGAATTTGACGAGGAGGAAAACATAAGCGGCTTCCTATTAGCTGACAAAAGTGCTGCTGGTCTGCAATATGGCTATACCATGAAGATATTTCCACTCACAATGCACCAAGTACATTCTCATACGGTTTACGCGAAGAACTACATGAGGTGACGCTGTACCGCAAATAGAACCATCTCGGAATGGAAGTATCCTGAAGTTATGGAGGAAAATCAAATTGTATTTCATAATTTGTGTGAAACACCAGAATAAAGTATTTTTATTCTATGGCAACAGCACTCGCCTGAGAGCGTGCAGTGTCCTCAGTTAATAATATAAACACATAACCCAAGGACACGCTTGTATTTGGAATGGAGCAATCCGCTTCTTATTCTAGGAACCCAAGGTGATGAATACAGGAGATAATGCTGATTATTGTTAACTTTATTTTGATATATTATTGAAATGCTATTTATTACTTTTTAAAATATTCGTTATATTTGAAAATATTCGATAATATTTAGTTTGGAAAATACACTTCAGATTTTACGATTTAACGATAACGAATAGATTTAACGGGTCTTGATTTATTTTTGTTACTGTAATTGCGATGCAAGAACTTGTAAAGGTAATGTAAAGGTCCACGACGTTTTCAAAAAAACATTTATTATGCACCTAGCATACTCTAAAACGAGATATGGATTAATGTGCTAGGGAGGAGCCTACCAAGATTCTCTAAAAAGAGCAGAAAATTGACTTAAGGGTATTGTCCGTGTGATAGCCCGAAAATCTCGTTTTGAACCTTCCTTCCCGATTTTTAAGACACTAGATCTATTACCGCTTACTCACCTCTCTCTCTCTATATATATATATTCAAGGTTTTGATATTATTTTTTATTCGCAGCTGCAATTTTCCGAAAATATTTCAAAAACCACATTCCTATGCACTTAGAAATAATCCTTGTTATATTTTGCCGAAGCCCTACCTAACTTTGTATGAACGTTCTTTTATCTATATCGGGCCAAAGGCATTTAATATGTTACCTAAAAATGTTAATACTGCAAAGAGGTTAAGTGGATTCTTAAGTTGTCTAAAACCACGGCTATTGAATATAGAAAATGTAAATTTTGTTTCTTTTTTCCTCAAATAAGCTCTTGATTGTACTCCGAGTGTATCGTACGTCTGTATTGTGCTATGTGGTAAATCTTTAATTATCTATGTGTGTGTGTGTATGGTGCAATGTGAAAGATATCATTGTTGACGTGTATAATGTTGAATGTCATTGTAGGTCAGCTGGGTCAGCAGTGTTGCATTATTTCATTCTGTAGGTGTCTCCCCCCCCCCCACCCTCATGCCGATTGCCTTGGGTTACACCCACCTCCGAATTGTTTTTCATTGTAATGCAGTGTATAAGAATATGCATGTATATTTTTACGGAGCAATAAATTTCAATTTCATATTAATTCAACACAGTTTCTTAATTTAATTTAATTATTTGAAATTTATGAAAATGGGAAACTTGTTTTCTGGACCTTACTTCTAGATTTATCCGTCGTTCGAAAAATTTTGTCTCTTACTATATGCTTAGAGCCTACTTTTTGGATAAGATAAGATGACAAATAATTTGACACGCTAAATTACTGCGTAACTGCGAAAATCCTCCAGGAAATATTCCAATTTTCTGTGGCCATGGGCTATTCTTCTGCTGGATTGACAACCTAAGCGCTGGAGGTGCAATGCTGATGGAACTATTATTTGCGCGAACTTGAGCGGTATGACACGCTGGATTTATGGAATTGATAATTGTGCTTAGAAATTATTTTTTGCGCTCGGAGAATAAATAATCAAAGCCATATCCACTACAGTTCTTTCCATTTTGTGAAAACGTGAGTGGATTCACCGACTTTTAGCCGATTAGGAAATAGCACAATGACTTTGCATTTGCAAAATTCTAATGCCCATTGGAGCTGATTTCCAGTTTATAAAAATCAATCCCAATTTCATCTCCATTCCACTAATTAATCATTTTCAGGCATGAATTGGAACCAGTTTTCACTTTAAAGCTCACAAACGAAACTAGAAGTTTCCCGCCGAAAGGCTGCACCGAAAACGTGCCATCGCTATTTTGTGGCGTCACTGCTCTGTTTAAGGATAGTTCGAGCGAGATAGTTCCCTAATAATAATAGAGCCCATATTCGATTTATACGTTTTAATTTTAACCAGCTGTAAGAAACACGAATCAAATATTGAATAATTAATGGTGCAATTAAATAGTTTTACATGACAGAAATTGTAAGCAATCAAATGCAAATATCTAAATAAGTCTTAAACTTGACTCATTTTTTCACGCATTACATTTGATACTCCGTCAAAACGGAAGGTTTATTGTGATCCCGAAGAATTTACAGCGGTGACAATGTGATTAATTTTCAAAAATAGTTGAGAAAACACACAAACTACACACTGTTGATTTTTTTTACGAGATCTAAGTGTAGGGAATGCCTCATTTTGATATAAGGTCTCTCTGGAATCCATACACGTACCATTTCACATATAAAAGGGCTGGTATTTTTTGGCTAATATCTCGGAAAGTAAAGTTGTTAGGGGTTAAATTTTTTATGTCAATAGAAGGGTTATTTATTTTTCTTTAAAATGAGGCCAAATTCAATGATTTATAGGTGAAATGACATTCCGCTCAAACTACCTTCAGTTCCCCGCTGTGTACGTGCTGTTGGGATCTCCATGCTCCGAGACGGTTCCTTTGGACGGTATAGTTAATTAAACATAAAATCATATGTGACGTTTTGTTCCACTGCGTAATATGTAATACATTGGCGTATGCGCCAGAGAAGTTTTTTTAATGTCCGGAAGAACGAAAGAAAAGGGAAAGAGAGGAACTTTCCGCCGAGATCAATGTCGAAGCAAAATCAACGCCTAAACAGTTATTTCTTTGACGACCATTTCAAGGTTTGTGTCCCCGGAAAACGTAATATAATCCCAAATTTGGCGCACTGAGGCAAACGTCAAACCTCCGAAATTGCTCGGCTTGACCAGTTCCCTTTTCGTCTAATCCCAGCAGAAACATCTTGATTTTCTTGGGGCAAAAGGGAGAAAAATCGTTTCAAGGGTAATTTCTGGTGGAAAAGAAAAGTTCACTCAGAATGTCTGGTGTCGGCTCTTAAAAAATGTTTAATTTTTCATAGTGGTGTTTTTGGGCTTGCATACAACGAACTAATAAATCTATTTTGGCGTCCATTTGGCATTTGGCTCATTTTCTCTTTCTGTTATATCTCCATTAGTATTTTGCCTCCGTGAGTTCATATTTTTCTCTTGATTAGATATTTTGTCAGATAATTTCAATGAACACTGGCATAAAATGAGGTAAATGCATGTACCGTACTGAGAAATATTCCCAAATAAACTCTATATCATAGCTTTAGAAAAACTACCCCTCGCATGAATAATAACTATTTTTCCACTAGCAATACCCTCCTTCAATTACTACCAATTTAATATAATAACAATAAAAGCGTATCCTATGGGAAATAATGCACCCGAGAGAGATTTGAACCATTTCTACCTTTTAAATAATAAGCAAGAATGCTATCCCGCTGCCTTCATCAGGGGTAAAATGAATTATACATGTCAGTGACTACAACTAGTAATTCCTTAATTAGCCGAATTTAAAACAATGTCTGTAATTCCATTATAATATATGTATTATATACATTTGAATAATTGAATAAGTAAGTCAAATGGATTCATAAGATGGCTTAGAATCCTTAAGAAACTGACTAAATATATAAAAATAACCTTGCATTTGTCATTCAAAGACGTTGTTACAAATCACCAGGGATATCTTAAGTAAATTACTTTTGTTAGTGAGCCCCCAAGATACTATTTGCACACCACTATGTATATTTTAGTAACAACCTCGTTTTGTTGAAACCTCATGCTCTTCAGACACTCACATTAATAAATTCATTCATACCAGGGTTGGAATTCGCCATGAAAAAATCATTTGTTGTCAAATAATTCACCCTATAAATATTTGTATTTATTTCTTGAAGTTTTGCAGAGCAGTTCGCACGGCCTTCGTTGGCCACTGTTGTTTTTTCTATCCGAATGCTCACTCATTTGTTACAACGGTTAAATATGATTTTAAATAGACTGGAAATTCTTCTCTCTCTTGACATCGAGTCCAGCATCGTAGTCGTACCAGCCATGACCTTTAACCTCACCTCTTGAGTTTGTCTGGGTTGCGCTCGCAGATGGCCTCGTCAAGAAGTTCCAAGACATCCCTCTACAACTCGTCTGCGCCTTCTTCTTTTTCTCATTTCCACTCATTCCAAATGTGAATCTTTCGAATTTTCTCTGAATTTCTGACTCATTTCAGATTTTGGGATATTTTCCAGGATCTAGACGGATAAAAATTTCTCATAATCTGGTTGCAAACTTGGAAGTAAAGACTTGAAAGATAATTGTCATGCTGATAATTTTGCGCGATACTGACGCAAAAACAGTTCGAATCAGAGAAAATGTTGGGTTATCAAAGAATAAAAAAAGATGAAAGAGAAGGGTATAAGCGAGTGATCGGGTTGGTGTGGTGGCTTAGAGTACTGGATAACCATACGGACGGCCAGGGTTAAAAACCCTACAGAGGAGGATGTTTTTCAGAGGAAACCCTATCACTACTTGAGTGTCTTGAAACATAGCATAGAAGCATAGAAGGCGCTTAAGTGCAGTACTTCCTCTATTGGATGAGACGTTAAGCCGTGGTCCCCTTGACTCCTTTCATTAAGAGCAGGCTAATGCCGACGCCGGGTTTCTATCCAACCTTCATCCCTTACCTATCCGCTATGGCGCAGATGGCCTTAGCCGTCGGTCGCCTCCCCTAATATCCAATCCAGGGGCATAAGCAAGAATCGGCGATAAAGAAGTCCCTAGGAGAAGAGGCCCTAGATAGTGGGCATGCTCGATGAGACCTCTGGGCAGTTGAGTGTACAATCTTGTTCGATACATTGTGGAACATTTATACTCTTGAAAAGATCATCTGAGATGGGAAAAGAAACCGAGTTAGGCCTTGTGATTCTTCGCGAATATTATGTAAAACCAATGAAATGTAGACCGGAATTAAGGTATTAACTGGAGACGAAGTGTATTGGAGCTGCAACTGCTCGGAATGAAAAGACAGCCGACGGACACGGTGCCCAATTATTTTAGCCAAAGTGATATTTTCTCGGGCTCGGTTCGGTCCGAAATAGTGATATCGCTTATTTTTTAGTTTTTAACCCTTTCATTCCTGGTGTACAGAATACTGTACATAGTGTATGCTGCCTTATTTGGGCGGTTTTGGGCGAAAAGTACCCTAAATTCACACATATATTGTAAAGTGTTGCGTTCCCCCGCGCGCAAAGAGAGGGTACCAGTTTTTTTTGCAATTTCCACAGTTGTTTATGGAATCAAGCTATGATACAATGTCCTATTGTTCAGGTACTGCAGCCTCTGTGTATCACTAGAATGACCACCAATAGTTCATTTAAAAAATCAAAAGTATTTATAAATCCAAGGTTACCAAATAATTTGAATCATTATTTTTTTTCAACAAAAAACAATTCTGTTAAATCGCGCATGATTTTTTTTATTTGGGTATATTTTGTTCCCATCTTCAAGCATCCAAAAAAATTCAACACGTGATTCCGCATGTGTAGCATACTCTGCATCATCTAACTTAGTTATTTATAATGTAAAATGTATCAAACTTTCAATAAATATTCCGGAGAGACCTTATGACTCGAACATGAAAAGAAAAAAACTTTAGCACTCCTCAAATAATTGAGGTCTGAAGGGGTTAACATTAACAGTTTTCGGTGGCTTGGAGTTCGAAAAATGAAAATCGCACCGCACCGTAGACTCATATTATCCCTTTACCCAATTAGACTCATATTATCCCTTTAAGAATTGACTCATATTATCCCTTTACCCTATTCGACTCATATTATCCCTGGGGGTCAATCCATACCAAGTGGTCCAAGTTGGTAGCTCGACCATTTTAGAAAAAATTCATTTTTTGAGGGCAGATAGCCTTATGTTTCGACAGCTCAAAACAAGTTATATTTTATTTTTAGTTTCCATGGCAACCAAATGGCGGCCATTTTTCAATCTCGATGCAGAGCTTTTTTAGCATTTGCAAGCTTTGACATTAACTTCTGTTACTCAGCTACCATCGGTTATAGAAAAATGAAATAAATTTTTATGCAATACGCATACATGGAACTACAACTCTGTATATGTCATAACGTGGAATTGTTATTTCTTCGTGATCATTTTAACAGCCAAACTTTAAAGTGAAAAACGTAAGGTTTCGTATATTTCGGAATTTTTTTGGGGAAGAAGAAATTTTCTTCGACCCTTAAAAATTATTCATAATATACGGTGACATTAGATCTCTATATTAAAATAATTTGAAGTCAAAAGCTTGCATATTTTTATTTTTACAGAGCCGGCAAATTGTAACTTTTTAAAATTTTTGCAATATTCCAAGTTCAATATCTCTGGTGGGCAGTTGTTTAACAATTTGAAAATTACAGAAAATAAGGCTTAACTGCCCTCAAAAAATGAATTTTTTCTAAAACGGTCGAGCTACCAACTTGGACCACTTGGTATGGATTGACCCCCCTTTAAGAATATTCATTTTCTTAAATTCATTTATTTTATTCATTCATTAATTTTATTATTTTATTTTTATAATATACTTTTAATATTGACTAAACTTTTTCTGTTAAATGTAACTTTTTTCTCATTTCATTTCGTATATTGAGACTCCCTTTTTTTAATTTCCGATTTACTGTTTATAATTCATTTATTATTATTTATTCATTATTATTATGTGTTTTATTTTCTTGAGTTATCCTTGTTTTATTTATTTATTGATATTTACTTTACTTGTTCAGTTACACAATTTTTATATTTATTTTTACTTTCTTATAATTTATTTATATTTATTCTCTTATTACTTTTTTGCTATTTTTAACGCTCTAGTTATGCATAAGTTACCATTTTCATTATTATTATCATTCATGTGCATTTCATGGATTTTTTAAATGTTTTGTGTTACATTAGCTAAATCTGTCTGCGGGTTTTCGCAGGTTTTTCACACTCCCCTTCAAGTGTGGGTGTTTCCCTGCAGTGGGTTTTTTCGTCAAGGATATTCTCTTTCTTTACTTCCTTACGCTTTTCCCACAAATGTACACATCTTTCTTCACACTTATTTCATTTATTTCTCCGACGAAGGGTTAAATGGAAGAGGGGACTGCTTTAGTCTCGATCTCGCCCCAATAAGGACGCCTTGTTTATTATTATTATTGGTACTACCCCTGTCGCCACAATGCCTCTCGTTCAATAGAGATATATCCTCCCCTCCTCCCTCCCCCCCGCGCCCCCCCGCGCCCCCCCGTGTTCCCCTTCCCAAAATCCCGAAGGCGGCATCGGCGCATCCGAGCGTTGGGCAGGAGGAAGGCGCCCTTGGGCCACTCTCTGGACGCGCATGCGGCCCAATTCCGCGAGGGCGAGCGGGCCGCGTTTGCCGACACCTGTGGAAACAACGCGCGCGCGGGAACTGTCGCGTATAAAGAGCGGCCCGCCGTTCGGCAGAGGGCACACATACACACGAGAGGAAGAAGAAGAAGAAGCGGGCCGCACACTCTCACATCCAAGAATCCAGCCAGCCGAGTGGGAAAGACACACTCAGCGGCAAAAGACACGAGGAAGGAAGAGGAGAAGCAGAAGAGGGAGAGTGAGTGTCATTGTTATAGAGCCACGATTTTAAAAGTGTTCACTGTGAATGTTAAAGTGTGGCTTTTGCATCACAGTGACAACAATCAATTTTTAGAGGCATAAGTAACAAGTATCATTATTGGTCCTTAAATCCCAAAGCCTGAATCACACGATACTTGACCTTGTACAAGACCGAGGATGCTAGCTACCATACTTGGACTTGTGCAAGGTCAAGTATCGTGTGATACAGACCAAGTATACAAGAAATCTTGCATGATCGCTAGCATACTAGCTGGTATCCTTGTTTTCGTAATTGGTGCGGTACTAGTTTGGTACTTGCTCCTAGTGGGACCTAGTAGCCGCCGACCAATCGCCTTTGCTCTTTGCAATGCGGTCGTCAATTTTTTATGTCAGTGCCTCCATAGTCCCTCGTGACAATTACAATTTCCCGCGATCAAATAAACAACTCAAACCTCACAACAATACGCAATGGCTTGGGTTCATGAGGCAATTGAGGTTGAGGAGCTGCAGCGGCTAAAAGCCGTCGTCTTCGTTCGAATCATCCATTTCGCTCGCCAGACTCCTTCCGCGACTGTACTAGATCAAATATCTACTAAACAGACCTTGTGCAAGTTCAAGTATCGTGTGATAGCTCCCAGGAAGATTTCAAGCATGCTAGGTTTCGTACTAGAAATCCAGTACTCGCTAGCATCCTCGGACTTGTACAAGGTCAAGTATCGTGTCATCCAGGCTTACGATTGGTTGACTGCAGCCCTCCATCATTCCCTATATCTCATAATACGTAGTTCGTTTACCTTTCTGGTACCTATACTTATGTACTTCCTACTTTATGCTTTGGGGGTCACTCAGAGAGTTCTCCCCCACATTTTTCCCGACAAAAAATTTCTCATTCATTTTTTCTTTACTTTACAAAAATTACATTTACACTAATGAAATGATGTACCTGTAATCTACTCATTCAATTTTTCCGCATAATCTCCCTAATGTTCTAATGCTTTCCTCCAAGAGCAATTCGCCAAAGCGTGCATGCCCTTCTCGGTATCGGTCATCGTTCTAGTAATGGAGACAGTTATTCACTGCGCCAAATTGCCTCTTCGTCGTCTAAAGTAGTAGTGTGGAAACGTACTTCTCATCATAATTCATAATGGATGAGGAAAGAAGACAAATTACTAATGAATTTACGTCCTTTCACGTCTTTAGTTCGTGCCAGACTTGTATTTGAGGGCCTAATCTTGCGGTAAGTCCTCTGGAGAGGCCACAAAGTTGATCAAAGCCCTCAGATGTAAGATACGATAGCGTCATGATGAGGCTTTTGCGACCAAAGGGAGATTCGTCTCTCAATCGATGAACGTTTCAAACGCAGTTTTTTTCTATCGTTTGGGAGTTACAAAAAAATGTGGAGCATTACTTTTTCGGCAAACCCCTCGTGCTGTCCTCTTTTATGTCCTTCTTTCTTTTCATAAATTCCGGGGTCTTCCTTTGCGGACTTCTCCCACTAATTTTCCTTCTATTATATTCTTCAAAATCTTGTGCCTAATGGCCTCGGATCGTGTCTCGGTTGTGCCCCGGGATCCAATCCATCAAATTCCTCTTTTCTGTTTAGTGTTCCTCATGGTCTTTTTCTCCTCTATATGATTCTTCATGTATAATTTTATCCGTCCGTTTTATCTTCAGTATCCTCTTCCAGCTCCAGGTTTCAAAAGCTTCTCGTCTTTTCTGGTCTATTTTTCCATAGGTCGATACCTCCGATCCGTAGAGCGCCACGCTCTGCACAATTGTTTTCTGTTAAAAGCTCTTAGAGCATCATTTCTCGGAATCGACAAAAATTAACCTCATGTTCCCAACATATGCTATTAGAAGGTGTCACTCTGTATATCCATTATATCTTGTAATATACGGTCCTTATCACCAGAGGGAAGTCCGTAGGGAGATCCACCGGAGGGAGAGGGGTGGGTCCGACGTTTCGACGGCTCCCTCCTCATCCTTGCACCATCGGAAGCCGTTCTTCGAAACGTCCGTGGTGATATCCCCCTTCTCTGTCCTCTCCCCGGTGGGCGTTCCCAATAAACTGCACTTCAGAGCAACCACGTGTTTCCGGGTCGCCATTTGACGCAATCTAATGCCCTCAAACATATCGTCTGGAATTTGCGATCGCCTCTCCCCCGCCCCCATTCGTCCACGGAAAGCGTTGATCAGCTGATCAGATACGGAAGAACGTTCGAGCGCCAGAACTTTGTGGCACACGTCAAAGGAGAGGTCTACGTCAGAGAGGGCGGATGTCCCTTGCCGTCGGAGGGTTTTTGGCAAGGTAGTTCACCAAATGCAAAGAAACACGACTGCTTAGGTCAATAGAAAGACTTCCTGGCGACCTCTTTACTTTTGAAATAAAAGATAATCAGGCTTAGACGAAATACAGTAACAACAATTGAGTTCACATTGCAGGCTACAATTACGTTACCTGGTTACCTTTAGGCATTTTGAGCGAAATTGCTCCCTAGTCATTAAAGCGATCATGCTTCATTTTTATGTATTTTTTCAGCATCTTTCATTAGTATGAGGTAAAAATTTTTATCATAATTATTCGAAATATTTTGTTTTATAACACTGATAATATCAGTAATTGACTAGATATTTGTGCGAATTCTTTTTGACTCATTTTTTTCGTGCCGATCGGGGGAAAGACCTTCTCCTCATCGGAAGGTTTTTTTTGCGACTTATTGACTCATTTTAAAAACTTTTTTTAGGAAAAAATGCAATAAATTCACTGTCATGTTTCTGATGAGATCTAGGTGTAAAAACACATCGTTTTTTTAACTGAAGTCTCACTGGAGTGCACACGCGCTAAAATTCCCATTGGACTTCAATGTTTGGCAAATATCTCATGAAGTAGTAGTTCGGTAAGTTGCAGATTTGTCGGTATCTTTGGAAGAGTGATATAACTTTTCTTAAAATGAGACAAAATTCATAGAATTCTCCGAGAAACGATGACTCGATCAAACCATCTTTAAAGTTTCTTCCTGCCTTTTCTCCAGGTCTCTTGGTAGGTGTAAACAATTATCGACGACCGTCTTCGGAATAAAATGGGCATCAGGTAGATTAATGACACGTTAAAATAAAATTCATTTTCACTGTGTGCGACGTCGGGAGAAGGTGGCGGGGGGGGGAGTGGACGGGCGGACAATAGGGGGTGTGGAGGACCAAAATCTTCCTCAGATTCTTTCCTCCGACGATGGTTGGGGTGGAGAAGCTGGGGCGATGGACCGATATGACCCGAGGTCCGTTTAGAGCAAGCGTCAGCTGCAAAGACTCTTTTAACCGATTCGACGTGCGGTGTCGGATGCGCTGTTGTTTTCCCTTCCTCGACGTTCGCCTATTTTTTATAGTTACTTCCGCGAGTATTTTTCGCGCCCAGCGGCCTTAAGGTAGTCCGAGCGAGGTAGTTCCCTAGTCATAATAGATACCATATTCGAATTATACGTTTTAATTTCACCAGCTGTAGGACACATGTATTAAACATTGCACTATTAATGGTGCAATAATATAGTTTTAGTGCAATAATATAGTTTTATATGACAGAAATTGTAAGTAATCAAATGTAAATATATAAATAAGTCTTTAACTTTACTCATTTTTCACGCGGTACGTTTGAAACTCCTTTAAAACGGAAGGTTTATTGTGATCCCGAAGAATTTACTGCGGTGACAATATGATTAATTTTCAAAAGAAGTTTAGAAAGCATACAAACTACACGCTTTTAGTTTTTGACGACATCTAAGTGTTAGGAAACCTCATTTTCTAAGTTATGTCTCTGTGAAGTGCATGCACGTACCATTTCCCATGTAAAATAGCTGGTGTTTTTAGGCAAATGTGTCACGATTTCATCTCGATTAGCGATTTCATGCTTTCCTTAATTTTCAACCTCGGCCTTCAGCTCCGGATCGCGGGAAACAATTGTTTTTTGGTCTCGATTGTCTCTCACTTCAACTTGCGAAGTGTCTCCATTATTTATTGTGATCGCATTACTTCAAAAGGGCCTTTTCCTTTCAAATGATTAGTAGTGATTCTCGTATTGTTTCGATAAAAACAAATACAGTACGTTCTGGTGGTTCCCTACAAAACCTTCCACAAAACAGCGGTTAGGGTGGGATGTGCAGGTACACTTAGACGAATGCGCGGCTTCGGCCACATTTCCATTTGGGTATTACTCCTCTCGGCTCCTCTGTCCCATGGTAACCCAGATTCGCTTCGGAGATGACTTTTAAATTGCTCCGAAAATATCATCATTTGGTCGAAAGAAGCAATTCCGACTCGACGAAAGAGGTTTCGAGGTTAGGTAGAAAGAGGTAAATCCATCGTTTGCTTCAATTAAACTTGAGCCAATTTAATGTCTGTGCCTCTTGTTTAATATCATATGAAACGACTGAGTGCCAAAAAACTTATTCGATGACCACTCAATTTAACATCTTGCTGTAACTCAAAAATATTGGAAAGGTAGCGCAATCATTAATGCAGAGGGATTGATGCACGCTTTGTTTGTTTTGAATCACTCCAAATCATTGGTAAAAATCGAATGCCTCTGAATCGGCCACGAAGAATATCTTTGGAAGTATGTACTGTGATAAATTTAATTGGCTAAACGTTGGGAATCGGGACCTTGAATGGAAGCGGCATCTTCAAATTCAGTCAAAAGTTATCCTAATGATAAATCTAAAATGCAACTGATGTGTTTAAAAGAATCCATGAGGAAAGAAGAGTCTCAGCAAGCTTTTCTAAGTTAGATTCAAATATTTCTTGAGCGATGAATGAAATTATTTCCTGAAGATAACTAATAAATTAACGTCATCGGAGGCAGTCGTATGAGAACACTTGAAATGCAATCGGTGGATTTAATTGCGACCGGACCGCAGTTTCTGCTGTTGTTGCAAATGAGAAATGCAGCAAATTCCCCTCTCTTCCCTTTTGGCATCTCTCCACATCGAGTCGAAGCGCAAATAATGGAAAGCGTGGAGCCAAATCAGAGACGTGCTCGCTTAGCTCCGGTCTGAAATGGCCCAGTCGCTTGGTCAGTCGTGTTTTTGACTTCCATTGGCTCTAAACTGACCTCTGCCGGTGATTAGCGGTCAGCAGTAATCTAAGAAAGGATTGTTTTGAGCCCGCGCACGAAAATAAGGCGTTCCTTACTTGGGATATTCTCTTCGTGCGGTGGTGGTGCCCCTTTCGATTTGCTGCATTTCCAGTGACCAGAGTTTCCCAGATAGTCGTGGCATTTGAACACAAAGCACTGTGTAAACGTGCTTAACCTTAATAAAGGGGTGGAATTATTTCGTATCGCCTGTTTTTCGGACAGTCTATGGTTGATATTCAAAGGGTAATGAGAGGAAAATAAGGAGAAGTGTTGACAAACTGCCTCATATCCCCATCTTCTTCTGTGTTTGTCGATGATTTCGGTTGACCCGGTATTCCGTTTACCTGGGTTCCGTTAAACGCAGTTCCTCTTTTATCGCTATCAGCTTCATCAGACCTAAACAACGTTCATTCTTGGCGTCAGGGTTGGGGGATAGAACAAAATCTTAGTAAATGCACTGCAACACATTTCTTCCGGGAGCCATCATACCAGCGTCATTGTGGGTGGAGTAAAAATAAGGTCCTTATGAAAAGTCAAATACCTTGAAATTACCTTGACTGCAAACATATTGTGGAGAATACACATACAAAACAGATGCGGCACAGCATTAAAGAAACTAGGATTTGTTAAGCGTATAATGGGAAGGTCCTCGGATGAAAAAGTAAAAGAGAGATGCTACTTCGCTCTGGTTAGGCCACACCTCGAATACACCACGAGCATTTGGGACACTGGAAAAAAAGATTTAACCAAAAAATTAATGAAATGCAAAGAATTGCTGCGCGCCCCGTTAAAAAGTGCTATGAACGAACATTATGTGTCCCACAGCTTTCAGAGGGATCAGTCTGGAAGCCGCTGGAGATTCGGAGGCTGCACGCTAGGCTTAGTTTGCTTGAGAAATTCAGAACAGGTGTGTTTAAGGGGACAGGTAGAATATTATTTTGACGCCATAGTATATCTCTAGGTCCGATAGATGCGATAAAATAAGAGTGATACACAACCGACCGGAAAGGAACAAAAATTCATTCTATCCAAACGCAATATGTGACCATAATAAATCGAAGCTCCTTTTAAAACATTCCCATAATACACCTCACCGTTTCACCTCCGAAAACCTCGTTTATCGCAACTTTACACAGCAGGTGTCCTAACACCCCCTGCTACACTCCCATGCGGCTTGCAAGGAAGTCTGTAGACTTAAATGTAGCGGCTTACGAAGGACTTCGTAGAAATAGTATGTGACCGAAGAGTGAATTTGAGCGAAGACATTGCGTTGCGTTGGTTATTAGAGTAACATGCTTCCAGATTCCATTATATCGTGCTGTTATATTCTGAAACCCAATACGCGTCTTCAGGTCAAAAGTCAGACTTCGATCTGAAGACGTCAACTGGAAATTTAAGAGAAATTGTGGTCACCAGAACAACGCGGCACCGTGGAACCGGGAAGCATGCATTCTATACCAAGCGAAGTGCTCAGGAGGTTAACCCTTAAGGAGAGAACGAGAAACTTGGACGATGTCGATAGCCGAATGGACCACGGTTTCGTGATCGTCTCTCCACGGAGGATATCCGTGCTTCGCGATTGCCCCCCTCTCCTCCATCTTTCGCTAAAAAAAACCCGCGCCTTTTTCCGTCCGCAGGCGATCAACAAGAGACACTCCTCTCATACGATGCAGACCTCGGTGGCGAACCTCGCCTTCGTGCTTCTGCTGGCCGCAGCAGCGGTGCACGCGATCGCGCCGTTGACCCCGATTGATGACACCACGAGGCCCACCAAATGGTCGGGTGGCTACTTCGACTGGCCATGCACGTCCACCAAGAACATCTACATGCAGACGGGACGCTACATCCCCAAGAACGTCATCGCCACCCGCCTCCAGATCAGCAGGGATCAGGCGTTCGTGGCCCTGCCCCGCTATAAGCGCGGCGTCCCTTTCACACTCGGCCAGATCGATCTGAGGTCCCGCTCCTGCGAGCCCAGCATTAAGCCGTTTCCCTGCTGGAACCTCCACGAGGAGGGCAACTGCAACTCCCTGCAGAACGTCGTCGACATCTACATCGACATCAACGACATCCTGTGGGCCCTCGACATCGGCGTGGTCAACACACTCGAAGATCAACCCATCCGACGGTGCGCTCCGAAGGTCGTGGGCTTCTGCGTCAAGACCGGAAAGATTGTCAAGGTGGTCGACCTCTCCAGCCTCGTGTGCCCAACCAGCCGACTGCAGTACGTCGTCGCCGACGTTGCCCAGGACGGCTACACTTATCTATACATCAGCGACGCTGCCAGTCGCGCCATTATAGTGTACGACGTACAGAGGTCGCGCGGCCTGAGGGTCGTTCTGCCCAAGGCTGTGACCGCCGGATGCGGTGGACGGAGAGACGTCCTCTACCTCGCTCTTGTCGGCCAGTGCGGAGGCGGCAGCGGTTCCACGCTCTACCTCTTCTATCTGTCCTCCAACACCGCATTCTCCATCCGCACCGAGTACTTGCGTCGCGGTGCATCCAACGGTCGCCTCATCGCGCTGGGACGCAAGCCGGCCAAGATGATCTGTCTGGGAACGGATGGGGGATCAAAGATTTTCTTCCGCTACGAAGGCCGCACGGAGATCTACAGCTGGGACACCAAGAAGTGCTTCAAATCCGAGAACTTCGAGCTGGTATGGAAAGACGACGGATGCCTGCTGGCTACACACGCCGTCCCCGACTACAAGAAGGGACGAATGAGGCTGTTGGAGTCCAACTTCCAGGACTACCTGCAAGGCACCGTAGGCTGCGGTGCCGTGCAGTCCATCTCCATGATACAGGGCTGCTTCTAGAGAGGAGCGTCCTCACTTGCTGCTGTATTGTCATTCCATTGAATCTATTTAATATTAAATTATCCGATTCGTAATAATGATTTCATTTCTGAGAGGTTGGAATTTCCTTCTGCCGATCTCTTGTGCCTCCTGATGTCATTGCCTATATCTGAACCTCGTCTCCCATCCTCGGAGTCGTTCTCTTTCTGAGTTTTCATTAGGCGTGTGCGCGTTCGGGCAATGTGGACCCGTCTGCCAACGCTAGCCCTTCCACGGGTAACGTAGATCCTCTGCAAATCGTAGAAGAGCGTCTTTGAGGAGGACAAGCCAAGCCATCGAGTAATTCTACGATTTCCCTGCGCACAGATTCCTCTTGGAACGGAGAGTATCCATTTATAGTGTTATAAGTTTAGGGCGGGACCGTTGATGTGACTTTATAAATTGTTGTTAAGGAGATGGGTTGGGTTGAAGCGAAATGGGTTGATGTTGAAGAGGACGGTTGTAAATAAAAAAAAGAGGAAGTCAATTGGGGAGAACACAAATGAAAGAATAGCGATTTAACATATAATAAGGATGTGTGCGTAAAAGGTGGGAAAGATGAAGATGATGTTGCAACTGTGGGAATAGGACATTTCAATGAAGGAGGGGTTGAGTGAGGTGGATTGAGTCGTAGAGCAGTGAGTGAGGGGGGTGAGAAGTGGAAGGAGGTGGGTGACATAATCAATCATAGGGATAATCATTTGATTTGGAAGGGTGGGATCGGTGGAGAAAGTGATGCGGGGGAGAGTGAAATCAGAGAGGATTTAGCTAGTTTTTTTTAGCTGGTTCTTTAGAGAAGCTGAAGATCGGTGGGGGATTGATGCGGATCGGGATATTAGCCTGCGGAGGGATTTGACGACTTCTTGGTGATGATCAGAGGGTTTTGGAATCGGGCGTAGGGTGCGGAATAATTTTCGCGACACCGAATGATATGATCGTTTAGATAAGAGACGGCAAGTTCCTGCTTAATTCTGTTTCTAGGAACGAACCTTGGAGGTCGAAAATTTGGCGATGGACTTTGTCGATCCACATTAATAGGGAGTAGTCCGAGGTGTTTTATGGAGAGTCAGTTGGGCCGGTGGAGAATATTTGAGGAAAGATAAGAGAGTGTTAATAATCGAAAGTTTGGAGTTGAAGGTAAATTTACTTTTGATTTTGAGAAGGGGATCAGATTATGAACGAATTACTTTTAAAAGGACGTTGTCAAGGAATGGTGGAAAAGAGAGGTGATCCTCAAGTACAATACGGCTTTAGAGATTTGTTTTGGTTTACATTGAGGTGCCATGTTTAGAGCCAGTTTTATATTTCATGTAGATGATCGGACACAGTGTTCGGCCAAAAGTTTTCTGCGGTTGTCATGGTATTCAGGTACATATGAAAATAGTTGAGGGAGAAAGAAGAGGGGATGTCATTGACCAACATATTGAATTAGGTATGGTTAAGAATGGCATCCTTAAGGATCCTTGATAGGGTGGGAAAGTTGAAAGAAAGAAAGAAAGGTGTTATGGTGGGCGGAATAGCTTCGGCATGATAAGAAATATTATATAATTTTGGTCAAGAGTGGATGTTTGTTATGCAGGGTGTGGTTGAAAATTACGCACACATTCCAGACCTTGTCAATGGCCAGCCTTGTATTCGAAGAAATAAGTAGAGGAAACTGTTTTCCTGTCTTAGCCTGATACGATATTTTCGGTGAGCCGGTTAATCTAGTGGTTTGTAGAAGTTTAGAGAGCGAAATCAAGTGCTCGAGACGGAACTCGGGAGAAGGGTTTTGCTAATAACGGAAGAGTTTAACTTTTCTAGTATTTTGGAGAAGGGACAGGTAAAAGGTGTCTTATTAGTCATACTAATATTTGTGCGTGCAAATAAGGCGCGGCGCAGGGAGTCGACTACCAACTATCAACTACCCAGAAGAAGGAATGTCACTCAAAGAGAAAATAATCCTGGCAACTACGGGATCCCGCCCAATGGGGCGGATGTCGGGCTCGGCATCGGGGGAGGCAAGGCCCCCGAGGTCATCATCTCACGAAATCCTTGCACAACAGAGTAATCACAGGATACAAGGACCAAGGAAGATAAGAAGAAAAGGAAGAAGAGAAGGAAAGTACCGATAAAAATAGGAATTTGGAACGTTAGGACAATGATGAAGGCTGGGAAGCTGTAAATTTTAAACGGGAAATGGATAGAGGGAACGTAGATGCCTTGGGGTTGTGCGAGGTGAGATTGAAGGACAACGGGGACTACTGGAGTGATAGTTAATGGATGGAGGTAATCTTTAGTGGTGGGGTTGAGAATCAACGTGGGGTGCCTATAGTATTGAATGCAGAATTGGGGACGAGGGTAGTAAATATTGAACAGGTGAGCGACAGGATACTAGAGGTATAAATAAAAGCACGGCCTACAAATTTCATTTTGGTCCAGGTGTACATGCCCACAAGCAATCATAGGGAAGAAGAGGTGGATGGGGTGTATGATCAGATACAGGAGATAACCATAGAAGTGCCGGGCAAGAAAAATCTAATAGTAATGGGCGACTGGAACGCAGTAGTAAGGGAAGGGAGAGATGAGTATGAAGTGGGAGGATTTGGATTAGGAACGGGAAATGATCGCGGAGAGAAGGCAATTGAATTTTGTAGGGGAAATAAATTAGTAGCTAAAAGCACTTGATTTAAACGTCATCTTAGGTGGAGAGAAATATGAAAAATGTCAGGAGACACTAGGATATATCAGCATTATTACATCATGGTTAGGCAAAGATTCAGGAACAGTGTCAAGAAATCACGGAGCTAACCTGGGGCTGATGGAGACGTATCATAATTTAGTTATGATAAAATTGGATGTTATAATGAAGAAGCTTATTTAAGTTGGAGGAGAAAGAGGGGGAACATGGAATCATTGAATAGAATAGAATAGAATAGGTATAGAAAAGAAAATCTGTGCAAATTCCTCTTAGAGAAAATTTAATACACGACCCGGGTTTCAACACATTATGTCATCTTCAGGTGCAAATTACTGAGTATCAGCCAAATATATACACAGAGAGTGGAGGAAAATTTCACATTTTTCACCCTGAAACCGTATGGTTTGTTAAGAATAGGTTTAATTATGCTCTGGGTTTCCCCATAAGAGCAAAAAAATAGAAAATACATATAAAAATCTGCTTTGAGCAAAAAATAATACAAAATATATACACCTGGCCAACATCTCACAAATGATGAAATACAAAAAAAATACAGTTACAGGTAATTAACACTAAAAACAATACTAGTTGCCTGGTATCCACCTAAATTGCCATGGGACTTAGGAAGCCTGGATAGCGGAGTGGTCTGCGCAATGGTCCGGCAAACCACTGGTCCGTGGTTCGATTCCCGGTCCAGGCCGAATTTTTCTCATGGCAATTTCTTCAAACAATTCACCTGCCATGTTTGAATATATTCAAATGGCTAAGCACGGCATAAGTGCTGGTGAAGGATACTGTCTCTTGGTTGTGGCTTCTTTGAAGTCCTCTTCTCCCTTGCGTTGCCATCTTTGATGGACCGCAGGGGCCTAAGATCTTGTTGCCTTGTATCCACCAAAGTTGCCATGGGAATTAGGAAGCCTGGATAGCGTAGTGGTCTGCGCATTGGTCCGGCAAACCAAAGATCCGTGGTTTGATTCCCGGTCCAGGCCGAATTTTTCTCATGGCAATTTCTTCAAACTAAAAACAATGGAAAATATAATTTATAACAAAGAGATAATAAAAAACAATAATTTCTCCGATCACTTTGGAAACGTATACATCTATAATATATACATATTTCTATTATTGGCATGTATGCTGCTTATGGTAATAATTAAAAAGTTTTTCCTTAAAAACAGACAGCGAGGAAGAGTGTTTAATGGATAATGGCAAGGAATTACAGAGATTAGAACCAGAGATGAGAAATGATTTAAGATAAGTATTTGTCCGAGGAGCGTAAGAGGTAGGAGGGGTCAATTCTAGTGGTTCTAAGAACAGAGACTGATTTGGATTTGAACATGGAAAAGAGATAGACTGGATATTTATTGCAGAAAAGAGTGAAGAGAAATGACCCAAGTAGATATTTCCTCTGATAAGAGGTTTTAAGCCATGACAAGTTGTGAAGGTGGTGGGAGATATGTTCGTCTTTATGAAGGTCAAGGACAAATCTTGCATAAGAGTTTTAGAGCCGCTGAAGCTTATTTTCCAATTCCAATGGAAGGTCATTATAGACAAAAGCGCAATAATCAAATGAGGGAAATATAAGCGTTGAGACAAGCATTTGACGGGTAGAAATGGGAAGAAGAGATTTGTGCTTTTTTAACTGATATAAAGTTTTGTTGACCTTATTTGAGATTTCATTTATGTGATGATTCCACGAGAGATTATTAGTTAACGTAATGGCAAGGTTTCTAAAAGTGTTACTAAATCCAATGTCGGTGTCCCACACTTTAATGTAGGGGAGAAGAGAAAAATTAATTTGCTAAGAATTTTAGAATTACCAAATATGATTGCCTGTGCTTTGGAAGAGTTTAAGACCAATAAATTTTCATGGACCCAAGCACAAATGGCTGAGACATCTTCATTGACCATGGAGATTGCAGCGGGCAATTCATTTAAGTTATCATGAAGATAAATCTGAAAGTAATCTGCATAAAGCATATATTTTCAGTGTCTGAGGGTCGTCACTATGTCAAGGATGTAAAGGCTGAATAAAAGAGGGCCAAGTGCTGACCCTTGAGGCACTCCGCTTGGCACAGTCCGCCATGACGATATGATGTTAGTTGCACCTAGCACTGCACCTAGCACCGAGTTCTGTTATCAAGAAATGAGTAGAACCAATTCAAGACAACAAAAAAAGTTGAGGTTTTTCAATTTTTGCAATAGACGCTCATGGTTAACACGGTCAAAGGCTTTACTAAAATCAAAAAGGACCATCATGGTTACATCCTACTGTCCATTGCACTACGAATGTCATCCGTGACTTGGAGTAATGCGGACTGTGTACTGAAACCTTTACAAAAGCCAGATTGAAAGGGGTCTAGTCTCCCCTAGGAGGAATGATAATCAGTCACTTGGTGATGGATAATTTTCTCTAAGTTTTGGATAAGGCACAGAGAATGGAGATAGAACGGAAGTCTGGGGGAAATAGGGCTTTCTGACTTTGTTAATTGGTCTCACGAGTGCATTTTTCCATAAGGTAGGGAAAACTGAGTTGGACAAAGAGAAGTTGATATTTCAAGCAGTACTGATGTAAGCTCTTCAGGCAATTTGAAAATAAAGCAATTTGGAATTTCATCAACCCCGGATGAGTGAGAACGGGCCATATATTTAGATAACATTTCGGGAATAATGTGTTGGAAATAGAAACCTTAATCATTAAAGGGCACAAAATTATCATCTTCAGGAGTGGAAGTGGATATGAAGCGTTTATTCGGATTATGGGATGCCGAAATGAAATAATCATTAAGTTGATCGGCAGAAATGCGTACCGGAAGGGAATTTACACGTGGTCGAATGAGACCAAGATTCCTTAATCCTTGCCAGGTTTGAGTTGGGTCTCTTTTACCCGAGAAAATTTTGGAGTGAAGGCGCTTGGCCTCTAAAACCCGTACTTTAACTAAGTTCCGGAGTTCCTTTAATAATTGAAATACATTAGGCTCCCTTGTCCGAATGAATGCCCGGTGTAGTCGATTTCTTTCAGATATTAATTTCTTAATATCGGAGCTAAACCACGGGGATTTGTGACACTTAGGAGCACAAGACCTTAAAGGAGCAACCTTGTTAATACTATTTAGAATGTTAGAATCTAAGCATTGTAGTTTTTTATCAATACAGTTTGAGTAAAAAACTTCATTCCAATCACAAGAAGAAAGTTTCGCATGGAACTTGACAACATTAAAGTTTTTCACATTCCGAAACGAGAAAGTAGGTATGGCATATGCGGAAATTTTAAGTGGTAGGTTATGGTTATCAAATCATGGGCTGATAGGAGAGGGACCAGGGGTTTGGGAATAGGAAATGATTTTCTCAGGATCATCAACAAGACATCGATCTAACAGTGTATGGCTATTGGCTGTATGATGAGTGGCATTGAATGGCACAATATGCAAATTATGACAGAGGGAGAAATTATATAGGTATGAGCTTTCATAACTTGTTCTAAGCATATCAGAGTGGAAATCACCGAATATTACAATATTTTTGTAAGTTGGAGAGAAACGTGTAAAATCCTGTTCAAATTCAGAAATGGATCCAGTCTTTGGTGGGCGGTACACAACAGAAATCAATACCTTTGATATAATAGCACTAAACACTTCAAATATAATAAATTCAGGTTTGGAGCAATATTACGCAATAGAAGAACGGAGCATAGATACTTGAAGGTCATGGTGAACATAGGCTCCAACATCTCCTCCAATTTTACGAATTCGATCGAGCCTGATTAAACTATAGTTTGGTAAAACAACCATATCGTCACCAATATTTGGCTTAAGCCACGTTTCAGACAGACATATTATATCGAAGGTATGCTGAGTAAAGAACAAAAGAAACTCATCTCTATGCCTAAACAATGACTTTCAATTTACATGTCAGACACGCAAGCCATCGACATGCGAGTTACTGGGATGGACAGAAATATGTGAACAATTTGACAATTTCTATTTGTAGCGAAGGATGCCGTCTTCTGACAAAATAGATAGAACCCACCCCCATCACGTTCACGAGCCAGAATTTTTCCATTCCTTACCCAGAGATATTTTATTTTCCCCTCTGATTTTAGCTTCCGAGCCATTGCGTAAAGTTGCTTGTTGGAATTAGTCAGTGACTCGTTGATATAAACAGGCTGAGCCACAGGGATAGTGAAACCGATGTCACGGGTAGAAAGGCTCCTTTTAACTCGGCGGGAATGAACAATTTGGTTAGCAAGTTCACTTCTAACGAATAGTACAATAATGGGGGAGGGCCTGGAAACGCCATTGGAAGATGGACGGGATTTGGGTCTAAAGGCGTGGTCAATATCAAGAGCTTCTAGCTGAACACCAAGAGCTCTACCTGTATGGCACACGAGAGCATCAACACACACCCATTCAGTAAAGGGAACACCATGAATTTCAATCAAATTTGATTATGATCTAGTTGCCAAGGAAATGTGCTATTGTTGAAACCCAGGATAAATTCATATTTTGGAATTGAAAACGTACTTTTAAACTCAAACGGAACATCAAAGCAATGGCAAGAATTGAATATTTTATTCTGTCTCTGCCATCCGACGGTGGAAATTTCTACCCAACAGCTTGTTTGCAAGTAATTTAAAAAAGCATAAAAAGAAGCCTTTGCACAAATTCAAGTTCTTAAAATGGGCCAATTTTTGGGGCCCTCTCGTTTCTGAGGCCTTTTTTTATTTATAGCCTATTGCTCAAGTTAGCATGCACGCTAGAACTATGCAAAAATTTTAGGTTATTATTATCATGGCCGGTAGTTTTCGAGGAGAAGAGTTACAAATATGCAGACACACCACTCCATTTGCATATGTGTATTAGTGGATTTGATTATTTGCCTAACAGCAAGGGAAATTTAACCCGACATTATGCAGGCTCAGAGAGAAAAAAATGACATCTGATTCACGTTCAGCGACCCCAGAACATTCACGCATAGCAATTTTCAGTTTGATTTCATCTTTTTTCAGAGAAAAAAACGAAATCGATGAAAAATTTCACAGTATTTCCGCCGTCGTTATATCGGGAAATACCTGTGTTCAGAGAGTACTTATTACTTTGACGCAGACGACAATAATTGCTACTTGCATCTCTCTCTGGGCTTGACCTTCGGTGTTGATTTGGTGTGTTTACTGCTGAAATGGGATTCAAGTCGCTCAAACTACAGGATCGCATTGTCTTTGATGCAAAATCGTGCGCGGTAACGAAGTCAAGGATCTCTCTTCCTTGGAATCTATGAATTAAAAAAAACAGTCTGCTCTTCTCCGGAAATTGCGTTGCGATATAGTTGATTCGAATGAAATGGAAACTCTTAAATAAAGAACAGAAACGGAGGAATTATTTCCGGTGCTGTCGACGAAACCGGCAAGCGTTGAACTCCCTTGGAGTGGATGTGGACGAGAGGCGACGGGCGAAACGTTGTTTCAAAACTGCACAACGGTAAGAATACTTATGAAACCAGATGCTGTAAATAAAATTAAAATGACTTCAGATACGTATAAAAGTTTTGTGAAACATTTGAGGGGTGTAAATCCGATTCGAATAAATACAAACAATATTCGTAGAGTTCAATGGCGATCATCGATCTATCTTCAATCCGCGGATCTACGGAGACATGAGCCTACCATGGGGATCGGGTTGGTGTGCTGGCTCTAGAGTACTCGCCTACCACACGGGCGGCCAGGGTTCAAATCCCTGCAGTGGCGGATGTTTTTCAGAGGGAACCCGGTCCCTACTTGAGTGTCTTGTGGAGAGCACGACAAGTACAGTACTCCGTCTGTCGGATGAGACGTTAAACCGTGGTCCCCTTGGCGCCTTTCGTTAAGAGCAGGCTGATGCCGACGCCAGGTTTCTATCCACCCTTCATCCCTTACCTATCCCCTATGGCGCAAATGACCCTTAGCCGTCGGTCGCCTCCCCAAATATCCAAGCCTATCCAATGCATGAGCCTACCACACCTATTAGTTGGTACTATTCGAATGAAAGCAACACTAAAGAGTGAGAGTAATTGCCCGATCTGCTCCCATGCCCAGTAATTCGTCATCAACTATTAAGTGCGTCTATTGGAATGGACGATCGATCATTGCAAGACGAGTGAAAGGCATATACAAGGTAGGAATCGAATCTTTGCCGCGAATCGTATTTTTTTGTCACATGGGACAATTACGTAATCATTACAAGCTTTCACTCTGAGTTTCCGTGCAGGTTGTCCGATTTCTCCGCATGGGGGCTAAATGTCGCATGTTTATCAACCATTGGAACGCACGGTGCGTCCCGGATAAAAGCGTTGTTTGAATGTCAGTAATGCAGTTCCATCGGTCAACGCGTGTCCAATGCCTTTGGGAATCGCGGGAAACGAAGAATCCTTTATGGTGACCTTTGATTAAATCATAGAATCACGAAAAATTTTTTACTTTTCATTTCTTTCACAGCCAAAGTCATTTTACATTTCAATTTCGCTACTATCTTGAATGGACTTTCGCTACGGTAAAGATCATATCGTCTATTTTACTCAGGGTGTAACACTTACCCTTACACCCATGGCTATGTGTACCCAAGGTGGTACTTGGCCTCGCCAATGTAGTGCCTCCATTGCCTCCTGTCTTTTGCATGCTCATCTGTTGTTCTTATCTTGGCCATGTCTTTCATTCACCTGGTCTTTCCACCGCAGTTTAGGCCTCGCACGTGGTCGTCTTCCATTCGGGTTTCCTTCCCATACCTGGTTTAGGGTGCTTGATTCTTCCCTTCCGAATGATGTGGCCGGTCCATCTTAGCCCTCTACTTTTAGCTTCCGCCGCGATATCTGGCTCCTTGAAAAAACTTCTGATTTACTTATTGTGTTTTATTCTCCAGGTGTCGCCATCTTTAGTTTGTCCAAAAATTTTACGCAGGATTTTGTTCTCAAAGGTAATTAATTTTTTCTCTGTGTTTTTGTCTAAAATCCAGGTTTCAGCTCCATTAAGGAGGACGGGTCTAATTATAGTTTTGTAGATCTCCAGCTTAGTATGGTGAGATAAGATTTTTGACTGTAATACGCTGTATAGCGCATACATGCTTCTGCTGGCAAGGTTTATTCTGTTCGTAATTTCATTGTGTTCATCACTTTGCGAGTTGACTATGGTTCCTAAGTATTTGAAACAATTCTCCTGTTCATGGTTGTATTCTATTGGCGGTTATGTTTACATCTTCGATTCTCCCTCCTCCAAATTTCACAAGTTTCGTTTTGTTCTCATTGATCTTCAATCCCATAGTCTTTGTCTCTCTAATAAGGATTTCAATAATTTCCCGATGTTCCTCCTTAGTCTCTGCTAGTGGTACCACATCGTCAGCAAAAGCAAGTACGCTTATCTTCTTTCCTTTTCTTATGCCATAGTCTGTTTTTCAAGTTCTTTGAGTGCTCCCTCAAGAGCTACATTGACAAGTGTCAGGGTATAATATTCGACAAAATAAATGGGCGAGGATTTGTTTTAATTGGTATTCGGGGGGGATTAGCATTCAAGAAATACACATAAATTAAGTTGCGTGGATACACGAAATATATTTATTAGTTACCATGGGATTCCATGTATTATGTGCCGTTGGGAATCGACATCTATGTACAACCCAGCGAGCCGACGCATGTGCGTGTGGTAGGAGTATATGGCATTGATACGAACAATCATGGAGAGGCCATTATTTTCACGGCTATCTTTTGCTTACAATTCATGTATGACCATAAATAATACGATCTTGAAAAAATTTTATGCTTTTAATTTCTTTATGAGCCAATTCATATAATTTGAACTACGCAATTATCTGGGACGGACTGTAATTTAGCCCTGACTGGACTGATGCCACAGCGCTGAGCCATTGCAGACGCTAACGGAGAAATCAGCCAATAGCCACACTGCACCTCGAAAGAAATCGCCATATTCTTCCATTTTCCCATTTTCCTAACGGATGAAGAGCATGGAGTTCCATTCTCAACTATGTCAATTTTACTGGGAGTTCCTAAAAATGGGAATGGCAAATTTTGACCGGGGCGAAGTGGCTTTCCTTCTCTTGTAAAAATGTTGTGCGACTTTCCTAAATAATTGCTTCATTCCATAAAATTGTACAATTTCCATAAAAAACTATTGCCTCACCCCAATCGGTCGGCGGGGGGCACCGAGGCGAAAGGATCCAATTTTTTACCTCAATTGGTCCTTATCGACCATCCATTGGTCCGGAGGATCCCGAGCCGATGAAGTACTCCGGCAGACCGCACGACGCCGACCGTTTAAGGGAGTCGGGGGATAGGAGGCGACTCGTCTCGACGTTGTTGGGGAAACCCAACAGCAACGAGGAGTAGGGGGAGGCGGAGGCCCATTATCGTCCTTTTGACGTCAATCCGCCTCATGGTGTCGGCCTACCAGTGGTTGTGCTTTGCTAACCTTTCCTTCCCTTCCCTTACCCTTTTCCCACTACCCCCATGCTCGGCGATAAGCGAACGCTTCAGGCCGAGAGGGAGGTTTTTAGCCCGTCGGGGAGACCCGAAGAACCTGCCTCGGTCCCACCTAAGACCTCACCATTTTCAACCGGAGACTCGAGATGAAATTTAGATAGCAATCGCCCTGTGCAAATCCATTGAAGGTTGTCTGTCCAAAGTGCAAACATTAGAAGGCAGAATGGGCGCATTTGAATCGGGGCGAAAATTGAATCCCGTGCATCGTAAGACAGAAAATTAAGACTTATTCGAACAACTTTCAAAATCCACAGCTTGGCGGTCTTTTTGTCCATCAGCCAATATTTATATTCATTGCAATCAATGAACGAAAATAATCCATTTTAAAAATTTTCGCTATTTTCAAATCATCGAGATCCTGACAAACGATATTCTCATGGCGTATTTCACTCGACATATCGTGGTTTTCTTACCTTATGTTCGAAGGGAAAAACTGTACATGAACAGTTCCCTCCGAAAGTAAGGAGTAGGTTTACTAAATACATGGCAATGAAGCCGGACTTGTTTGGGTTGAAATATCTGCTTGCCTTAAATTTTGAGTCGAAATACCTTCAGACTGGTTTTTCATTGCCTAGGAGAGGGTGGTGTGCTTCCGGGAGATATTTCTCAGTCAGTGAGTGTCGATGAAGCCGAGCGAACCGCCCTTGGAAAAGGGACAGAAATGCCACTGCTTTGAGCTTGTATACATCGGTCAAACGAGCCCAGTGAACATTAGGAAGCTGGCACGGGTCCCTTTAGATTGTAACAAAATGTGATGATAAATACTAGAACCATCAAAACACTCAAACTCCTAGTTATGTCTCTCAAAAGTTCTGAAGAGGAAGATAAGAATTTGAAGGTGTATTGAGGAAAAGTGAAGAAATGATGGAGTTAGCAGGAGAGTAGAAGAGAAAGGGACAATATGGAACACTAAACAGAGGAGAAGAACCAGATGGATTGGATATATACCCTGAGACACAATGGGTTTGCAAAGACCGTAATCGAGAGAAAAACAGGGCAACATCCCCAAAGGAAGGCATTGAAATAAATACGTATACCAATTAAGGTAGTCCGATCGAGATAGTTCCCTAGTCATCATAGAGACCATATTCGAATTATACGTTTTAATTACACCAGCTGTTGGACACATCAGTTAAATATTGCATTGTTAATGGTACAATTATATAGTTTTATATGACAGACATTGTAAGTAATTAAATGAAAATATCTAAATTGCGTAAGTCTTTAACTTGACTCTTTTTTTCGCGCGGTGCGTTTGAAACTCCTTCAAAACGGAAGGTTTTTTTGTTATACCCAAGAACCTACTGCGGTGACAATATGATTAATTTTCAACTATAGTTGAGAAAACATACAAACTACGCAGTGTTAGTTTTTTTAAGACATCTAAGTGTGAGGTAAATAATGTCTCTCTGGAGTGCATAGACGTACCATTTCCCATGTAAAAGGGCTGTTATTTTTTGGCAAATATCTCGGAAAGTAATGCGGTAAGGGGTAAAAGTTTTGGTTTCGATGGAAGAGTGATACATTTTTCTTTAAAATTAGACCAAATTCCTTGATTTCTAAGTAAAATCAATGAGTCCTTTTCAAACCTAAGAGAGTGAGTGCCTCACACTTTAATATAGTAATAAGTTCATGGACTAAAGAAGGAGGAAAGTGCATGAGAGGAATCAGCAGGGAGTAATGGAACCCAACATTAGTTAGGGAAGGATGGAGGGCGACAGAAAACCAATCTTAGGATTGCACGACTTCTCATGATGAGGGGTAAGTCTAGAAAAATGTTTTGGTTCGTAGTATTCTTCACTCGTTTCGTCGGCATTTTCACATTGAGAATTAGGTTTCACTTTGAAGAGAAAAGAAGGTTCTCGGATAATTGAAGTTTTTACAACTCCACAAAGTGTGGTGCAGATGTGGTGGACTGTACGTCATTTAAGTGAAGGCATGGGGACACTGGTGGCACACACTAGCGAAGAATTAGAGGTCACTGAGGGTGAATAACGCGTGGGTGATAGGGCAGAGATGCGAGAGGACTCCATCGAGGACCTCGGGAGGAAGACTCAGCCGCATCAGACATCGCTCGCATGATTTTCTCTCGTTTGAATCATTATCATTACAAGCGAGCACCACCAAATTTCGCTTTTCCTATACGGCAAAAGATCCTTCCACATCGACATACAGCGATACTTCGGTATTCGTCGATATTCCGAGCGAAAGCGATTCGGCGAAATCCGAAACCGACGAAATCGAGCGGCAGGATGAATCGATGTAAACCCAATGAATTTAGCCTAGGCACTCCAAAATACATACTAACAACATGTTTTTATATAGTTTTTAATATTAAAAACAATGAAAAATTAATATAAATCGAGCATAAAAGTCTAATGTAAGGAAGACGGCGAGGCGGGGATCGAGAGAGGTTGCAGATATCATAATTATGCTTATGGAAGGGGAAATATCCGCAGTCCATGTAAGGAGCTTGAGTGTCGTGTGCACTGTTTGTGGCCGTCTCTCCTTCCTTGGCCCTTTGGCGCTGGGATAAACTTCAGAGTCAGTGGAAACGTGTCGCACAGGAAGGCTGCCCTAAGGAATCACCCAGTGGGGACGCACCACGGAGGTGGTTTGCTCAGGGCCACATGGAACACGGAGAACATTTAAGTTCTTACAAGACACATGTATAATCATAGAGGTACACAATATTTGAAAGCGTAAAAAGTTGGAGGTAGGCGAAATCACTTTGTTGAATTTGGTTCCAGAGACAAAAACTGTCATTTTCCACCATTTTTTAATAAGGTTAATCTGGTTTCTATGTTCGTACAGCATCATTCAATTTTTAATATAAAAAACATTCCCCATGGTGATGATCTTCTAACTTCGATGCTGGATAATCTCATGAAAAATAGTTTGGAAAATTACTAAGTTCTATATTCTTAAACTTTTCAAGCTTGTTTTCTTTAGTAAAGAAGACGACGGTAATTTTTCCAGTCACTCATTCGCCTCCGTAACATATGAAAAACAACTCAATATTATCAATGAAGTAAGGCCGATAATCTCTTTCAAAAACATCCACAAGAAATAAGCGATATCCCTCGACATTTTATGACGTTCATGAAGGTTGAATAGAATATCCAATTTCAAGAATATATTCCAAACTCTGCACGCAACAATTCTTTTTCAATCACACACTGACTGAATTCTCTTTCTCGCTGGAAAAAGGTCTCTTTGTAATCAATATTGCGTGTTCAGTGCGGGGAATTTCACGTGAACTGGTCAACACCCCAGAAACGGTTTCCTTCCGGTCGCCGTTGTTCGGTGGCGATGCTCACAGCGGGAGCGGCGGTAGATCCGCGACCGAGAGAGCGCTTTTCACTGACTGTGTCGAAGCGCAGAACGGAGTGCATCAACACCCGCACCCAAACGACCATTGACTGCACCATTGACGCGGGCCGAGTGTTAGCCGAACACTGTTTGTCCCTCCGCTGGTCGGTAGCGTTTTCTGTTGGCAAAGCTCTTGCAGAAGTTCCTGGCACTGCGCACTGGATGATTTTTGGACGTGGTCTATTCAACATTCAGAGTTTTACGAAGCGGGGTGGTGCAAGTCGTTCAGCATGGGGCCTTTCGAATTGCTGCCAGCACAAGCGTTTCGTGAATTGGGATGACTCACAACAACATTCCGTCCAGTTCCGAATCGTGAGACCTAAAGAGTGAGTACTTATTATAGTGACGGTGATGGGTGATTTTAAACACTAGCCCAATAGCCCTGCGTTTTGGCTTAATTTGCAAATTAGTTTGGTACCCCTGCATCACGCTCTCTGTCTCTCTCATGTTGCCCCACCCTCTCTTCCCCTCCGTCCTTTCCCTTCAATCCTCCACATCTACCCCCCTCCCCTTCATATCGCGCTGGTATGCGCCAGGAACATTTGCAGGAGATACACACAGTAGTCACGGCCGAATTTTGCATCGGCATGAAATTAGCATGAATAAAGAGGATTGCTTTGGGAAATACAAACCCGATATTCCCTCACGTCTGTCGTAGATTTGCAGAACTGATTACTTCGACGCGATCGATTTATCGCAAGCGAGCGCCAGTCTCTGCTCCCGATCGATCCATATCCAAAGTACACGGCCGTGTGGTGCGAAGGGTCGATCCGATCGATAAGAGACCATAGTGGCTGCGTTGACACTTAGAAGTAGGTCAGTTGACAGGTAGTGTAGCTGATTAATTCATATGCACCCTAATGCATGTTTATATATCTGCCGAGTAGTGCTAACACCATTTTTTGCATGTTCCCTACATGACTCTTGTTTCACGTTGACGTAGTTACATAATGGAATAGTTTTGTGGTTTCTGTAGCATTTTTAGCATACCTATTATGTAGTGCATGTTGGTGAAAGTAAATGTCTTCACTGTAGTTCACGTTGGTGATAATTCACCCCCTGCCAAACACCCATGTGGTGGCTAGCAGGGTAATAAGTAGATGTAGATGAAGAGTCTGGAACAAATGAGAAGCACCAGCGCCATCGAGTGTATTTCGATCCCAGCACTGCTTTCGATTCGCATTTGAAAGCACCCGAATTTAAATCACTCGACGTTCATCACCAAGGGGAAACGGGAGTCCAGGGCTCTCCGACGAGCGACGTTGGGAGGCCCATCGTCGCCCTTGGGCGGGCCCTATGAAGGCGGATGCAGGTCCCCGACGCGTTGAAACCCACGGCCACGGCCCAAAAGACCCCTTGAGGATCCAGTGCGATCTGCCGGACGCGCGGAAGCAGTCTGTCGTCCTGCAGGATGACACGGTGGGTCTCGGCGCACGGATGCCCTCGGCGAGCATCCCAGCTCACCACGGCGTGGTCCCGCTGCAGGAAGTAGACGAGGGTCCCCGAGGGGTCGGCGGAGAGACCGGATGAGGGCCCCAAGAGCGACCCCACGGCCTCCACCTCCGCGAACGGCGGCGACGAAGAATTCCAGGCGGCCGGCGAGTATCGGAGGCGGGAGAGGTGAAGGGCGAGCAACTCGGAGGACCCGTCGCGGGGCGTGAAGTACAAGCGGGGCCCCGAAATGGCGATGGGGCCCACGGCCCGCATCGCCCGCACCACCCACGACGAGTGCTCGCGGAGGGAGTAGACGAGGAGGGCGGGGCCGGAGGAGGAGGCGTAGGCCACGTACCCGTCCAGCACCATGTGGCGGAGGGGCCCTAGGAGACCCGGGGCCCGCACCACGTGCCGCGCCACCTCCGAGGGCCTCAGTCTCAACTGGTCGAACACGAGGAACTTGGGCGGGCAGCCGATTGAGCCCTCGTCCAGAATCCACAGCCTGGAGAGGCGGTCGACCCGCGCGGCCACGGCGGACTGCAGGTTGTCACAGCGGCCCTGGTACTGGGCGGGCCACGAGGGGAAGGGCCTGAGCGGGGGTCGGGGTCCCAGGGGCGGCCACTGCGCCGAGACGAGCGTGGCGGCCACCCCTGGACTCCAGCGCGGCATGCAGACGAAAGCCCGCCCCGCGCCGAAGGCCACGGACCACACGACGGCGGTCCCCGGGGAGAAGAGGCCGCTCGCCCGGGCGAGGGCCCGAACCCCTTCATCGGGCCACACCAGGGCCCCGTCCGCGTCCCACGTGACCACCGACCGCGGCGAAGGAGGCAGCAGCGCCTCAGCGGCAGCCGCGAGCAGCAACCCGGCGGCGAGCGAACCGATGCGGACGTCCATCTTGGATGATCGTCTCCTCGTACGTCGATTCCCTCTCGCCTAGTGTGAACAACGAGTGGACAACGAGTGTACCAGGGACGTAGTTTGTCCCCTCCTTCTTGTGCTCTCTGTTTAGGGGTCGCCCTCTCCCCTCTGAAGAAGCTCTATATTGGGAAAGTAGGGACGAGGCGAGCGCTGTCAAAACAAACCTCCCCAGTAGCAACATGGAGAGGATTGGGAGTAAACATGTTTCTACGGGAGTAGTATATTACGTAACTATGGCGGGAGGGTAGGACTTGGGAACGTTTGCTTGATATTTCCATGGGAGCCGAAGGCAAGAGGGAGGGAATGCGCAATGCGGGTTGCGATGGCGGTTGCCATGCGAGCTATGAGGGCGACAATTAACAGTTCGTAAAAATATTCTTCGTTTGTAACTTCATTGTGTTATTATTAACTCTGTCAATCACTACGTTTACTAATCAAATTCAGATCGATTTGGCCGGTTTAGCTCTGTATGGGAAACGCAACGGGCTGGCGCGATCGATATGAGAAGCGGGCTAACTCGGCCCGCTTTCTCTGCCAGTCTGAGATTTCAAATCGCTATGATCAAATTAAAATCGATGTTTCGATGGATTTCGCATTCGTAAACCAGGCTTAGAATGTTCAGGTCGGTCCGAGATCATATTGATCTGAGTTCGATTGGTAAACGTAGTGAATATTCCATGTGTAATGCAGGCAAAATACGGAATGCTTTTGGCGAATACTGGTATCTCTTGTTTTATTGTTACTGGATGTTTCATAAATTAAATTCATTAAATTTAAAAATATAACTTGCGACGCAAAGTGCATCGACTTACTTATGTTTCCCGTAATAATTCGAAATGTCCCCAAGTTACCAAGCCACTAAATCTCTGAATTGTTCATTCTTCAATCCCATCACAAGATTCTTACGATTTAGTCATATTTAGATCGAGTTCACTTTATTAAAAAAATCTGATTTTTAAAAATAATAATAATAATAATTTATTTACAAATAGTTTACATGCTGTAATTTCCCTTTGGATGGGTTACAAAAAAATCACAACTAACCTAACCTTAAAAATGATAAATTTTTCAGTCTGGTCCCGCTGAGCTAATGCTTATCAGTAGGTTCCAAAACTACACTATTGAGGAGTTATCACATATCCGTTTATTAAAGTTACAGGAGTCAGTGAAATTTAGAAATATAAAATTGCATATTGAGGCAGTTGAGAGTTTCTTCAAGAATTCAGTAACTGTATCATTGTACATATAAGTAATCATAAATATGAATATTTTGCTATTACTATTTTCAGTATTAAAGAATTTCCCAAGCATAGAAATGAGTTTATTAAAAAATAAATAAATAAAATTGCCCATACAATAAATATAGATTTGCTAAAATATAAATTTCCCATTTAAATACATAATTATACATACATTTATGCATGTAGATACAATTTTAGTACAAGTTCACAAAGGAAATATTATTAGTCCATATCCGAAATTTTATAGTAACATTATTTTATCACAAGTATAAATAGCAAGTTGATCTACTTAAATCTAACTAAATTTCCATATACTATGTTTTTGCTATATTATAAAGAGGAATTATCTAGTTGGTGGTTTCCGGCGATACTTAATGGAATTTACTAAACATTTTGAATGAATAGAGTAAACTTTGTTTTTCGACAGAATCTAATAACTTGCGACCGACCGTGTTTCGTCAGGTCCTGACCTGATGATGACGCTAATCGTCGAAACCATGGTCGCAAGTTATTACATTCTGTGGAAAAACAAAGTTTACTCTATTCATTCAAAAAGGAATTATTTAATTATTTCAATTTAATACAGTTTTTATACATCAGAGCACAACTCTCTACTGTAAGTACTTTTTTAATTTAATCTTTAATTCTCTCATAGATTCTATGTGTTTTAAGCCATTAGGTTTGGTAAGCCATTTTGCGTTTCACTTATCAATTTCAACTCCACAGGAAAACCAAACACAATGTAACTTCGATGGCGATCGGAAGCGAAATCGCCACTCTCTTCCCTCTTCCCCTTTTAGTTAGGTCAAAAAAAACTTTATTGCCGATCATTTTCAGCGAATTTTCAGCCAACTGATACATCATCACTCGCGGAGTTTTATGTGATACTTCAATAATTTTTTCCCGACACTAGGCATTCCATGTGAAGCAGCAACAGTCAGTCAGTCTGGTCAGTCGCGAGCGTGTGAAGCGAGGTCTCGTAAGCAACAGCACGTGACGTCCTCTGCAATCGAATTAAGCGATCGTCAGCAGTTTCCTCTCTCGAACATGGAGTGACTTCGCTTGAAAACGTACCGGAGACGATAATGGTAAACATTATTCCGCCGCAAAAATATTTGTGTCACCAATGGCCATCTGGGTGTCATGCACACCCGGGTTAAACGTATTTTTCATCAATCGCCCTTCGAGCGCGCATTAGAAATTTAGCCGGAGCGATGGATTCTCAGAACCTAATTCTTATTGGCTCTAATTATTCTTCCATATTGTATTGACGCAATTAATGCTGATATATGTTCCGTCTGCGACTGGACTAAAATTAACTACCTCCAGTTAAACCCAAACAAAATTCTAGCAACTATTTTTGGTAATTAAAGACTTTTTAACAGCATTGATTACGATCGTATGTGGTGGTACTAGAATTGTTCAGATTAATAAGACTCTGCGGTACCTTGGACTCACCCTCTCATGCGATTTGTCATTGGATCAATATGTCTTGGGAATTTGTAATAAGGGAAATAAGATTCTTTATCTTCTAAAGCTGCAAAGGAACAATTATCCTGTTTCCTCTAGAGTTATGCTTGTAACTTGTCTTATCTTTCCAGTTTTGGATTATTGTGTATTGGTTTACAGAGATTTAAATAATGTTCTTGATGAGCGTCTCCAGCGACTTATAAACTGTTGTGTTAGATTTATATTTGACTTTCGCAGAGATGAACATGTGTCAAAATATCATACTGAACTAAATTGGTTACCTCACGGTTCCCGAAGGAAATACTTTTTGGGGTCTTTTCTTTTCACCCTCTTCCACAATCGGAATCCTACCTACTTCTACGATCTATTAAAGTCCCCCGGAAAAAGACTTTCCCAAATATTAACCCGATCTGACCCTACCTTCCTTCACATTCCCCGAGCCCGTACCAATATCTACTTCAATTCCTTCCTCACCACTGCTTGCAAGTTTTGGAATTCGCTGCCCTCCCCATGCCAAGTCTTCCTCATCCCTTCAATCATTTAAAGTCAAATTATTTTTATATTTAAAAACTCACAAATAAATTTGTAAAAACTTACTTTATGTTTAACTATAAATATTACTGGAATATTCATTGTTACGTAAATTAACTTTTCCTTTCCTTATGTGTGTATTATGTTTTTTGAGCAGAACATGCAAATTGTATAGTTTACTTGCTCTATTGGGTTACCCCAGCGCATAAATAAAGTTTCATTCATTCATTATTAAATTCCTCGTGAAACTCAACCCTTTTATTTTCACTTTCAGGGGTACTCTTAGAGTCACGTGCTATAGGTAAAGTGGAATGAAATAATTCGAAATGTTTTGTAGAAACTGTAGCGAATGAAAAGCCTTCAGCTGTCCCCCTTAACCGAATAGAAATATTCTTGAATGACGGCATATGTAACAATCGCATCGGCTGAATCTTCTGGGTTTGCGTATTTTGAATATTTCAATCATTAACTTGCACGAATACACATTTGTCGTTGTTGAAAAGTTGCGAGATTTCGTCATCCAATGATTTTCACCACTCCCAATGGGCAAGCCTAAACACACATACCATGGAATCAGGGTTATCACACTTTTCCTCTTTCACCCGGGCATGTCCTCTTTTATTCGATGAGGAAATCAGCTTTCGGGTGTCTTTTCTTCAAATATCGAAATGTCCGGGTTCCCAGCCATTCCAAGTTAAATGTTTAAAAGGACGAAGTGAGAACCATTCCAGTATATGCACTAATTAGAATCTGAACGCAATCTACGTACGGTATAATCTATGTCTCTATCAAAAACGCGTCGATCGAGTTAAATAGCGATTTATAAACCGAAAAAATACTTCGATCGTAGGAAGCGGAAACGACTGTTGAACGCACATCTAAATTCCGTTGTTTATTCTGTGGCTTTGTGTTGCATTACATGGGGCCACTTATGGATATAATATTATACCAAAATGCCGAAACGAAAATGAAAGTTCACAGATGAACTCGAAAAGAAATTTCCTTGTTTTCGCAATGATTCAGAGGCGGAATGTATGGCGTGTAGTGGAGGTACTTACGTTTTGGTTGCAAACAAGGGGTCGCTAGATTTGGAAGCCCACGTGGATTCGGTGAAACACAGAAGGAATCTGCTAGGTGAAAATTCTTCGTCTAGGATTACGACTTTTTTTGTGCAACCATCTTCGAGTGACCAAATTCGTGGAGCAGAAGGAATATTAGCATTCCATTGTGTGAAACGCCACAACAGCTACAGTTCTACAGAGTGTAGAACTGTAGCTGTTATGAAAGCAATGTTTCCAGATTCTGAAGTCGCGCGAAAGATGTCATAAGCAAGAACAAAGACAGAAGCGGCAGTAAATTCAGCGCTTTCTCCACATTCTATTCAGAATGTTCTAAAGACGATGAAAAATAATCCTTTTTGCGGAGTAGCCATACTTATGCAAGCAGTCATCTTGCAGTTAAAATGTTTCCATTGTTGATACAGTATTATCCTAAATAATTGTTTGCAACATGCAATGGATGCTCTTAATTTTGATCTACAATCTGTCATTTTAAAGATTTATAATTATTTCTCTGTCTACACTGTTAGGACGTAATCACTCAAAGAATTTTGTAAGTTTGTAAATGTAGAGGAGGAGGTTAGCAACATGGCGGACAGCCTCAGTACGTTGATTTGTGGCGTGTGATAGTGTTAAGCCTCCGAAATCTACACCATCTGTTGGCAGTATAGATCCCGCATGTCCCGCATCAACAAACGCTACTCCAAACTCACCAGCTACTAAAGTAGAAGCTACAAGACTCTCTCTAAATCTGAGTACGGCAATTCAGGAGAGGCTCATTCTTCATTCCAGTGCTCCGAGAAACGCTGCCAATGAAGTGGAACGTGCTTCTGACAAAAACGACGTTTGTGGCTATGTTATCGTCCGTCGTCGTAAGAAATATAAGAAAAAACTTTTTTGTTCGTGGGAACAACGTTGAGGATTAGGAGATTTCCTTTGGTGTGCTGCGAAGAGCGTGGTTATACCTTAGCAGTATAAAGGTGGGAACAACGAGCACAAAGATTGTGAATTATCTAAAGTCCTGGTTCGCTGATCACGAATTTTCCTGTGATGAATTATCCTCAAATGAAACGGATTGTTCTATTAAACTTGGTTCAGATTAGCCTTATCGAGACGGCCATCAGCGGCCCTGATGAAGATGGAACCATCTTCCACCGAAACGTCGCCAACGAAGAAGATGGAGCGTCTTACCCAGACGGAAATCCGAGAAAAATGTTCAGCAATTATTCGTCGGGAGAAAATTAAATCCTACACTTCTAAAAAAGACTGTACAAAATTGTAAAAACTCTTTTTTTCTCAATCTGTGTACAGAATCTTAAATGAAAAGTGTACCACTGACTTTTGTTTCCAAAAAGACTGCGGGTTCTGATGAAATACCTGGTTTTCTTCGTGGTCTCTTTTGTTTGCATATTTTTTATCCTTTTTTGCATGATATCAACCTATCATTTGTTGAAGGAGTCTACCCTGAATTTGTTGAAAGTGCCCAAGATAATACCCCTGTACAAGAATAAGGGGGATATTAATGACTTTAATTCTCAGAGACCAATAGCCATTCAAAACCAATTTGGCATAGTGCTCGATAAGCTATTGTGCAATAGTTTATCAGGTTACCTCCACAAATTTTACCTCATTTCACAATATCAGGATGGCTTTGTACCAAAGAAGTCTGTAACTACTGCCTGTTTCCAAGCTATTGATCATGTTCTTAACTCCCTAGATGACAGAAGGGAACTTGCAGAATTATTCAATGATTTTTCCAATGCCTTCAATTCTGTTAACCACACTCTGTTAGTCAATAAGCTGGATAGTTTTTGAATTATGGGATCTCCAAAGAACTGGATTGTATCTTATTTGCATCAGCGGACTCAGTATGTCAGCATTTCATGCAATGGCACCAAATTTGACTCTTCCTGCCGATTAGTGGCCACTGAGGTATCCCAAGACTCTGAGCCTGTGCCAATTCCGTTCCAAGTCTTTATAAATGATTTAGCGATTTGCACCTACATATCACAGGATATCTACCCAATCATGTTTGCTGATGATACAAACTATATTTTATCTGCACCAGACACAGATAGATTGTGTGAAGACGGCGATATGCTAACAAAAAGGCTTGTTGACTGGTCTACGTTCAACAGCCTCAACCTAAATGCACAACAATTCAATGTTATATATTTTTGTAATGTTAACATGTCAATTTCATGAACTTTGTAACTCAGCCTAGTAAAAACTACGCAATCTACAGAGTTGGCTTTCCACCAAAAGTTGAGAGAGTTAATAAGAATACAAAAAATGGCAAGCGAAAATTTTTATAACGCATATTTTGTTGTTAATTAACGAACATTTTTAAACTTTATCTATTCCTACAATTTGCACGGAATGAAAAAATTAATTCCAAGGAAAAACTTATAAATTTATTTGTAATTTTTATATTATCCGAAAATACATGATTTATGCGTAGTATAAATAATACTAGATAATTCTTAAAATATGTAGTGAACGATTGCTACGCTGCTACTTCTTGCGCGCGCAACCCAAAACGGATTTTTGGACGAGCGGGGTTTACTGCGACAAAACTGTTGAAAGTTTGTTTGTTGTTGTTGACAAAGTCTTTTGCGAACAAAATAACATGTCAACCGTTTCTATAGCTATTTTCGTTTAGGAGATGTAGCGAAAAGAAAAAAGGTCTAAGCGCAAAATGGTCGAAACTCTGATCGTCTCCAGATCTGCGAAAAAATTTTCACAAAAACGCTTCCACACTTGTTCATAAAATACTAGAAGGAACCCCCACAAATTTTGGTTCGAATCGGTGACACCAAGGGTCAACTCACTGCTGATCTGACGTGGAATGACCCAATTAGATTCATTCGCGACACAGTATCAACCAACGCACTTACTGCCCTCTGTATGGCGAATTTTATTCTCAGTTGTTAATGAACATTCTACAGCGGGGTTCCTCTCCTCATACTGTTAAGGTTTTCCGCATTCAGAAGAGAGCTGTCCGCTTAATAGCTAGGGGGCATGATGGGGCCCCATGCCGTCAAATATTTGTAACGCTCGGTTTACTTCAACTTCCATGTATTTATATATTTACTTGCGTTATGCCTATTAAAAATCATTATGACGAATTTGAGAAAAAATCTGAGGTATGTGCAAAGGTCACCATACCAGAAGTCATTGTAATTTCCACATAAATGCTGTTAAAATGAAAAGTAGTTAATGTGATCCCCGGCACCTGGGAGTGAGACTGTTTAACAGACTGCCTGTGGAATTTAAAGAAACCAAAAGGGTCTCGTCATTCAAGAAGAAACTATTCATTTTCCTTCTAAGGGTTGAAAGGGTTCTATTCGATTGATGAGATTCTTAGTGAAAAGGTTAACCAATAGTGCCGTGTCTTCTTATGTAAAGCTCCTAATCTTGACGTGTCCTATATCACTCTGTGATCATGTGGATTAATAAAATTTATTATTTTATTGTTATTATAGAATATAAGCATTTAATGTATCACTGTGTTACAAGGTGGTTATCAATTTTTCCAGCCGTAGGAAGGGTGTTAGAAATGTTTGAAGTTGTGAAATCTCTTCCTCTCTCAGTCTAAACCTCCTGTCAATATCAGAAAGTTTTTTGAAAATGCTTTGATTGAAATATATTTTATATGTCTTCACTCCATGAATATATATTATGGATTTAAATGTTTGGAATCGTTGCCTAGGTAATGTGTTGCCTCGATTTCCACATTTAGTTCACTCACTCCTTGGCGCCACTTCGAAAAAAGTCTTCTCTGTCGAATCGTAAATTTGCCGTTGTTGATTGTTGTTTACGTGAGACTGTGGTGAATATTCAATGACGATTGAAGAGATATGAACAACTTGATGCTGTGAATAATAGCTGACTATTTTTTAGACCTAACAGTTACTTTGTAAATGCTAGAGAGGAAATATCTAGTACAAGAAGTGTGTGTATATGAAACTTCCATCGTGATTCTTTTCTCTGCCGTGTTGAACTTTTACTGTTAATTTACAGCTACATTTTTTTGGTTTATTACCTGTTGAGAGCCTTAGGATGCAGAGGGTATGATCTAGATAGATTGATTTGGATGTTGGTGTGTAACCTACTATTCATGTGTGGCCTCGGAGTAGGTTAAACAACCTCTCCTTTATTTAATATTAAAATGACAGTTATTGGCGCAATTTCTCATTCATAATTGATATTGTCGGATCTTGGTTTTGAAATTCTTTTAGTACTTGTATCCGTCCTCTAATTCATTCTCATTTTTTCACCTCTCATTATTATTAAATCGCCGTAGAACGATATTCATGAAGTGCTAAGAAGTTAATTGTGCATTTGTGAGATTAAATTTGGAGAGGAATTAAATATATCTGTAGACCGGACGATATTAAAAAAGAGTGTAATTACGTCCCGCGTGTAGTACTACATTTTTCATCCACTGCATCATGATTACTGGTAAGTAAAACCGGTAAAACGTGATTATTTACGATCTGTAGACTGTATTTACATTTGAACTGCCGTCTTTCATCACTAGACGGCGACTCAATCGAAAAAGTTGTTTTTTTACGGAATTCTAGGCAACAGATTTTGGCGACGAGTCAACCATCCATTATATGTATATTCATGCTTCACTCTTTCATGCGTATGTTTCAAATCAATGCTGATACCTTAGAAAGAGAGAGTACATCTGTGGTAGAAATGATACCTATACTCTTTAATGTAAAAAAATCAATTGAAGATAGATTAGCTTCCAAGATCGTACCATTGAAAGTAAAAACTATGTTGTCGCAAATGGAGGAAAATGATATCATAGATGAGTGTGTTATGCTTAATCAGCAAATTGAAGAACTGTAATCCTCAAATGTTTAGGCTAAACATTTAAATGTATGGATTGAACAATTTCAGGAATTTACTCCACTTAGTTCTATGAGTTCATATGATACAATAACATGGGTTAAATTCCAGCTTGTTATTCAGTATGTGGTCTCTAAAGGAGTGCATGTAGGTGATAGTGAATGTTTTGATGATTTTTGACAACTAAAAAGTTTTGTCACTGAAAATAAAATTAATGAGGGGTATTCTTCCTTACTAGCTCACGCAAAATGGGCTAACTATTTCAGCAGAGATAGAAATGTCAATAAACATCTAGAACTTCTGAAGGTGGTTCAATTGTTCTTCGCCATTCCTGCTCACAAGGTCAGCGTTAGGAGAGTACATTTTCTCTTATGCAGAGTCAATGGTGTAAGGAAAGAAACAGGCTGAAACCTGAGTCTTTAAAGAATATTTAAATTATGCAGTATAATTTTAAGAGTATGTCGCGTGAGAAATATAAATCTTATATGAAAGGAATTCCAGAAATATTGGGTAAAATTGGGCCGACGGAAATGTTAGAATGGTTCAAAAATAAAAAAGGAAGGCTGACCCGTCATCCGCCACTGCAGTAAAAATGGAAAATAATGTTATTAAATGTTTCGTAAATCAGCCAAATATTCAAGTTTCCTCTTTTTTCTGAAAGAAACTTAGTAACCCTGGACTGGAATTTGGTAACACTTCTCCGGATCGGACTGAACTATTTCAAAAGTTCTTGCCTGGCAACTCAGACATCTCAAGGAGACCAATGAACATGGAAAAGTTCTGCTCAGGGAAGCAATCACATGTCCTGTTAACCTCTTCAAACTATGAAATTTCTTATTTCAGCGAAGCTGATAGTAAATATTTCAAGCAACCCCATAAATGTTAAGATTAGAACACAACTGGAAAGATAACCATGAAAAGGCTACTGATGGTTTGGGTGATTAAATTTAAACAAGGGAAAAAAACTAAATACTAACGCCGAAATAATTATGTACTCTGTAAGTATAAAAAACAGTCACCTTAATCTGAAACGGAACAAACATTTCCGGAATAATTCAAAATGTCTCATGTAATCGCATAATACACCAGGAATGTATTGCGGGATCATATAGATAAGCAACAGCATAATAGCAAGGGAGGACTTCATCAACAGGCTCTTCGTTCTTGATGAATGCATTCTGCAATGATTCGTTGCTAAATTTTGTTCATACATTGCGGAGTCGTGCGGGGAAGGAACAACTCCGAATGAATACTGCAGTAAAACATTCCGAGATCAAATCTGCTAATAATCTGGATCTCCCTATTTTCACCATTTGACACCGCTAATTACGATAAGTATCAGTACATGAGATGCATTGAATCACGCATTGAAGTGAAGACAGGATTCATGTACATCAATGCGTAACCCAAATCTTCGCCCTCCTTTACACCAACCTAAGGAAACTTAAGACGAAAACTGTTTGATACGGGTAACTCATTTAAATGTTCCCTCTAAAAATATAGATATCAACTGCAGTCATATAACGGATTATATACACTCCAGTTCACAATTATTCTCCCTCTCCCTCTGTCTATGGACGTAGAATGCACCGAGTTGTATTTCCTGATTGGCGTCAGTCTGCAACATTGTAGCGAAACAAAAAGATTGGAATCGTCTCTAAACTATAACTTGATAAAGCCTGAATCACACGATACTTGACCTTGTACAAGTCCGAGGATATTAGCTAGCATACTAGGACTTGTGCAAGGTCATGTATCGTGTGACACAGACCAAGCATACTGGAAATCATGCATGATCGCTAGCATACTAGCTGGTATCCTTGTTTTCGTAATTGGTGCGGTAATAGTTTGATACTTGCTCCTAGTGGGACCTAGTAGCCGCCGACCAATCGCCTTTGTTCTTTGCAATGCGGTCGTCAATTTTTTATGTCAGTGCCTCCATAGTCCCTCGTGAAAATTACAATTTCCCGCGATCAAATAAACAACTCAAACCTCAGAACAATACGCAATGGCTTGGGTATCTGAGGCAATTGAGGTTGAGGAGCTGCAGCGGCTAAAAGCCGTCGTCTTCGTTCGAAATCATCCATTTCGCTCGTCAAACTCCTTCCGCGACTGTACTAGATCAAATATCTACTAAACAGACATCTACATCTACGTAATACCCTGCGAGCCACCACGAGGGTGTGTGGCAGGGGGTAAAGATCACCCCCTGCCACACACTATTGCCATGCAACTAGGATATTTAAGGGAGACATGCTAGAGAACAGGGTCACATGCAGCTAGTGCAGACCTTGTGCAAGTTCAAGTATCGTGTGATAGCTCCTAGGAAGATTTCAAGCATGCTAGGTTTCGTACTAGAAATCCAGTCCTCGCTAGCATCCTCGGACTTGTATAAGGTCAAGTATCGTGTGATTCAGGCTTTATTTAAGAGAACTTTTATGGTTTGCACTGGTAATAAACATCAAGTGAAGCATTGACCAGAGTGATTTCTAGATTAGGGCACCTTGTGCTGTCTCCTCTCTCACTTGCGATAAGTGAAATTCCTTGACTTCGACACGAATGCCGAGTTACGCGATGGATTAGCCCTCCTGAAAATTCTACCCCTTATGGATTCCATTTGGACATTTCCATTGTCACGTTTTTGTCTCTCACACAAAATTTCGAAGTCCTTTCTCAGAGCCAGTCTTCTTACAATTCTAGTATCTGAACAGTTATGATTTCTTAAGCTTAAAAACCATTGCAAATCAAGTATTAATGAAATAAAATAAATTCGATATTTTTATCTAATTGTAACTCGAAAAAACGTTTTTTGTGCGGAAAATTTCATAACAGGGCGCTGCACATAATCGCCTCCCCCTCCGCTCTCGTCTCTTCTCTTTACACTGTTTTTTATTGCTCGCCACGCATCACTTTGAGGTAATCCTGACTTGCACGCCTCAGGCTTAGGAAAAGTGCCGACAGGATAACATCATGGGCTAATTCTTTTCTATTTTTTACGGATGCCATTTCTCGTCTTTCGCGAAATATTTGCCACCATTTCCTGAATGAGGGAGTGATGTAACTTAGCAGTGGGAATCTTTTGTACATTTTCAACTTTTTTGTATTTGTAAAATCGTAATCCTAAAATGTCACTATCACTCCATTTAAGCACACTTTCCCTACAAACGTAACCGTTATGAAACCAAACGACATAATTTTTTTTGCCACCAACGTTTTCTCCCTTGTCTCGATAAGACTGGTGACTTTGTGGAATCACAATGTCACCAATTAAGAGCCAATGGGAATTCGACATTTCGAAATCTCGAAGGCACTTTGGTTTGAAGCTGAGTTTCACAGCTCCATTTGCAAAAAATACTATTAGTCACTCGTCAGAGAAACTGACAATGTTTAATTATTCCGCAGTGCAGTCGTTCGGAATCACTAACAGTGTGATTTGCGCTTTGTCAGCCACGACTATGACATGGAGGTGCGAAGAAGCGAATGTTTCGTCGTCGGTTTGTAGTTGTGGACAAAACCATGACATGGATTCCTCACATTGAGGGGCTAAAATCCAAGTTATCCCGTGTAATGTTTCAAATTCGATATCTTATGGCCAGTACCTCTTTAAGTATTCTAAAAATGTGTGTATTTTGCAAGTTTTTCAGTCCCTCATTTCACATGAAATTATTTTCTTGGGTGATAGTAGCCATTGGACAGAAATTGTTATGATCCAAAAGAAAGTGATACGGATCATGTTAAAATTGCCATATAGAGAATCATGTGGAATTCACTTTGAAGAGCTTGAAATTTTAACATTAACATCTCTATACATCCTTAACTTACACAAATATACACTCTGACGGTAAAAATGAGGAGTACCGCAGTAATGGAACTAGGTCCAGAGAAGAACTACATATGCTACCGAAGAACTCAAAAAGATGCAGTGATGGTCCTTTCCATAAAGGAATAAAACTATATAACCTTCTTCGTGAAAGCATAAGGAATATTAATTCTTTAGGGCAGTTCAAAATGAAACTGAAACGTTTACTACTTAGCAAAGTAACCTATACTGTGGATGAGTTTGCTCTTTTTCAGAAACGTCAAAATGAAATGTGATGGTAATGTATTGCAACTTTAAATCTGTAACTATTGTGACATCTAAAACCTTATCACGTATATTGTGTTTGTATTCTATAAAAATTGTTAATTTTGTTTACTTATTGTTATAAAACCTACTGAGTGTTCAATTTAAACTCGTAAAAATGTACTGGATAAAGTTCCTTCTGACAAAGCCTATCTCTACTTAAGTTTATAACCAAACAGGTGAATAAAATTATAAAATTGCTCACCCATCACGAAGATAAGGAAAGAGTTGAAGGCACTGCCCTGAATAACGGTGCTAAAAGTTTAGGAATAAAATAATAATTTATAAAGCACGCTTTTCTTATATAAGTAAAAAAAACAACATTCAAAAATTCGTTATAAATAGTTGGAAAAATTCTGTTTTCAAGAAAATTTCTCCTAAAAGATTTATGGGTGACTAAAATGAAAACCGTGGCGCGCACCCATGTCCACGTCACTCTTTTATTTTACACAATCACCTGATAAATTATTCATACCTGACTAATTATTATATTATAATGTTCCTTTTATTATTGAATCATCATATCATCATAAAGTAATTTTAGTGCAACGTACTAACGAAAGGGAGCCTGACGCCTTTTTTTGCCATCCATTGATAAATATTTTAAATATAATTTTATTTAAAATGAATAATTTTTACTTTTTGGAAATAATTGTTTTATTTTTATCGTTTCTGATAATTTTTATGAAAAAATATAGTTGAAAAAATTATTTCATTTTTACTTTTCACTCACCACTGCAGACGGCGCAAGTCATGAATGAATGCGGTGCAAGAATTGAGGCATATGGAGAGGGAGGGAGGGTCACTACGTCATCATGCCGTCGCCTGACAACCGAAATGACAAGCATATTGTTTATCCTTGCTCTTTCCATACTTTACTATGGATTGGACGACGGAATGGATGAATTAACGGATGTAAAGTAAGAATAATAGAAATTGAAGGCAAAGGACTCTTGAAACATACATTGGTTACTTAATGTTACACATTGCTCTCGATTTTATCATATTTCTCAACGGGAATGCGGATTTATATTAATTACAATAAATAAGCAATACATTCAAGGAGAATTCACGTGAAAGAGATAAGTGCAAGCTGATTATTAGGAGGTTATGGTTGGAAAACATTCAGATATATTTTCCAGCTTCCCTGCCCTCATCATTGTCCTAACATTCAAAGTCCCTATTTTTATCGGTACTTTCCTTCTCTTCTTCTTTTTCTTCTTACCTTCCTTGGTCCTTGTATCCTAAGATGACTCTGTTGTACAAGGATTTCGTGTGATGACGTCCTCGGGAGCCCTGCCGCCCATGCTGCCGGGTACGACATCCGCCCGTTAGATGGCGTCCTGTAATAGCCAGGATTGATTTCTCCATGAGAGGGATTCCCAACCCACATCCCACCATTTTTCTTAGCGTGACACCATCACGGGACCATCTTTCGTCTGGCTCCTACCCATCGACCTATCTGGAATGGGTGGCCCTACCGGGAGCATTATCAATTCCTCCCGCCAGTCCAGCTCCTGTGGTGACGCACAAGGCCTTCCACCACGTCACGGATGTAGTCTCCGGGAAGAATGAATTTGAATACGCATTCAACTTCGGTTTTCAGTACTGAAGAAGAGAAATAAGAGCTATATTTTTTTCTCCATACGATTTTTGGATCCAACGACTAATCACGGGAAAGGTGGCGACTAGAGCGTTTCCGGAGAATGCCGGTGGGTGGGAGTGCAATCGGCACAGATAATCCTCGGGGGAGTTGTGTGGACTACAATCGGGAAAATGTTTCCCTTAAACCTCTAGAAATGATTGTCTGAAGATCTTTCAGAATGCTTTTGAAACAACGCAGTAACTGTGCCAAAATAGTATGGCCCAATTATGACCCAGCGTCATGAAGCCTTTTCCCGGAGAGCACCACTGCGCACGGAAATCAGCGTCGTGTAAACCAGGGGTCACCGAACTACGGCCCGCGACGCCAATTTATCGGGCCCGATGATGGGACTCGAATTTTCTTGATAAAACGCATGGAACACGAGATGCTGTGATTCAGGTTTAATTTAATATTATGTTTGAATACTAGGAGATCTTCACACATGCGTAGACCTTCTGGCCGCTGCTATGCTCGCATGCAGTCTCTGGAATGATGTACTCTTGCATGTCTTAGTACCTTGTAGTGCTATTTGTCTGTCATATTAATGATACAGACCAGTAGTTGTATCTTGAGTGGTGTATTGCATGTTCTTCTGCGCATCGCTGTCCTGGTGACTGGTCTGATTGCACACTGTTTTCCTGTCTGGTTTTGGCCTGCGCCTGGTATTCGTGGAAACGTGCGCGGTTCTGATTTAAACTGGGATGAGTGCTCCATGTCTGGTGTGGAATCACCCCGTGCCACACACCCTAGGGGTGGCTTTCACGGTATTCCATAGATGTAAATGTATGTGCTTTAAATTTAATATTTTCAATTTTAAATAATTGTATCTAGATTTTATTGTTTAATGTAATGTCTGCTTACTTCGCACAATCCCGGGATTTTATTTATGTATATAATTCAATGACTTTTTCAGTTTCAGACCCCGTTTACTTCATCCTTCATTATGACTACAAAGAAAAGAAAAGTGGGCGCCGAGAGTCGCGTTTTCAATGAAGAATGAGGAGTAAAGTACTTCTTTGTGGAAACAAAGGACCAGAAAACTAGTTTCGTAATACGCAGTGAAATTGTTGCCGTTTTGAAATGTACAACCTTCGGCGTCACTATGAAACAAAACATCTATCAACATATTCGAGGTTTTCTGGAAAGTTTCGCTGTGAGAAATATGAGTCCATGAAACATAATTTAGAAACCCAAAGAAATTTCTTCACGAGGAAGTTCGCTGGAAATGAATCTGTCACTCGTACAAGTTACAAGATAGTACATGCAATGGCAGAACGAGGAAAACCGTTCACTGACGGCAACGTCATCAAAGAGTGTATGATGGAAGCAGCAAATGACTTGTGTCCCAAGAAAGCCAATTTGTTTGGAAGTATCAGCCTTGCGGCAAAGTTCAGTTGTGCGGAGAACAGAAGTAATTTGAGAGAACATAGTGCTACAGATACGCGGGAAAGCTAGGAATTTGTTGTGGTATTCTCTGGCGTTGGATGAGTCTATCGATCTCTCGAGTACGTCACAACTTCTCGTGTTCATTCGTGGTGTCAATTTAGACTTTCAGATAATGGAAGAGTTGGTATCCGTTTACAGCATGCATGGAACAACAACTGGAAAAGACATTTTCATGGCAGTGCAAAAAATGTTGCAAGACTGTAATCTTCAATGGAATCAGCTTCGAGGTGTTACATTAGATGGAGCTAATAGCATGGCTGCAGTGAGAAAGGGTCTGGTGGGGCAGATAAAAACTCAGTTGAAAGATTTGCAAATTCCGGACGCTCTCTTCATATACTGCATCATACATCAGCAAGCACTTCATGGGAAAGATATTTCTTGTGTACTGAAACCAGTTATTACTGCTGTGAACTTCATTCGGGGACATGCATTCAATCACCGTCAGTTCCAGGCTTTTCTTGTAGAAATTGGTTCTGAATTCTGTGAGTTGCCTTATCACACAACAGTGAGATGGCTCAGCTGCGGTAAAGTCCTCTTTCGTTTTTACAAGCACCGAGTCGAAATAGATATTTTTCTCACTGAAAAAGATAGAGGTAATCCACAGCTGTCAGATCCCACATGGCTGTAAATGTTGTTATTTTTGGTCGACATCATATCCCACATGAATGAAATGAACTTGATATTTCAGGGAAAGGATAGCCTCATCTATGATCTCCACAGTATCGTCCAATTATTTCGGAGAAAGCTGTCATTGTTTGAAGCGCAACTGGAAGGAGGAAAGCTTTTCTCATTTTCGCTGCTTCAAAGAGTTTTGTGCTACAATCGCCTACGATGTCAACCTCGATTTTCTGAAAATAATTATCCGTGACTCGAAGAATCATTCTTTGGAGAGATTTTTCAGATCTTCACAGAATTGAAAGTGAGATTCTTCTGTTCCAGAATCCGTTTGACTGTAACCTTGATGATGAGCCAGTTGAACTACAGTTGGAGCTCATTGATTTGCAAGCAAATGCCTTTCTGAAAGAGAAGAGAGACTTGTTTAACCCTCTGAATGCGGCATTGCGTGATATCACATCGTGGTTGTCTTTACGCCGGTGCCGATGATGATATTATATCACGTCAAGGATACCGTGAGCGTTCCAGCTATCACTAGGAAACTTTCACTAGGCCCACTAATGAAACCTGGAACACTCCCTACCTACAAACAAACCTGGAACAGTACCTACGACGTGATTTGACGTCATGCCGCACTCGAAGGGTGAATTTTACGGCTGCTTACCTGATGTTGAGGTTCCGAAATAGAAGAAATTCGCTGCTGGTATGGCATCAGTGTTTGGAACAACTTATGTCTGTGAGCAAACATTTTCAAAAATGAAGTATGTGAAGTCAGCATATCGATCGCGATTGACTGATGAACATTTGAAAGAAACTCTCTTGATTGGACGCAGCAATTTCGAACCAAACATTGATAATATCTCGAAAGCCAAACGTCAGTTTCACAAATCTCACTAACGTTTTTTGCCGCTTAGTTTGTGAGATTCGGATTTATACACACGAGGTCGGATGTAACTATCTTTTTACAAACCTCGCCTTCTTTGATAACTTTTTATTTAATAAATATGTTAGCTGTCCTTGTTTTTTGTGAATTGCATGCCATTCACCCATTCCATTAACACGGAATGCTGAACTTAGTTTGTTGTCTTTTTGTCCAGAGTTTTCGTTCTGGCTAGCAAGTATTGTACATAATGATTTTCCGGCCCGCGCTCGTCATTTTATCGATTATCTGGTCCACTGTGTAGAAATGTTTGGTGATCTCTGGTTTGTAAACGGTCGCTCCGAGGTTACGAATTCGATTTAAGTCTCGATTTTGGTTCCAAGTTTGGTTTTCGGCGCTGCTGTCAGTGTTGACCTAAACATTGTGTAAAACGGCCTTCATGAAGGCAATCTTCCTCAGAGAGACAGTTTTCCAGGGGTCACGGAATTAAATAATTAAATGTTTGACTTTGCATAACCCGAAAGGAAATAGATAAACGGATATGTGTGTGTTTGTGTATGCATGTAACTCCATTGAGCGTATTTCTTATTTAAAAAGCTTCCTTTGAATACTCGATAATTACCAATTTATTTTTCAGTCATTGGAATGCTTTGCTAATATACTTCACTAAAAAAATACCTAGGCTGTACTTTGACTACTATTTTCCTTATCATTTCTATGGAAGAGGTCTACCCGATATGGCTGAATGTAGCAGACTCCGATTCTGGACCACCACTAGCGTAAGACTCCTGATCTTCGCAGCGGTATGAAAGTAGTCCAATCAAAAGGCAAATCTGTGTGTCTCAGAACACTCTTCGGTTGAATTTAATCACCTTTTTCGACTTGAAAATCAGTTAAAGTGAAGCAATGACAAGCGTCCATCCAATCCAAACTGAGGCTTCGTTTTATTTTGAAAGCAGTTTTGCATCCACTGAAGGCTTGTTAAGTATAAGTACTGAAAATCATAAGGGATAAAGTGAAAAAGGCAAGATTAAATGGTATGGGCATGTTTAATGTATGGAAGTAAGCCGATTGCCAAGAATAATGGTAGAAATGCAGGTGAATGGAAAAAGACCTAGAGAGGAAGACCTAGAAAAAGATGGAAAGAAGGTGTGTGTGAGGGGAGAGCGAGGAGACGATGTGGGTTGCTGTGGCAACAAGTGCAGGAAGAAAAATGGTGGGAAGATAGAAGTAGATGGAGAGGCATCGTTAACCGTTTTCGGTCCTGTGATTCCAAATGGAATCACGTCGCTTTCCTGCGTCGAGGGTCGATTTTTTCAAATGACTTTAATTAATTCATAAATTTATTTTATCTCACCACATATTTTCACCTCACGTAGATTATATCATCTTTTACATTAAATACATATGAAAAAATCGACGCTCGACGCAGAAAAGCGACGTAATTCCATTTGGAATCACAGGACCGGAAAGAGTTAGCACCTAGACCCGGCAGTAGCTAGAACGGGATCCAGATATGTATGTATGTATCACAAGTGTCCACCTTTTCGCGCCGGGTCGAATATCCCGCGAATAAGTGCCGATATCGACCCGACAGTAAACCAAGTGTGAGGTGAAGTACAGACATACTCGTCAGTATCAAACCCTCAATTTGATTACGACACGAGTGAATGGAAGATTTAAGTCCACTGGTGGTCGCAGAGATCGCGGATATCTAAGCCCAAAGCCCAATTATAACTGCCTCACCAATCCCGCCGGTCACGTGACCCACGTCGGTGTGCCGTCGCGCAAAGTCTCGGGTGACCTATCAACCTTTCGCATAACCGTTGACTTCTCCCTCCTAGGATCGAACGGCATCGCTCTTTCCACGGAGATCTCATTGAGGGGTGCGATTCTGTTTCTTCATAACGCCATAACGCCGCGACCATACGGTGAAATAGGGAGTAGCACCACCACAATGCAAATCTGTTTTTCAGATTTTGCGCCATTTTAGCTTTTGCAACGCTCATTTATCGTATTTTCGCAATGGTCGTGACGTCGGAAGAAACAGAATCGCGCGCGGCTAGCGACATCAAACGCTATTATATCACCGCGTTATGATAGCGCCGCCCATCATATATATGTATACTTGGAAAAGGGGTGATTGTAAAATCATGATTGATTTTATTGTGTATGATGAGAGATTGAGAGAGTTAGTGTGGGACACGCGAGAGGTGAGGGGTGCTGAATGTGGAACAGACCACTATTTGGCTCTCTCCAAAGTGAATCTGGGCAGAAAGTGGGTACCAAGGAAGAATGTTGCGCGTAAGCAGCTGAGAGTAAAAGTGGAAAGGTTGCTAGACAGCGAGGTAAGAATGCGGTATGGTTGCATGCTTGAGAATGCTCTATCGTTGGAGCAGAGGGAATGGGACGAGCATATCAGAAAAGAGAGCGTAAATGATGCGTGGGAGTGTTTAAAAGGAGTGATTGTGGAATGTGCTGAATGTGTATGTGGAAAAGGAGTGGTAGGAAGAACGAAAGGTGATGCTTGGTGGAATGAAGATGTGAGAATTGCAGTCAGGGAAAAGAAAGAGGCGTACAAGGATATGATTTCTGCCAAATCTGAGGAAGAGCGTACAAAGGCATGTGAGATTTACAGAAAGAAAAAGAATGAATGCAAAATCGTTGTGAAAGAGAGCAAGGAAAGAATGCGTGCGGATGAAGTTAACAATATGCAGAGTGATTTTGAAGGTAATAAAAAGCTGTTTTGGAAGTGGGTAAAAAGGGCTAAGATTGGTGAAGGTAGGGGAATGAATGCGGTGAAGAACTAAAGTGGAGAGATCATGTGGGACGAGAGCAATATCAGGGACTGCTGGAGGGAGCATTTTGAAGAATTGTACAATAATATTGCAGGCGTTGAGGATGAGCTTTGAGAAGTGGTATGTGAGAATGTGATAATGGAAAAGGATATCAGTGAGAAGGAGGTCACAACAGCTGTGAGAATATTGAAAAATGGGAAGGCTGCAGGCATAGATGGGATATCCAGTGAAATGTTGAAGTGTGGGTGTAAATTACTAATTTGTAGACTGCGTGGACTATTCAATTTATGCTTACAGGTTTCTGTTGTTCCAGCGGATTGGAAGAATGCTGTCATCGTTCCGTTGTAAAAAGGGAAGGGAGGAAAGACCGAATTAAATAATTATCGGGCCATTAGTTTATTGAGTATCCCGGGAAAAGTGTTCAGTAAAATCTTTCGAAAGAGTGAGGAATATTGCTTCTGACAGACAATATGGGGTGTGCAGTGTGGGTTTATGCCTGGGAGAGTGTGTAGTGACCAGCTTTTTCCACTTCAGCAAGTGATAGAAAAATGTATGAGTGTCCGAAAGAAAGTGTATTGTGCGGTTGTTGATTTGGAGAAGGTATATGACGGGGTAAATAGAAAGAAGTTGTGGAAGGTTTAAAAGGGCTATGGAGTGATTGGGCAGTTATTGAATGTTATGATGGCGATGTATGACAATAGTAAGGAAAATGTAAGAGTTAAAGGAGTTCTGAGTGATTGGGTTGTTATAAATCGGTGTGTAAAGCAAGGATGCGTAATGTCTCCATGGCTGTTTAATGTATTTATGGATGAATGTGTTAGAGACGCATGTAATGATATCGACGGTGTTTTGATTGGAAATGTAAACGTGCGAGTACTTCTACATGCGGATGATGCTGTTTTGATCTCAGAGAGTCAACAGGGATTACAGAAGCTCCTAGATAAATTTTGTGAGTCAACGGAGAGAATGGAATTGAAGGTAAATGCGTGCAAGACAAAGTAGTAGTTTTTGGTAAGGAGAATGGGGAGAATAACTGTATGATGAGGGCGAATGGTGAAGTAATTGAACAGGTGGATGATTTTGTGTACTTAGATAAGATGGTATGCGAAAGATGGAAGAATAGATGAGGAGATAAAGCAACGTGCGAATGCTGGAAGGAAGGTGGTGGGTAGCATGTGGAGCCTATCAAGGAATGAGTGCTTGTTTAAGGAAGCGAAAATTGCCGTGTACAAAAGTGTACTTCTTCCCACTTTGCTATATGTTAGTGAAACAAGGGTATGTCAGGATAAACATAAGAGTAGACTAAACGCCGTGGGTATGAGTTATCTGAGAATTATTTGCGGCAAAAGTAGGATGGATAGGGTCAGGAATGAGTGGGTCATGAATGAATGTGGGTTAAATGCTCCAGTAATGGACGTGTATGAAAGGAGTGTGCTTCGTTGGTTTGGCCATGTTGAGAGAATGGATGAGAGTCGAATAACGAAACAGATATATGAGAGTAGAATGAGTGGCGTGAGAGGTAGAGGTAGGTCGAGAAAGTTGAGGTTGAATGTGGTTGAGGAAATTCTTAGGAGGAGGAATGTTAGGAGTTTTAAAAACAGGAGGGCGTGTATTAAACAGTGTATGGGGGCAAAGGAGGCAAAAGAGGTTTGCAAGGATAGGTCAGTATGGAGGAAATAATTGAAGCAGAGTTAGGTGCACAATTATGTATTAATGAGTGAAACATTTTGACTGTGTCTACCCCGGAAGGGAACCGCGTGATGGGTATGTATGTATGTATGTTATGATAGCGTTCTGAGTGATTGGGTTGTAAAAAATCCAAGTTGACTTTCCCAGTGGACTCTTAGTGGTGTAAGAGTCTACTCTTGCGTGTGACATGGCAGCTTAACTTGACCCCTCGACTGGGAACAAACGTACGATGACAACCTCGAAATTCAAACTAGTTTAAACTTGGCGAGGCACCTGATTGGCTGCGCGCCCAGCGCTTCGCCTCATTCGCGTGAAGTGCATGCGCCATCTACGGCTGTCGCTGGTTCTCCAGAGGTGAACAGAACAGTGCTAAAGGTAGTTTGAGCGAAATATCATTTTTCCAAGAAATCAATGAATTTGGTCTCATTTTAAAGAAAAATATCTCACCCTTCTAATGACACCAAAAATTCAACCCCTTACCACATTATTTTCCGAGATATTTGCCAAAAAATAACAGCCCTTTTACGTATATGGGAAATGGCACGTGAATGCACTCCAGAGAGACCTTATATTAAAAAAATGAGGCATTTCCTACACTTAGATCTCGTCAAAAAATCAACAGTTCTCAACTTTTTTTGAAAATAAATCATATTGTCACCGCATTCAATTCTTCGGGATCACAATAATCCTTCCGTTTCGAAGGAGTTCAAGAGTACCGCGTGAATAAAATGAGTCAAGTTAATGACTTATTATGATATTTTTATTTAATCACTTACAATTTGTTTCATGAAAAACTATATTATTGCACCATTATTAATGCATTATTTAATTCGTATGTCCCGCAGCTGGTGAAATTAAAACGTATAATTCGAATATGGTCTCTATTATGACTAATGGGAACTATCTCTCTCGGACTACCTTAACTCCACCTGTCGTTTTGATTGAAGAAGAATGTGAGCCCGCCTTTTAAACCTTCCCATTGTGGACGCGTGTGATGTGTGGGCGATGAGGAGGGTGGGGGGTGGGTGGGTGAAGGGGAGGCAGAGAGGGGGAAAGTAATTTTTTGGAATGGCATTGAGTGGACGCTTCGATTGCGCTGTCGACATTGTTTCGCCAAACCGAGGAAAGTGAATCGTCAGCGCATTCCTGCACTTTGATCGGGAGAGGAGGAGACTTCGTTTCTTCCGATAGAGGGGAGGAAGGGAGGGGGGAGGAGGGTTAAGGGAGGGGAGGGCAGGTGGGGTGAGGGGAGGCGAAGTATGGGTCTCTACTCTCTCCAGATAGTGCAGTGAAGTGTTAGCATAGTGCGAATCGTTAAAGAGAATAATGTGTCTGGGTTGTTAAAAGAATTGGGATGGGAATCGCTATCACAGCGTGGATTAAATTATAGGCTTAACCTCCTGACTAAATTTCAGGAAAAACATTTCAAAACAAGAACATACTATTAACCCCCTCGTACTACGGCAGATTAGATCGCGCCAATAAAATTAGAGAGATAGATTTTAGAACCGATAGGTATAAAATGTCATATTTTCCGCGTACCATTCGGGGCCATAACAGCTGTGATCGTCGTCATGAATAGTGCGAATTGTGACAATAGCTAGACACTAGATCTTTCTCTTTATATTCTATACTTTCTTATTTATGCATGATGTAAATATTGATGTTCTAATTTATGCATGAGATTTTGAATCCGTAGTAGTAGTCTTTGTATCCCTTGCATGTTGGAACGATTGACGATAGAATGGTTGTTGGTCAGTAGATTTTTATTTGGCGCGTTGCATGTGTGGTACGCTGGTTTCGGTCTTCTGCCGGATAATTCATGCATGCCTGGTGTGGAAGCACCACCTGCCACACACCCTTTGGGTGGCTTGCAAGGTATGACGTAGACGTAGATATAGCATTAATGAAGTTAGAGCGAGATTCTTCCCTCTCCCGTCATAGTGATGACCACATCCGGAATTGTATATTTTAATTTCAGTTGATGTGGAAAGGGTGAAAGTGAACATTGCATAACTATTCTTAAGAGGCGACGGATATCTATGATAGTGGTGATGATAGAGTAATTGGCGTGGGTATTAAGGTGGGTATGGGGGAATAGAGATAGGTGGACGCAGACAGATGGTTCGTTTCATCTCGCTCCCCTACACCGCGTGTGTATCCTGGGGTTTACAAGACCGCGGATAGAACAGGCGGAGGATATTCAACAAACCCTTAACTTATGACGTTATAAAAATCTCTAATTGGCGTGATGAAACACATTTCAAATTATAATAAATTTAAAAATATTTAGAGACCTGTGGTTGCTTCGTGTGCACGAGAAAACAAAGCGCGAGGGGCAGAATGCTGTTTATACTGAACTGTTCCAGCGAAGACATCACTAGGGTGTGTGGCACGGGGTGATTCCACACGAGACATGCGGCTCTCGTCCCTGGATAATATCTTTCCCGGCCAGTCTGAGAAATACCTGCAAGATATTCCTCAGGTTAATAGTTACGTTATTTAAAGGAAATACTAGGCGAAATACAAAATCGATTTCAAAAATGAATTTAGAAAACTGACAGAATACGATTACCGAAAGTTTATACTTTAAAATCTCAAGTAAAATTGTGTAATGTAAAAAAAGCGAAAAAAAAAACCTCTTCCAAAAACTGCAATGATTTTTTATGGTAGAAATGCCAAGGGTCCGTTCTTTGGGCCTTGAGGCCCTGTTGCTCTGGTAGACTGTTGCTCAACGTAGTACGTCTGCTAGACTCAGGCAATATTACTGGTCAAACGGTTCTGTAGTTTTTGATGAAAGGAGTGACAGTCACGCAGGACACCATTCCATCTCAAGTATGTATGTATGTATGTGCTATATTGTGCGGATGGACCATAAAAGGCCCTTGCGATGTATTCCGTTCAAAGTTATTCCCATGGTTGCTAGGGAATGGTCCTATTGTTATAATCACAGAAAAATTGAGAATTGTTGCATAAAATATGTGATTTTTAAGCAAATGCTAATGATTTATGAAATTCTATTTTAAGAATTAAATATTATTCACTTTTCCTCATTCTATTGTGGAACTTTAAACCTTTCATCTTGACTACAAGTAGGACATAGAAATTTATTGAGAATTTTCGTCAAAAAAAAAGATTTTTTTATATAATACGAAGCGTACAACAAAATCTAAAACAAGAATTAAATTTCTCATACTTTTGCTCATCCAAAAAAGAGTATATCAATCTAATATCTACATCTACAGAATACCCCGCGAGCCGCCGTATGGGCGTGTGGCAGGGGGTGTTAAGTCACCAGCCGTGTAGATGTGTAAGTTTTTAGAGATGAATGGTGGCATGGTTTATAGGAGTGTATTTAGTTGAGCACAATTTTTATTGCGGTCGCTTATTGTTCGCGGAAAGAACCAGTTCTTGTACCTATCTGTTCGGCAGTGTATCTCTCTTATTTTATCGCGTCTGCCAGGCCTATAGATGTAGTGAGGAGTCATGATAATATTCTCTCTGTCGCTCTGAAAGATATCAGCTCTGAATTTATCAAGCAACCTAAGCCCAGCGTGTAGCCTCCGAGTCTCTAGGGGCTCCCACTTTCATCCCTCTAAAAGTTGTGAGACACTATATGTACGCTCGTGGCAGTTTTTAACGAAGCGCGCTGCTTTCCTTTGTATTTTATTAATTTTTTGGTTAAATCTTTATGACCAGAGTCCCAAATGTTCGCGGCGTATTCGAGGTGTGGCCTAATTAGAGCGAAGTAGCATCTCTCTTTGACTTTTTCATCCCAGGACCTAGTTCTATTATACGCTTAACAAAACTTTGTTTCTTTAATGCTGCGCCACATATGTTTTGTATGTGTGTTCCCACGATCTATTAGATGTTAAGGTAATTCCAAGATATTTAACTGTACTTGAAGATTTTATGTTTACCACACCCACGGTGTAGGTATGGCTTTTGTGTGATGACTTTAGCATTGAGTGAACTGTGAAATATTTTATTCTAACCCCCAATCCTGGCACCATGAATGAACGTTGTTAAGGTCCGATGACAGAGCTTCAAAGTCCGCGTCTTCGCTAATTTCACGGTAGATAATTGTATCGTCTGCAAATAATGTTAATTTACTGCTAACTCAAGAATATAGGTCATTAATATAAATAATGAATAAAAGAGGGCCGATCACACTTCCTTGAGGAACACCGGATGTGACATCGACCGTATCAGAGCTAAAACCATCAATAACTACTTTTTTTTTTCGATCTCTGAGAAAGTCACTTATCCAATTCACTATTTTTCTATTAACTCCGCGTGAATGCAATTTATAAATGTATATATTAAGTATTGACATAGTTTATAAAAGCAAAAGAAGAAACCTCTACACTGATTTCAGGGTCCTCTATCGGGGTCCAGGGGCCGTTGAGGCCCCAAGATCTTTTTTATATTGCCATTAGAGTCTTCGGCAAAAACACTATCATTAACCAAAATTTTGGGTCAATCGATTCATTAGTGTGGGAGGAGAAGAGTAACGAGAATGTACAACGCTCCATTTTTAAGCAAATAGACAATTAAATGGGCGCCAATCATCAATTACTTACCAAATCTTCAATCCAGCATATTATATCGTGATGTATTCCAAAGGCTTTTAGATTAACAAATTAATTTTGAATGCGGAACATTATCGAAAGCATTTTTATAAATCTAAAAATATCGCGTCTACTTGGGTGAGCCTTTCTCAAGAGGAAAGAACGTCGTGCAGAAAAAGGGATAGGTGGGTTTCACAGGACCTGCCTTTTGGGATTCCATGCTGGTTTTGACATAACAAGATCTTACTCTCTAAATACCTCATATTGTGCTGACGATGATATGCTCTAATATTTTGCATGAGATTGACGTGAGGGAAAGATAGGAGTAACGTTCGCGATTTTCCAACCGTAGAATTATCTTACTATTCATTGGTTAAGCCGTGCCGTGTTAGCATAGTCTCGCAGAAAACCTGATGCATAACGACCAATTACTTACGTTATTGGAATGAGTCCACTTTGCTTCTACATTCCCATTAGTGTGCCAGGGGGAGCTTTGTTGTCGTGCGTCGTTGCCGGACGAGGGCGTTGCATTCACAGTAGTCAAGGGGGAACCTTGCCCTTAATTCGCCACCAGAATTCCTCGCTCTGGGCAGATCTTCCCCTCTTCATAGCAATCCTATCAAGAAGTGCTCTCAATAGCTCGTTCCTTGACGGCATGGGGTGGAAGATGTCAGTGAAAGGGGTCGGCCGAATCCATGTTCGTGCATTCACACGAGTGTTATGTCTATCTTTCACTCATTTTCTCCCCGCCTCTCCCTCATCCGTAATCTTTCTCGTGACCACTCTTCTTCCAAGAATATTCTACTCTCTCTCGTTTTCTCATCGAACCGGTCTTTCTTCTCCGCATGTATTCTTTCATATGTTTCTCTGTTTCCTTCGTCCTCTGCCCTAATCCCACACTTTTATAGATCCCGATGGACTCCTTCATCGGACCTCCTGTTACCCTGGAAGGTAAGAAGAGCAGTCGCCCGCGCTGAAGTGTGGACGTGTATGGTGTGTGAAAGTGCACTTGCAAAACGAAACCCGTCCAGTAGTGGAAGAGAATAAAGTCAGGAGTTCCTAATCCCCACAAAGTGGCCATGACCTTCCAATCTTGGCGACCATGGTGCCATGTGAAAGACTCGTTTTCAAAGTGGGAAATATGTTTAAGAAAATTAAGGCCTTGACAGACGAGAAACACATACAAATGCTACTATTCCGTGGCTCTATCCGACTTCGATTGTGGGAAGTGAAAACAAAATAATCGATCACTATCGGATTTATGAAAGAATGAAATATCAAATTCTTCTGTACAATATACCCAATCCCGTCATTATTTTAACGGTAACTATGTATATCAGATTGAAAATTCTGATTTTCTAAACTCGTGACATTCTTATACCGCATAGGACAGCGAATTCACACGGCATATTAATTAGAATGCGATACTCGTGAATTTAGTGGCTCTTATCACATAGCGTCTAACTTCACGCCGTTAAGTAATGAGCCTCTAATAAGTCACTACTCTACTATAGTATACTATAATACTGTAGTATCTTAATTCATTACCACAATGTCCTCCATGGAAATTATACTTTCCTCAAAGCTGTCAACGATAACACGAACACTTTATTGTAACTGCTACAATATCTCCGATAACGTGCCACATTGATGGAAAAGAAGAGAAATAATAGGAAATTCACAACATTAATCATTATTTATGAAATTATAGGTCATTGCAACTTACAAGGACGCAATTAAATCATTGGTTCATATTTAAAGTGAATATTTATAATAAGTATTCCATTAATCAAATCCTTTAAATCGGGAAGGGGATAACGCACACACACACTCACTCACCCGGGATCAAGCTTCCGTCACCACGTCCATGCGGTTGATCCTGAGTAACGCGTAACGCTAAGAACGGAAGAGATTGTTTGATGCGAATGCTATACATTGTTTGATGCGAATAGGTAATCGTTCCTAAAATCTGGTGAGGCCTACACATTCCAAGGTTACCCTCAACAGCAGTCACCCTCAAGGTATTTCCGATGTTACCATTGAGTAATTCTTCTAAGTTATCATTTCTGCGATCAAATATGGGGATTTCAGCTTTAATAATTCAAATTGACCTTAAAAATACCTTGATGGTCACGCTCGAGTTCAATGAGAAGGTCACCTTCAGGTATACCGCTTCAAACCCTACATTCTTGGTACGTAAAATTGTTCTCTATCCTGCGTAACTAGGGAAATACATATTTATGTGAGCCCATTGAAAGTGGTCCCTCTGGATACTATGAAAATCACAACTTCGAAGACCTCTACGTGGGAAAATTTTTACGACTTGACGCCCATGAAGCCTTGGAGCCAATCTTCGAGAATTATCAGATCCCAAAGTTTCAGCCAATTTCAGCGTAAAATCTTTTCCATAAGGTTTTTCCGGGGTTCTTTACGGCAGAATGTAAATAGATCAACGCTATAATGTGAACAGACTTGCATTTATAATTATTGCCAGCGGTAAATCATTGCAATTTAAAAAACAATTGTGCGTCTCTATATCAATATAGAGACATATTTCTACGACAACACAAAAGTAATGTGCCAGAATTAATTACTCTTAAGCACCGCTCTAGTCACGACGACTAATGTGCACTTGTAAATTATTTACGAGGCGTCCTCCTCTCGACACATTCTTTGAAAAAGGGCTCTGTGTTCGCAGAGTATTCATATCTAATTTCACAAATGAACAGCACCGTCAAGACCCGAAGAATTTCAAAATGAAATTGGAATCCACATAAAAGGTCGTTATGCACGCAATAATTTATGCACTTTATTATGTTGTGAGACGTAGCACTGATGAGACGATATGAATAAGAGGTGGTAACCAACTTTCGATGCTCTAAACCACAGTAATCACCTGACTAACTCTTCCTTTTTCGTTGAATAAAACACCCACGAGGCACAACTGGAGCACCGCAACATGGCGTCGTAGACTGAGAGCAAATAATTAAAATGTTGAGTTCGATCCAGCAACGGCGGTACCACACGTCGCATCCGCCAGAAGCAAGACCATCAGTATCTTTGGTATTCTTTCCTACAATCTCCGTTATGGCTTCAGGTTATCTATCACCCGAGGTGAATCAGTTGTGACCGACCGCCATAGTTAGTAGCGCCCCTAAACAAGGCAAGAGAGTGTTTAAGAATCAGCTCTTATAATAGTGGTACGCTTGGCGCTGCTGAGCTTAGTAGCTGTCTATGAATACGATTTTGTCAGTTGGCGACTAGTTAGTGCGATACTAAGCTGATAGTATCTCACTAAGGAATCTATGAATACGGCCGCTTATATTTCGCAATTTGTAATAGAATTGTTTACGAGTATGCCTCTTGCATATCGTGTTGTGATAATGCTGCCCACGGGAACCCATCGATCCTTGGACATAGCCGAATAAGACCATTGAAAAATTATTTTCCATTATCAATTTACGTATTTACCCAGAAAGAGCCAACCTCAATTCTGGATACATACTAATCAAGCAATGAATTTCCGGCCATTTTTCGCCAAATAGGTGTACAAATATGTATTTATGAGTGAAACTTAGTGACTCTGCCTACCCCGGAAGGGAACGGCCTGGCTGGTAGGTATGTATGCATGTATGTATGTATAATTATTAGAAATGAAATTCATAATTTTCGTGAAGTCAATTTGTTGAATGGGTGGCCAGTTGAATTCACATTATGACTAAACATTTATACTGAATCAATTTGCGCAGACGGCACAGAATACGTCTTTTCTCCTCAACACATCATCTTAAGAATCCCTGACGTATCATTTATGGCCAAATTGGATAAAAAATCAACAATGTAATGTTTGTGATGTTTGTACCATTTTGAAATATGACCTCAAGGCCTTGATTTTAGTTAAACAGAGGTTTAAATTTCAATAAATAGGTACTCCTCAAATGGTAAAGAACACATGAATGACAACATTTCCTTAGTTAAACACAGTCACACTTCGTCGCCAAGGAGCTTAAAAGTATCATTTTCTGCTTGCTCTACTCTTTGATGAGACTTCCTTCAAGAGCGCTCAGCTAATCGTTCATTTAGATTGTTTTTAGTTCGTATTTTAGAGAAATGCGACGCTGCAATCGATTAAAGGTTCGCTTAAGTGCTTGTGTAGAGACATGTCAAATTTTGGGCGAACGATTAGTGAAGTCGCATAATGTAGACCAGAAGTGTATAGCAAAAGCAGAAGAACCTGGCGCACATCTACGCGGCGGAGGGGAAAGGGTAAAGTGGAGGGAGTGAAGTTAACGGACGGAGGGGAATAGGTAGAGGAGAAAGGGGACGGCTGAGAGGACGAGGCAAGGGAGCCAAACTACTTTGCAAGGAGTGGTAATACGAATAGAATGCAGCAAACCGGGCGCCAGGTAGCTGTGACTCAAGGAATTTACCGAGGCGCTAAGGTTGGCAGCAACTAGAAAAGGTTCGCTTAATGACGCTCCACAATTTACAGCCTTCCTCCCCCGCCAGTTTGAAAAGTTCTGAGGTCCATGTCCCAACATCATTCACGGCGCAGCGCCAGTTTCTTTTGCGACTACTATAGAGAAGGCACTTGCCTGAGTCGCCCTTGGACAGCAGCCAACATGGTACCCTTCAGTGCCTGTCTGATCAAAGCATGGGTAGGCGAGGAGTATTGAGATGACGGATGTACCCACGCTTGGACCAGAATTGGTCCAAATTGACCATCCATTGGTCCGGTGGTCCCTGATTAGATGACTTACTCCGGCAGACCGAACGACGTCTACCCAGAAAGGGAGTCGGGGGATACCTGATCCCAATTTTTTGGGCAACGGGCTCCTCCGGTTCTCAAAAGAGGTGCGGTAAGTCTTCGCAAAAGCGAGACTGACGGGGACTCGTCTTACGTTGTTGGGGTGACCCAACAGATACGAGAACTGCGGGGAGGCGGTGGCCCATTGACGTCCTTTTGATGTCAATCCGCCTCATGGTGTCGGCCTCGAAGGGGTTGTGGTTCGCTAACCTTCCCTTCTCATTTCCTTATCCCACTTCTTCCCACTAGGGTATAAGCGAAGGCTTGCAGACCTGGTGGGGGTTTTTTAGACCTTGCGGGGAGACCTGAATCACCTGTCTGATCAAAGCGGCCACGCGTCGCTGCTTTCATTTGTATAACCAGTTTGTCTGTCACGACGGACAGTTGGCTGAAATCGAAAAGAGCTGGTCAAATTTGCCAAAATGGATTTTTTCAGTCTGGAAGTTAAAATTCGGCATAGTGACTCTCCTGCTGTTGGTGCATATGGCGAGTGATGTCATTTATTAATATTGCTGCACATTAGCAATACGCAAGGGGTTCAAGTTGAACAAAAGATACAAAAACCGGAGTGGGGAACTAGCCGATTTATTTTATTTAATGGAGGTCTGGAATCTTACCCAGCGCAAAATCTCCGAGGTCTAATTTTAAGCAATGGTTAACTCCCGAGGTAAAATTATAAAAAGTTGTCTTAAGTACAAAATTCCAACGGAGCGAAAAACGGCCTAATATGGGGGCGTGGTCAGGTCGGACCATCACTCTTGCCGTCCGGATGCCGCGAATGGGGGCGGTTTCGGAGTGTCCTTCTCGGGGACATCGGGCGGCGTCGATGGGGAACCCGGTGACAGGAACGCCACATCGACAGTGGTGGAGTGAGTATTCTACGGATGCATGCATGCACTCAAAACATCTACGCTGGTATATTATCAATATCAACGATGGCAATCCCGCTTCAAAAGCAACGGAGCCGAAGCGAAATTTTCATCATCGGCCTTTCTTTTACTTCTCACGCCATAGAGACCGGTTTTTTGGACGAATTTGCATATGCATAATTTATCGAGAGCCCATCCATTAGTCCCCAAGGTAACATCACGAGACCTGTTTTGTGGACGCCAACGACACAATATTTTTTACTGGGGAGCAATGTAATAAGAGTGTCACGGCTTTCTCTCCCATGGACCCGGTTTGCGAGAAGATTTCAACTCTAGAATTTCATTCCGCATCAATACTTTGCATCTTTTTATATTATTATGAGGAAGCGAAACAAGGATCTCGGGCGAGAGAAAGTTAATCCATTCCAGTTCTTAAAGAGATGGGGTATGATTACACAGCATTCTCTTTCCAACGTCGTGTTTATTGTAACGTATTGTAACTATTGAATTCCCGCCCAAGTTTGTAAAGAATTAGCGTCATAAATGGCATCGTAACTGAAAATTATGTATGAAAAATCTCTAGCGGAACATCGTGTCCCTTACGATTGGAAAATCGCGAACGTTACTCCTACTTTGAAGAGCGGCGTTATGGAAGATCCCAGTAACTATAGACCTATCTCCCTCACGACCATCTCATGAAAAGTATTAGAACATATAATCGTCAGCACAATGATGAGGTATTAAGATAGTCAGATCTTGGTAAATCAAAACCAACATGGATTTCGAAAAGTCAGGTCCTATGAAACCCAGCTAGCCCATTTCCTTCACGACGTTCTTTCCTCAGGAGAAAGGCTCACCCATTAAGACGCGATATTTTAAGATATCATAATAACTTTCGATGAAGTTCCGCATTCAAAATTTATTGTTAATATAAAAGCCTATGGAGTACATCACATTATAATACGCTGGATTGAAGATTTCTTAAGTAACCGCGAGCAGAGGGTTGTTCCAGATAGCGTTAGTTCAGATACAGTTGAAGTCACATCCGGTGTACACCAGAGAAGTGTCAATGGTCCCTTATTATTCCTTATGTATATTAATGATATCACCACCGTCGTTACGAGTAAAATTCGCCTTTTCACGAACGAAGCAGTATTGTACAGGGATATTAACACAGAGTCTGATATAATTGCGTTGAAGAAAGACCAAGAAGCTATAAGCGGATGTTGCGACACTTTGCAGTTAGAATTAGATTTTAATAAGTGCGTTGTTATGAATTTTTGGAGGAAGAGTAGCTTAACCAACGAGATGTACACATTTAATCATGCCGAACTAATAAATGTAGAGTCAGTTAAGTACTTGGGAGTGACTCAGGACTTGTCGTGGGGGAAGCATATACGAGAAATTTGTGGACAGGCAAGTCGTAAATTAGGATTTCTTAAAAGAATTCTAGGAAAGTGTGACGAGAAGGTAAAGGAGCGATGTTATTTTTCTCTCGTGAGACCTCGCTCGGAGTACACCGCTAGTATATAGGACCCTTATGAAGTAGGACTAGTTTCAGATATAGATCGCATACGGCGGAGGGCAGCTAGATTTGTCAAAAATTGTTATGATAAACGTAGTAGTGTTACAAAATTGTTGAGGGATTTGGGTGGGAAGCTCTATCCGATCGAATGGAGAAATTTAGGTTAAATCTTTTACGAAACTTTGATGTAGACTATTTTTGCCGGACGTTTAAAATATTTTGCTATTCTACATCTGCATCTACATAATACCCTGCGAGCCGCCGCATGGGCGTGTGGCAGGGGGTGTTAGGTCACCAGCCGTGTAGAGGTGTAAGTTTTTGGAGATGAATGGTGACATGGTTTATAGGAGTGTATTTAGTGGTGCTCAATTTTTATTGTGGTCGCTTATTGTTCGCGGAAAGAACGAGTTCTTGTACATATCTGTTCGACAGAGTATCACTCTCGTTTAATCGCATCTGTCAGACCTAGTGATGCAGAGAGGAGTCATGATATTATTCTCTATATCGCTCTGAAAGATATCAGTTCTTAACTTATCAAGCAACCTAAGCTTAGCGTGCAGCCACCGAGTCTCTAGGGGCTCCCACCTTAATCCCTCTAAAAGTTGTGAGACACTATATGTACGCTCGTAGCAGTTTTTAATGAAGCGCGCTGCTTTCCTTTGCATTTTATTAATATTTTTTGTTAAATCTATTTGACCAGGGTCCCAAATGCTCGCGGCGTATTCGGGATGTGACTTAAGCAGAGCGAAGTAGTATCTCTCTTTGACTTTTTCATCCGTGGACCTTCCTATTATACGTTTAATAAAACCTAGTTTCTTTAATGCTGCGTCACATATGTTTTGTATGTGTGTTCCCCACCTTATATCAGAAGTTAAGGTAATTCTAAGATACTCTACTGTATCTGAAGATTTTATGTTTACTCCACCCACAGTATAGGTATGGCATTTTTGTGATGACTTTTGCAGGATGTGAACTGTGGTGTAACTATTATGGTTAAGAACGATCACAGGAAGAAGATTAAGGAGATAGTGTTGTGCCCGAGCGGTCTAGGGACACGGCGGATTCGGGGCAGAAACGTACCGACGATAGGGCCCCGTTTAAGGATAGGGTGGGTGCAAAAAGGAATTACAATTCCGGAGTAATCTTAGTGGAAAGGTTTATTCGGAGGACATTCGCCTCTGGCGTCTGAAAAGATATTCCCTCGAGCAATCGGCTTCGGGTTGTAATATGGCAGTCGGGAGGGGTTTAACGGCCTCCTGCCCTCCGGAGCATCATCGCCTCCCACCCTCGTCTAATATCCTGATATCGCTCCAGGGTCAACGTCTTGGTCCCTCCCGACCGATATCGCCTAAGGGCCGCTGTACTCATAGATTACTTCCACTGGTTTCTGATTGATTCAACTTCAATTATACGCCCAGTGATTCAGCATCACTGCTCCGTTGTCTAAGTGATTCACGGTGATTCATACGTACCTCGCCCTTACAAACGACAATAGACTGCAAAAACGTTAGATTCAAAAATTTCATTTTTTCCACTTACAATAAGGGACCATAATAGTTGCAATAGATTAGTGCTAGGATATTGACTAGGTTACATAGGTTTTTTCAGTAGTGCTAAATATCATAAAATGAATTGTAGATACTGATCTCGCATGCAATCTCTGGCATGACATACTCCTGCACATGTCTTAGTACCTTTCAGTGCTATTTATGTGTCGCATTAATAATACTAACCAGTAGTTATATCTTGAGTAGTACACTGCATTCGAGCATGTTCTTCTACGTATCACTCTCCTGGTTTCTGGTCTGACTGCGTAGTGTTGTCCTGACTGCTTTTGGCCTGCACCTGGCATTCGGGGGAGCGTGCGCGGTTCTGCTTTGAACTGGGATGAATGCTGCATGCCGGGTGTGGAATCACCCCGTGCCACACACCCTAGTGGTGGCTTGCAAGGTATTTCGTAGATGTAGATGATGTCAAAAGGAAATTTTCGGCCAGCTTTCCTCAAAGTTGCAATTCCACATCCAACCCTTCGTCGTTGGTGTCATCTCCCTTCGCTCCAATTTGTAGTCTTTGCTGGAATGAAGAACGTCCCTACCTCTGAAACCGTTTTCTCCTTTCCTTCTATCACACCATATTTTCCCACTAAAAATCTGTCTCTGCACTTTCCATTGTCGACCTAAAACACTATCGCCGGATGATGCCACAAGAAAACATTCTTTACCATTAAGCCCCAATTATAACAGTCACTGGGTTCAATGAACTATATCCCGCGGGACTTCGTCGTGAACTGGGTCCCGGGATTTTGGTTCCTTTGGAACAAGTGCAGAGGGCAATGTATCGTGTTTACATTGCCGCTCCCTGTCTACGTGGGTAACTCCGGCCACTTGGCTGCAGCGAGTACAGCTTTCTTAGAGATTCCGGTCAGTAGCAGATGATCGCCTTAGTGTCGCCGCTGCGAAAATTCAGAATGGCAGAGAACTTCACTTCAGAGGCATACAATTCAATTTGGAGCATCTTTAAAATCGAGGATCGGTCCAGCTTCAGGAATGTCGCACCAATGACCGCAAAGGATTTGGAAAATTTACTAAATATTATTTCGCCGTTATTATCGAAAAGTAACACTTCTTTTCGACCTGTATGGTCTGTAGGAGATAAATTACCGGTTGCCTAGAGATAACTAGCTGCCGGTGACTCCTTAGGCAGTTTGATGTATGATTTTTTATGAACTACATACATTTAACATGCAGAAAATTCAATGCACATAAATTTACTTAATATGAGAAACTAAACAAAAGAACAGAAATAATCCATTGGAAGCTCAGGCAAGTGGCTAAAATTAGTTGTAAACAGCAGATACTTAATGAAGTCAGTAGATTTTGACTGTGTTGAAGCAAAATAATCACTAAAACCACCACTCTCCATATCCATATGTTTCAGCAGTACTAATTCTCCCTTACCACTATCGAACATAAACCCTGACCCATGAATGTTTCTGCGGTTTTAAATATGTAATTTACCGTTGCTATATGTTTTAATGGCATAGTTTCATTGAAGCACAAAGGGTGGCGCACAGTGGTCCCAAATCGAAAAAAGCTGGCCAAAATTTATACCTTTCTTACACGTACTTACTAACTACATATGAAGATTCATCTCTATCGCTCTAGATCCGCTAAATCCGAATTTGAAGTTCAATTGCATCTTTGATATTATTGTTTTTAGATGGCCAATTGTTTAAACAAATAAGGTAGTCTGAGCGGAAAATCATTTTACTTATAAATCAATGATTTTGATCTCATTTTACAGAAATATATCTCACCCTTCAAATGACACCAAAAATTCAACCCGTCACCGCATTACTCTCCGAGTTATTTGCTAAAACATACCAGCCCTTTTACATGGGAAATGGTACGTGCATGCTCTCCAGAGAGACATTATTTACAAAATGAGAATTCCCAACACTTAGATGTCGTAAAAAAAACAGCGTGTAGTTTGTATGTTTTCTCAACTATTTTTGAAAATATCCCAAAAAACCTTCCGTTTTGAAGGAGTTTCAAACCCACCGCGCGAAAAAAATGAGTCAAATTAAAGACTTCTTTAGATATTTTAATTTAATTACTGACCATTTCTGTCATATAAAACTATATTATTGCACCATTCATAATGCAATATTTAATTGATGTGTCCTACAGCCGGTGAAATTAAACCGTATAGTTCGAATATGGTCTCTATTATGACGAGGGAACTATGTCGCTCGGACTATCTTAAAAGGCACATAAGGCTATACTTCGCTTTGTTTGATCTCCTTATGTCAGCCCTCCACTTCGGTAAAACTCATCGCGCTCTAGCAGGCTCAGCTGTTGTTACCTCTTTTATATTCATATTGTGTACGTAGTGAACGAGCATCATTTCGACTCGAATGAAACGTTAACGATTCTAAGTTTGAATGAATCGATACGTTTCATCCTGAAATCCAAAGTTTGCTCCAATATGAAATCGAATGATATTACCCATCGTTGAAATTGCGTCGATTTTGTGTCCCCTGATATCTGAGACACCTGCTAAAAAATTCTGCATAGTTTCCTTATAAATACTTCTACAGAATTTCTAACAAAACTTGTGTAGATATTCCTTTAAGTATTGAAACGCAATTTTACGGAATTCCCTACAACATTCTGCAGAATTCCTTAGGACGTTCTGCAGAGCAGGGACTGCACGGAATGACGTAAAACTTTGTAACATGATTATTACGTCACTCGGAAGGTTTATGGCCGCTTATTGTTTACCTACCCTGCTAAAGAATTCTGTACAATTTCCTTATAAATACTTAACAGAAATTCTTAAAAAGTTCTGTAGATATTCCTTAAAGTATTGAAACGCCATCTTACGGAATTCCCTACGACGTTCTGCAGATTTCCTTAGGACGTTCTGCAGAATTCCCTGCGACTCTCCATATAGGTCCTTAGAAAAGGAACTGGGTCAACGGAAACTTCTCATATTTCCGTAGAGTTGCTGACGTTCTACAGAAGAGCTTGTAAGGAGTTATCTTGCTCTGCAGAAAATAACTCTGCAGAACATGTGTTCTGTACTGCCAGGCTCCCATGTACCGCACAGATCCTTAGAAAAGGAACTAGTTCTGAAGAAAAAGAATCCATTTCTGTTGAATTCCTTACGTTCCCTGGAACAGCTTCTAAGGATTTTTTTTAGCAGGTTCTCCATTAACACTAATATATTTTTCCACTGCTCAAAACGCCTTTTGTACCCTTCCTTTCCAAGTCGTTGCAGCTCCGCCTTCGATATTATTTTCACCCCCGGAATTTCAGCGAAACGTTTCACTTTCAGCTCTGTGTAGAACGAAAAGAAATGAAAAGGTACTAGATCCGGGTGGGTGATGAAGCGGTGTCATGCCGTTTTTCGCCATATTCGAAAGTTTAAATAATATTCATATTTTGTTTTGTCTTCATATTTTATCGTAGCGCAAATATTTTTTCCGTGTTCATTTTTTCCTCGCTCAAATCTCTGTGATTTAGGGGGTCAGTTGGACAGACACTTGTTTCGGGAGAGATGTGTTTTTTTACGACCATGTGGTCGGCGTGTCCATGGTGACCGCTCCTTAATAATCCTTCTCTTCTCCAGCATCCAACACGTGTCCGACAGCCTCCTCCTCCTCACAGTGGTCCATATTCTCCATAGGTCCCTCCCTCGCATTAATCCCTCGCCTTCGTCCTCGTGAAAGAAAGGAATATATACAGAAAAGGGTTTCCAACTGATGGCTTCTTTAGATGTGTTGATCATCTGTATCTACATCTACATCTACGTAATACCCTTTGAGCCACCACGAGGGTGTGTGGCAGGTGTTGAAGAATACCAAACATGCACTATTGCCATGCAAGTAGGATATATAAGGGAGACATGCTAGATAATGGGGTCACATGGAGCTAGATTATTAGTTACTACAGTATAGTACAGGTTAATATATACATAATTAGGAAGGGATTATTGGTTGTTATTACATGCATCATGCACTACAGACTACTCTAACTATATTTCACCCACCTATCCCTTTGCTATGCTGCCCATTGTTCTCTCTTATAGTACGCGGGAAAAGTGACATTTTAAATCTATCGGGACGACAATCTATCTCTCTAATCTTGTTAATCTGATCAAACCTAGCATAATACGCAGGGGTTCTTAATATATATCTAAGGTCATCTGTGAACAAATCGGTATCAAATTTACTTAAAAGGTTTAAACTAAATTTTAACCATGCGTTCTGATAATAATTCCCATCTTAGTTCTTCTATTAAATCGTAACACTTATACAATTATCATAACGGTCTTTAACAAATCTTGCGGATCTCCTTTGCACGCGCTCTAATTCTTTTATCAAACCTTCCTCATACGGATCCCATATACTAGCGGCATATTCTAAATGAGGCCTTACAAGTCTAAAATAGCTTCTTTCTCGTACTCTCTCATCGCATTTGCCTAGAACCCTTTCTACGAATCCTAATCTACGGTTTGCTACACTAGTTATTTCCCTGATGTGTTTCCCCCATGACATGTCTTCACTGATGGTGACGCCTAAGTATTTAATAGACTCTACGTTAGATATTTTATTTTCTTTGACGCAATAATTATTCCGGGGAAAGCCATTCTTTTTTCCAAAAGTGCATTATCGCGCATTTCTCCACATTTAATTCTTTGCTGCCAACTATCACACCAATCATCAATCGCTTCCTGTATACTGTATAGATCGGGGAGAGATATGAAATACTTTTATGTTAACCTAAGCTAAGCCAATGACATTTTGCAATGTTAAATGAATGGAATCATTATCAAAACTTTCATTAATGTCCTTCTTCAAAAAAAGAATCTTTTCAAGGAATTAATGAAGCATTGAGTAAAATATTTAAAAGGTTACATTTTTAGAAGCCTTTTAGTTAAAATTGATATCCATTAATCGCTGGCTGGTGAGGTGTTGCCCAGTAAAGTGGACACTTTTTTTTACACAAAGTTACACGAATTAACAACGAGAACTGCCTCTCAAACAAGCGAGGAATGACAAGCGAGCAAACATAGCAGATCGTTCACGAGTTTCTTAATCACGCGCATACGAATTGTAACGGTGAGACATTATTTTGTATATACATATATATTATATGTATATGTATATATATATACATTATTATATGTATATATATATATACATTATTATATGTATATATATATATATACATTATTATATGTATATATATATACATACGTATATACATATATATATATATATATATATATATATATATATATTTTGTATAAAAGCGTAAGGCTCAACCTAGTGGAAGCGATATATATCCATTTCAAAATAAAAAAAAATTATAACTTTCCACACAGAGCTTTTTTCCCAAGCTTCTTTAGCGCTCGAGCTACTTAAAAATCCGAATTGTGGCCATGTCATTCAACAAGATATTAAAAACTTGCTTACTGTACACCCAACACTTCTGTTGGACTACTACCAGCAGAAGTCCGGTCTTGCGATAGGCTCCCCCCTCTCACATATTTTAGCCGAAATATTAATGAATAACTTAGAGTGTAAACTTTTCAATTCCAAACACCCTTTTCCAAACATTGCATTTAACAAATGATGTGGTACGAAGTCACTCGCACGGGTGCATATACACCAGGGTTGAAATTCGCCATGAAAAAATCATTTGACTTGACCGGGATTCGAATCCGTATCTCCCAATTGCCGGTCGGGTGTGTTAGCCAGTTACACCACTAAGCCATCTTCCTTCAAGGCGAATTTCGAGGGGGGTTTATGCGAACTAGATGTTCAGGCCTCAAGTCTACATTGTAGCACAAGAGACGAAGTCGTGCTTACAAAGCCACTGTCGCGGTGGACAAACCCAACATTGTCGTTATTAAAACGATGAAATCGACAAATGACGATAAATTCTGTTTTGCTGAACATTTGTGTGATTTTCATAATTTTATTAATTTTGACGTGAATGTTTTACACCATTTTGACAAAGGGGCTAAGTTGGATTTCTTTGAGCAATATGAGATTGATCATAGCCCGGCTAAGTTATGCAATGATGTGGTTTTTAATGACAGGTCACCTCTTTTAAAACCTTGTTCTCCCTTGTGTCCGACAACTCCATGATAATGCTGCCTGACCTTCGCCATCAACGGCTTTTCTTCGACTCTTTTCCCTCCTCCCCTATCTAACCCCCACCCCCCCTCTCTCTCTCTCTAACCCCCTTCCCCTTCCCATTCAGTATATGCAGTGGAGTGTTTTGAAAAATTGTGCCTTGAAAATGGCACTAGGTGCTGAAACCATGGTCGGCAAAGATTTACAATCATGTGTGGAAAGTTACAATTGTTTTTCATTTTGAAATGGATGCATAATTTTGGATTAAAACGTACGCAGTTTATTTGCACATGGAATAAGATTTGGTGCTGTGCAGTCCCTTTGGGGTGTTTTTTATTGTGAATTATTGCATTCGATTTTCCTCAACGCATCACATTTCCCTTAAAAATGGACTTTTAAGCTCGAAACTCTTTAATTTATAGCACTACCTCACCAATATTGTATTTAATTAACTTGGAAACCGCAGCGCAGGGATTGCAACGCATGCCGGGAACAGCTAGTTCTTCATTTTAAAATCGCAGCGCAAATATTTTCATGTCACCTTTTTTCCCTCGCTCAAATCTCTGTAATTTAGAGAGTCAGTTGGACAGTCGCCCCTTTTCGGGAGAGATGTGTTTGAACGAGCACGTGGTCGGCGTGTCCATGGAGACCGCAATGTGGTCCGCTCCTTAATCTTTCACTTGTCCAGCACCCAACACGTGTCCCCCAGAGCCTCCCTTTCCACTCAGTGGTCCATTATCACCAAAGATCCCTTCCTCTTATGAATCTCTCGCCTATGTCCTCGTATAAGAGATTGTATTTATAGAATCATTACGAGTTCAGTGAAATTCGGGAACAAACGTCGAATACCGTTGTGTTTATATCATGGCTGTTGATGACCTTTTGAACATTGCGGATGGGCATCGCTATCAGAACGACCATTGTGTTTCAACTTAGGTCAAACAATTTCTTCAACAGGTCAATGATTGAATGTTTTGTATCTAATTTAATTATATTTTTAATCGTGGAGCAGACATTTTCCTGCGACGTTTCTTTCCATCCTTCAAACTCTGTAAGTTGGAGATTTAGAAACTTAAAATCTAGTCGAATGCTGTTGACGTACGATCTTTCTTTTCTCGCTCAAGTCTCTGCGAGTCATAAATTCTTAAGGAAAGAACACTTCTAGCGGAAGAGATGCGTGATGTTCCTTAAAAATAGGTGATAGAGTCGAATAAAAGCACATATTGAAGGTTCTTTGCGAAGTCAGTAGCAGTTTTCTATTGCAATACAAGGATCAATTCATCCTGGAAGCGTAAAAATAAAAATAAAGACGTATTTTTCGCTTTTAAACATAGTTTAATAATTGATAAATAACACAGTCGAGCGATCCTTCTCTTCGAACTTAAGTGTCGGTTACTAAGAGATTCATTTCGACTGTCACTTGTGGCTAGAGAGATGTGTTTTTTTACGACCACGTCGTCGGCGTGTCCATGGGGACCGCTGTGAGGTCCTCTCCTATATCTTTCTCTTCTCCAGCATCCCACGCGTGTCCCACAGCCTCCCTCTCCACTCAGTGGTCCATTATCACTAAAGATCCCTCCCTCGCAAGAATCTCTCGCCTTGGTCTTCGTAAAAGATAGGTTTGTAAAAGATGTTTATATAAAAGGGTTTCCAGCGGATGGCGTCTCTACATCTAAATCTACATACTACCCCGCAAGCCGCCTCAAAAGGCGTGTGGCTGGGGGTGTTAGGACACCAGCCGTCAACACAAAAAAACAACAATGTTCCGTCTAGCATTTATTAAAGTCCTTAACTGTTCGGGGGAAAACGAATTCCCATACCCATCCGTTCGGCAAAATATCTCTCTTAATTTATTCATTCTGTCGGACCTCGAAGTATAATGTGGTTCTAATATGATGTTCTCCGTGTCGCTCTGAAAGATATCCATTCTCAACTGCTCAAGCAATCCAAGCCTGGCGCGTAGCCTCCGAGTCTCTAGCGGCTCCCACCCTAAATCGTTCGAAATCTGTGTAACGCTTTCTGCTCGGTCGTAGCAGTTTTTGACGAATCGCGCAGCTTTCCTTTGTATTTTATTAAGTTCATGGACTAGGTCTTTCTCCGCCGGATCCCATATGCTCGCTGCTTATTCAAGGTGTGGCCGGACGAGTGCGAAATAGCACCTCTCCTTCACTTTCTCATCCGAAAATCTTCCCACGACACGCTTGACAAATCCTAGCTTCTTCAGGACTCTGCCACAAATATTTCTTATATGTGCCCCCCCACGATAGGTTCGAAGTTATCGTAACTCCCAGGTATTTCACCTCATCTGTAGCATTTATGCTAACGCCATCCACAACATATACATGGGGATAGTTGGACGACCCACGCAAGAAATGCACAGCGCCGTGCATTCGCTCAGATTAAGTTCTAGTCCCCACTCTTTGCTCCACGCATGAACGTTGTTCAAGTCCGATGACGGAATTTCAAAGTCAGAGTGATCACTAATTTCGCGGTATATGACAGCGTCGTCGGCAAATAAACGTATTTTACTGCTAATTAGGGAGCAGAGGTCGTTTATATATATAATGAACAAAAGTGGGCCAATAACGCTTCCTTGCGGGACACCTGATGTCACTTTAACTATATGAGAGCTAATTCCTTCAAAAACTACTCTTTGCTTACGATCACTCAGAAAGTACGTATCCAGTTTACTACTTGTTCGTTTAACCCGCATGACTGTAATAGTTTTCTGTGAGGTTCCGTGTCGAATGTTTATTTGGTATACATAATAATCCGCTCATATATTTCAGATAGGTCAATCGACGGTATGGATCGGGGAGATCGGGAAGAAATATGAAATGCGGTAATGTTAACCATGTCTATGTCGATGACATTTTGAAATGTTAATGAAAGGAATCGTTATCAAAACGTTGTTACTGTCCTTCTATATCAAATGAATCTATTCCAGAAATTAATAAAGCAGTGAGTAAAATATTTTAAAATTACATTTCTGGAAGCCTTTAAGTTAAATTTTATATCCATTCATCGTTGGCTGGTGAGTAGTCGCTCAGTAAATTGGACCCTTTTTTTGACACAAAGTTACAGGAATAAACAACGAGATCTGCCTCTCAAACAAGCGAGCAACGAGGCGGATCGTTTAACGAGTTGCTCAATTACGTGCATCCGAATCGCAACGGTGATTTTGTTATTGTGATTATAGTGATTAATTTGTGTTAATATATGCGCAACTCATTTTTACGTAGAATAAGATTTTAAGCTGTGCAGTCCCTTATTTGCTTTTTTGTGAAATAATGCGTTCGATTTTCGTACACGCATCGCATTTGACTAAAATTGGATTTTAAGCTCGAAACCCTTAAATTTTTTCGCTACTTCAACTATTGATTACTTTATTAAATTGGAAATCGCTACACAGGCATTGAAATGGATACCGGGAACGGCTAGTTCTTTATATTTTTAAATCGCAGCGCAAATATTTTCCTCTCATCCTTTGTTTCTCGCTCAAATCTCTGCTATTTAGAGAGTCAGTTGGACAGTCACTTGTTTCGAGAGAGATGTGTTTCAAAGACCACGTGGTCGGCGTGTCCTTGGCGACCGCTCTGTGGTCCGCTCCTTAATCTTTCTCTTCACCAGCATCCAACACGTGTCCTACAGCCTCCGTCTCCTCACAGTGGTCCATATTCTCCAAAGATTCTTTCTCCCATTTCCGTTTATTACAGAGGTGATGAACTACTTACGTGACGTGAACTGTGGTTGTGGGAGGGGTGTAGTATGATTTATTCCTATTATTGAACACCCCCACGCGGGACCGAAGGACCTTTACATACACTGGTCCGTGTCTATTGTCCTTGGCCTCGAAGCGGCCTTTCACTATGGGCCTCTAAGAACTTCGGTGTGATTTGGGGTCCCTTCCTTGACAAGTTATTTTACGACGGCTTGTCCCGGCGAGTCAACTGCCACACCCCCCCCCCTCCCATTAGTTATAGTGTCTCACAGCTGTTAGATGGGTAAAGGTGGGAGCCCCTAGAGACTCGGAGGCTGAAAGCTAGGCTGCTTGAGATATTCAGAACTGGTATGTTTCAGAGCGACACAGAGAATATTATCATGACTCCTCACTGCATCTCTAGGTCTAACAGATGCGATAAAATAAGAGAGATACGCTGCCATCAACAGTAAGGTATTACAATAACTCGTTCTTTCCGCGAACAATTAGCGACCGCAATAAAAATTGCGGTCCAATGAATACACTCCTATAATACATGTCACCATTTCACCTCCAAAAAACTTACATCTTTACACGGCTGGTGACCTAACACCCCCTGCCACAAGGCCATGCGGCGGCTCGCGGGATATTATGTAGATGTAGATAAGACGCTAAATGCACGTGGCTTTTGAGATCCGTGAATATTTAGAAGGACAGCGATGACAATGCATCATCGTCCGACGCCAACATGAAATAATGACATCTGGCGGTGATATTTATTAAATAACCCCAAAATTGACAGCGGTTACCGAGGTTTTAAAAGGCTCTATTTATAAATTAGAATGTCAGTCTATGTGTTTTGCATGAATATATATTATGAATTAAAATGTTTGGAATCGTTGCCTAGGTAATGTGTTGTTTCAATTTCCACATTTAGCTCACTCAGTCCTTGGCGCCACTTAGAAAAAAGTCTCCTCAGTCGACTCGTAAATGGCCGTTGTTCATTGTTGTCAATGTGAGACTGTGGTAAGTATTTAATAGCAATCGAAGAGATATGAACTAATTCGTCCTGTGAATAATACCTGGCTGTTATTGAGACGTGACAGTTACTTTGTAAATGCTAGAGAGGAAATATCTTCTACAGGAAGTGCGTAGAAGTGAGGCATATGAAACTTTCATCATGAGCCTTTTCTCTGCTGTGTGGATCTTTTACTGTTAACTTTGGCTGCACTTTTCTGGTTTATTATCTGTTGAGAACCTTGGGAATCAGAAGGTATGATATTGGTAGATTGATGTGGATGTTAATGTGTAACCTACTATTCATGTGTTGCCTCGGAGTAGGTTCAACAATCTCTCCTTTATTTGTTATTAAAATGATAGTTAATGGTGCAATTTCTCATCCATAGATGATTTTGTCGGATCTTGGTTTTGAAATCCTTATAATACTTATGTATCCGTCTACTAATTAATTCCACTTTTTACACCTCTCATTATTATTAAATTTCCGTAGAACGACATTCACGAAGTGCTAAAAAGTTAATTGTGCATTTGTGTAATTAAATTTGGAGAGGAATTTAATATATCTGTCGACCGGACAATATTAAAAAGTGTTTGTTTTAACGTCCCGCGTGTAGTACTACATTTCCTATCAACTGCACTATGATCACTGGTAAGTAAAACCGTTAAGACTTAATTATTTACGAACTGTAGTCTGTATTCACATTTCATCTGCCGACTTTCAACCGTAGACCAAGTTGTTTGTTTACTGAATTCTAGGCAACTTTTTGGTGACGAGTCGAGAATCCATAATGTATATTCAGGGTTTTTTTTGTAACGGTCTTGTGCGATAGTTTGTAAATAACGTTATATATATTATTAAAAAGGGGAAAATGGAGTGTAATACATCTATCAACATGAAAAGGGAATGTAATAAAATATCCACAACCAGTGAACTGGATTAAAGCTAAAAGCTCACAATAATAATTCTTCACTACTTAAGTCATAAACAACTTAACCACTGAAGCAAACTAAGAATGGCAGTAACGATGAATACATTGACAATATTATAAACTAAAAAAATAAAGTAATTAGTCTCTCAGTAATAGTTTGATTAGCTTACATCTACATAATACGTCGCGAGCCGCCGCATGGGCGTGTGGCAGGGGGTGTTAGGTCACCGGCCGTATAAAGTATTTTGGAGATGAAATGGTGGCATGTATTATAGGAGTGTATTTAGTGGAGCTCAGTTTTTATTGTGGTCGCGTATTGTGCGCGGAAAAAACGAGTTGTTGTAATACCTTACTGTTAATGGTAGTGTATCTCTCTTAATTTATCGCATCTGTCAGTCCTAGAGATGCAGTGAGGCGTCGTGATAATATTCTCTCTGTGTCGCTCTGAAAAATATCAGTTCTGAATTACATTCAAGCAGCCTATGAGAGTTAGTCCTTACACACATCGATGAAATTGAGTGAGTGGTGAGTTATTTTTAAAGACATCGAAAAATCGACTACTCGATGTTTAAACTCTCTAATCGTCGTATCTATATTCTTGAGTCACATATGTCGCTCGTCCAATCAACAATTAAATACTGACTTACAAACCTCAAACGATGTGAACGTAGTTCAGAAATATCGATGCTAAGGAATCAAATTCAACCACTCAAAAGTTATTCAGGCGGAAATTAATTAATAAAAAGAAAGGAAAGAAATGGCGAAAATGGAACGCTATGATATCGTTATCATTAAACATTCTCTACCAATACCAAAAACCTACCTGACAATAATTAAGAGTAATTCTCAGTAAGTCATTTTGAAATTCCGTTTTACCGAACTGATTCTCTAATTTAAATCTGAGATATATGATCGGATTTAAATTTCCCGTCATCAAAAAGTTGAAAGGCTCGACAAAGGCACCTAAAGGACGTTCACATCCTGGGAATTATTGTAAAATATGTCGAATATTTAGTGATAAAAATCGAATGGAAATACGATTATTCTAGAAAAAGTTCTAGTGATCGTTTTCGGTTCCATTGTTAAAAGAATGCTTAGATCGATGATAGAAATGGTTCTGATGTGGATTACTATTTGATTTTTTTGTGTCAGGTTAAAAAACTCAAGACTCTAAGCAACCGGGTGTCGCGACTGGTCGTGGCGGACCGAGACCAGTACATAGTGTGCCTAAACCTTCACCCAACCCCCACCCAAGGGTACCTAGTGGACCACTTCCCCGCAGGAAAGCGGAAACAGCCTGGTGGCAGGTGAGAAGTGGGTTCTGCGTTAGCCCACCCCTGCGATGTCTGCGTGGGACGGTGTTCTGATAACGGGCCCTGGCCTGCCGAAGAGTGCAACGGCGTGCAATGGCCAGGGGTGTGATTTTTAGGCCCTAGGCCAGGCCAACGAGCGCGTCGGGGGTGGCCTAGGGGATCTGGAGTGTACCAGCCGAAGTCTTCTCGACACCCTGATCTCCAGACCACGGGTGCCATTCTCTCCGGGCCGGAACCTCGGGTCGTATTTCTCCGGCTGGAGCGACCCCTCCGGAAAGTGGTTGCGTTTGATTGGCTACCGTTGGTCGGGCCGCAAAAACGTTCCAAATCCCTGTCCCTATCACGTCGCCGATGTATGTACCTGAAAAAGATCTCTTCGTAGATGACGCTTTCTTCTCTCCACTCTGGAGGGTGGTCAGCATATCTCCTGGCTTGGCAACACCTTTGCAGTGCAAGGTTGCCCTGTGATTGTTGGCGGCCAGCCATCGCGGTATTCCCCAGTGTGGATTTCCTCAGTGCAGCCTGTGACGTCGAATAATCTCCGCGTTGAGTTGATCTTTGGGACTGCTTTCGATTCCAGGCGATGATTCAAGGATGAGATGTCTTTGACCTTGGTCGGTGTTGGCTGCTCCCCTCTCTCGACGTTGTCCTGTCTGAATCTTGGAGATATCGACGACAATGCCGTCCTTATATAGTGAATTTTTTGGACCGCCATTCTACTTGATTGGTCGAGATCACGAGAGGTGATGTGTTGGCCAATCAGAAATCAGTTTTGGAGCGAACCCAAAAAGACACTCGTTCATAAAAACTATCGGAGATTAAAACTGAGAACACTGACTCGCGAGCACATTACCATGAATGAGAGTTTTACGAGATAAACGTCTGTAATGTACAATGTCTGGGAAAAACTAAGAATGATTCTAATTTTTTTAACATTTGGTTTAAGACGGAAACAGCATTGTTGTTCTAGCCTGACGACAATTACTGTGCCGTAATGGATGAGTCGAAATCTTTTGGCCTTACGTTATGTTGGAATGTACTCAATGAGCTGATGTGTCTCGCTACGTTTTATCTTCAGCGCCTTTCTCATTCTCGTTCCTTGAACACAGCTTCAAGCAGCAAGCACGTCGTTGGAGGTCAAGAACGCCCTCCGTGAATACGCATTGGACGCGTGGATTATTTAATTCTCCCTAATCTTTCTCTTCTTCTGCAGTATTTGTTTTTCGTGTTTCAGCGGCGGAAATACAAGACCTCGTCTAAATTATCGATACGATATCTGTGCGATTGTTTTTTGTTTAGCGGCTGGAAAAAAGCTCTCATATCATTATCAAGTTTTAATTAACGTTAGCGTTTCTTTAATCGGAATGAAGATTGTATCAGGAGCCATCTTCTAAACCACCTTAATTAATACTATCGCTTCCAAAAATTGTTCATGGAACATTCATGATTTTCATCTTTTTCTTCTAAGCTAAGGTAGGAACAATCTGTTGTCACAAATATTCTCTTATTTATTTAACAGAAAACAATCGAGTACAATATATGAAATCTCAGTTCGTGCGATTTCATCATAAGATTTTCCATTAAATCTTAAAGTCATCACATGCTAAATTTGTCAAAGGGTAAGGCATGAGGAAATTCATGGCTTGATTCAGATAATCAGGGAAAAATAATCATTTATACGAAGAATTGTGAGAAAAATGTTCCATACATTCCCTCCATTTAAATTACCAGTACTTCTAGTAATATCTTTTATTTTCATAAATGGGCGAATGAAACCTCATCTATAGTATTTTTAAAAAATCGACTTTCAATGATATCGAAACGAAAAATATCGAGACTTCCTTTTCCCGCAACAAATCTCGCATCGAGACTTCTTTTTGAAAAGATTACAACCTTTAATTTTCAATTTACAAATGCTTTTTCTCTTCACTTAAACAATAAAGTAAAAGTTATGAGCCGGTTGCTGACATTAACAACTCTTATGTAAAAGCATACTCATTGAACAATCATTAAAATTTATCACCTCGCAGGTGCCTGTTATACTATGAAAAACAATTGTTCATTCCAATCTTCACACACAAGGTAGAATTAAGAGAGTGTTGGCAATACCTCGAGCAGTCACTTGGAGATGTTATCTGCTTTATGAAAGACATTTTTTAAGTCGAGTGGGGTGACACTCTCAGGGCACGAACGAGAGTTTAATGGTATATCTCTATTGAAATCCTTCACTCCTCGCGGAAGGACGAGTCGCCTTCCCTGCTTCTGTCATTGACACGGGGTGCGGCATTTTACTGCGGCTCTAACAAGTCTCTCGAGAGATTCTTATCTTAGCTGGCGGCCGTAGTTGATGACGCGAAGACTCCCGATTGTTGGGCAGGTTTTCGGTGCTCCCGATGGGTTGCTTGCATTAATACCATGGAATGCGTCCATCCGCTCAAAATTGCCGACCTCACAAATGCTTAGAGCGCAATGCTTATCTCCGAAGAATTTCCCGGAGATCTACGGTAGACAGATGTTTTGAAGTACTGAATCTACCCCCTGGCAATGCAATTTTTCGGAGCGATCATTGTGGTCGAATGGCAGGATTTTTCAAAACTCAAATTCTTCCAATTTCTCAATTCTTTGTGTAAGTTATGCGAATCTTCATCGGAGATAAACATTTTCCTGTATCTACAGATGACTACAACATTTAATCCGAAAAAACTGTACTTCACCATCGGTATAGTTCAATTAGTTTGCAATGAAAGGTTAAAAATATTTTTTTATATCATTAAAAGTCATTCCAAATTCCCGGAACAATTAAAACGCGGTTGAGCATAACTTGAATTCCAAATAATAATCAGTGCGTGAGTCACTTTGATATAACTTGGACTCATTCTTGCGAACACATAACCTCCAAATAGAAAATGTATCATAATGTAATATGTTTGCACGCAATTGATGAGAAACAATTGCTATGACAGAGCAGTGATGTACAATGATGTTTATTGTAACACATATTATTAAACTCTCTACAATCATTGTGGTCAGATGCGAACATATATTCATCTCATTTAATAAACGCAACAGCTGTACTTTCTTCACCCGGAGTCCTTTGTACTGCCGCAGATGAAACACTAAAAAAATGTTTTGGAATGAATGAAATTTTAAGTGATTTGGAATGTTTCATCTGAGCACACTAATTATCATCACGCTGACATAGTAATAACGCTTCCGTGGGAACCGAATGTATTTAACAATTAAGCATTATTGTCAATTCTCTCGACGATAATCATATAGCCTCGATTCTGAGCTAAAACAAACCTATATCTCGTCTAATTTCATTCAGGGGAAAAGGGCTCGCGTGTGAGTGTTCTCAGTTTTAATCTACGATAGTTTTTATGAACGAGCGCCTTTTTAGTTTTGCTCTGAAACCGATTTCTGATTGGCCAACACATCACCTCTCGTGATCTCGACCAATCAAGTAGAATGGCGGTCCAAAAAATTCACTATATAAGGACGGCATTGTCGTCGATATCTCCAAGATTCAGACAGGACAACGTCGAGAGAGGGGAGCAGCCAACACTGACCAAGGTCAAAGACATCTCATTCTTGAATCATCGCCTGGAATCGAAAGCAGTCCCAAAGATCAACTCAACGCGGAGATTATTCGACGTCACAGGCTGCACTGAGGAAATCCACACTGGGGAATACCGCGATGGCTGGCCGCCAACAATCACAGGGCAACCTTGCACCGCAAAGGTGTTGCCAAGCCAGGAGATATGCTGACCACCCTCCAGAGTGGAGAGAAGAAAGCGTCATCTACGAAGAGATCTTTTTCAGGAACATACATCGGCGACGTGATAGGGACAGGGATTTGGAACGTTTGTGCGGCCCGACCAACGGTAGCCAATCAAACGCAACCACTTTCCGGAGGGGTCGCTCCAGCCGGAGAAATACGACCCGAGGTTCCGGCCCGGAGAGAATGGCACCCGTGGTCTGGAGATCAGGGTGTCGAGAAGACTTCGGCTGGTACACTCCAGATCCCCTAGGCCGCCCCCGACGCGCTCGTTGGCCTGGCCTAGGGCCTAAAAATCACACCCCTGGCCATTGCACGCCGTTGCACTCTTCGGCAGGCCAGGGCCCGTTATCAGAACACCGTCCCACGCAGACATCGCAGGGGTGGGCTAACGCAGAACCCACTTCTCACCTGCCACCAGGCTGTTTCCGCTTTCCTGCGGGGAAGTGGTCCAATAGGTACACTTGGGTGAGGGGTTGGGTGAAGGTTTAGGCACACTATGTACTGGTCTCGGTCCGCCACGACCAGTCGCGACACTGGGTTTGTAAATATCTTTTGTATTTTATACTGGAGATAATTTAAATGTGGAGTACATCATCCTAATCGATTTCATTTGTTGAATTGTCTCCAGGCGACGAAAACAAAAACCGATTAATGAGACTGATTCAATTTTCTTAAACTTAGGTAATCTTTAGCTTGCAGTATATTCGCACATCATACTGTTTAGTCCGACCATGAACACCTCAAAAATAAAAATTTAAGAAGTTATTGGTAACTATTTGTGAAACCTGTTTCGTAAATATTCTCCTGAACAGCGTTACGGGAGCAATTTTCCAATGTTTATCGAAAGCTCGTCCGCGATATTCTGTCACTTTTGACTTGTTATAGTCTTAAGAAGAAGTATTGTTAAACTGAAATAGTTTCCCAGTCAGTGTTTTAATTCGATTTATTAAGGTGAGTCTTGATAGTATTTTTGTCTTAATTGGTTCGATTATTCGTGTTTTAAGCCTTAATATATCTTAAATTGCCCGAAAATGTTGGGATCTTTACGAAACACCAAAAGTGAAACTATTATTTTTTTAAATTTTCCGCTATTGTTTTGAAATTCCTCGATGAAGTGTGTCAGGTGTAATTCTCCGAATTGTATACAGTTCTTCTTGTTTCATTAACACTTCATTTGTTCTTGTACCTCACAGAACATAATTCGGACTTTCCTGACATTCATGAATCGATGGCTGGCGATATCAATCAACGTGATGGAAAATTTAAACAACTGCGTTCGATTAACTGTAACAAGTCCCCATATCCAGAAGGAATCCATTCATGCGTGCTCGTGGAGTTATCGCCACTGATTGAACCATTTCTAGAAATCGTACTTAACAAATCATTACCCGAAGGCGAAGTACTTCGAGACAGAGAAATATCTCGCGTCAAGCAAATATTTAAAAAAAGGAAACGAATAATACATAAGAAATCACAGGCCTGTATCTTTAACATCGTATTTATGCAAGACTCTGGAACACAATCTTGGTAGTTATTTTATGACCTTCCTTCACAATCGATACTTTAAACATTGCTGTCGGCACGGTTTCCGGAATAGCAAATCCTGCGCAATACTTTTTGCTCTTTTTGAGTCGTTGACATCCTAAAAATCAGGTGATTCGAAAAAACAAGTTGACGTGGCATTCATTATTTTCAGTAAAGAATTCTTAACAAATTCTTCACAAAAATTTCCTGTGCAAATTGAAATCATGTGGAGTAAATTATAAAAAAATAGTGAATTTGAAAAGGGACTCTCTCTCTGTGAGCGAAATCTTAAAGCAGTTTTCATTGGTATTAGCTCTCATATGGTTAGTCGTATCCGGTGTTCCTCAGGGGAGTGTGATCGGTATTCTCTTATTCATTTTGTATACAAATGACATAAGCCCTCGTGTTCGCAGTAAATCAAGATTATTTGCAGACGATACGGTCATCTACAGCGAAATCAGCGAAGACGCGGACTCAGAAGTTCTATCAACGGACCTAAACAACGTTCATACGTGGTGCCAGGAGTGGGGTGTTGGAATTGAACATCAGCAAATGCAATACATTTCACTTCCTGCATAAGTTACGACATCAACCCCATGTCCACACTGTGGACGCAGTGAGCATAGTCGTGAGATGAATTGGAATAGCTTGGATTTACCCCAACTTCAGTCTTCGTGGGGCGCACACGTACAAAACATATGTAGTATATAGTCAAGGACAAATGCTACACTTCTCACTGGTTAGGCCACACCTCGAATACGCCGCGAGCATTCGGTCATAAATGTTTAACCAAAAAAATTAATTAAATACGAAGGAAAGCAGTGCACTTCGTTGAAAACTGCAATACGAGCGAACATATAGTGTCTCATAACTTTGAGAGGGATCAAGGTGGGAGCCCCTAGAGAGACTCGGAGGCTACACGCTAGGCTTAGCTTGCATGAAATTCATTCAGAACTGGTGTGTTTCAGAGCGACACACAGAATATAATCATAACGCCATTTCTATATCTGCTCTACTCTCTAGGTCTGACAGAGACGATAAATAAGATAGATACATTGCCATTAACAGATAGATGTAAAAACTCGTTCTTTCCGCGCACAACAAGCGATCACAATAAAAACTTTGCTCCACTAAATACACTCCTATAATACATGTCACCATTGCAACAGCCAAAACCTTACATCTGTACACGGCTGGGGTCCTAACACCCCCTACCACACGCCCATGCGGCGTCTCGCAGGGTATTATGTAGATTTAGAATTGTGGCACAGCATTTGAAATGTTAAGATTTATCACGCGTAAAATAGGAAGGTCTTCGGACGGAAAAGTGAAAAAGAGGTGACATATCGCTCTGGTTATGTCACACCTCGAACAAGCCGCGAGCATTCGGGACCCTGGACCAGAGACGTGTAGTCCAAGGCCGACCTGATTATGCACGAGCCCTATAGGACTTTGGCCCGATTTTACCCAATGAGGTGAAAACCCAGACGTGCTTACTCGATTAGGCCCGAGGCTCCAAGCGCCTGCTCCGAAGCCCCAGCCCAAGTTCACGAGACGTCCTACCCAGGCGTGAGATGAATTCAGACGATTTTATTTCACCCCGCGAAATTTTCCTATCGATCTCGCCTAGAGCAAACTAATCGCTTCTCAAAACTGTTGTTGGATCTAGAAGATTATAAATCATATGTATTCTAGGTGTTTACACAAAGCTCTTTTATGCAGTTGACTCATCACATTTGCTGCTGCAGCTCATGGATGCAGCGAAGGCTAACTCGGCTGACGATATACCTATCAGCTGAAAGTGTCTCCGTTTTTCTCCTCTTTGCCCTTTCAATTGACCCTTTGTTTGTTTTTTTTGGGCCGTCCAGTTTGAGCTGACTTTGCCGAACCTACTAAGCATTATTATGTTATAAAGATTACAAAAAATATTCCATACAATCATGATTTACATGGCAATCACTCACCGGATGTGCTGGTAAGATATTTACACATAATCAAGGGAAATATAAACTTAAGCTACAGTCAAAGTTGGAGCTTTGTCCTGAAAATCTATCACATCGTGAACTTTGCTCCCTTTTAGTAAGATATTTGGGGAAAAAACATTTCCTCGTGAAACGTGCCGAAGTATTTTTTTTTACATTCGTATCCCCACTAAAATCTAAAATGTGCACACAGCACTAATATACACCGAGGATGACTCTTGTACCCTGCCTCATGTTGTTCGCTGTACACGATGTAGATGTAGACACGCTCTTCCTCTGGGCTTAAACTCTAAGCTACTCGCAGCAAACTAAGCGACTCCCATACACGAGTTTTCCATGAATGAAAGTAAGCAAAACTGAATTCTGGCGAGCAGATTTCACACAAACGTTAACTAAAAGGATGGGCTTTTCATCTCCCTTACGATTTTTCACGTGCGGTGACGAGTCGTACCCGATTCATTGTTCAAAACATCATGAAATGAGGCGCGAAACAAATCCAACTTTTCCTCAATCATTCTGTCAAGCGACGATCAGAAGGCTCAAGACTCCGGAATACTGACCACACGTACGTCAGTTCTTTCAGTTGCGGGGCTTCCGCTTCGAGGCTCATCTTCATTCGATTCTCTTCCTTTCAAAGATGTCCTCTACCACCTGAAGACCTGGGCCCTTGTCAAAACAATGTATCCAAGAATGTCTGCTGAACCTTTACAGAAATTTCTGTTTCACTGTGACCAAGACTAAACCAAATTCTGATATATTATGCAACGTTTCTCGAAATAAACGTCACTCATATATTCAGAACGCATCAGAGTTCAGACTCAGTGTACGGTATATATAGACGACCCTTCACCAGACTCACCTCCACCTCTTTTGCTCTGAGGACGATGCTCTAGTCGAGCATCGAAACGTCGGCCAACATGGTCCCACTCACCCCGACGGAAGCCCGAGAAAATTTTGTAAGAAAATAAGTTTCTGTATTCTTAGATTTCTTTAATAGCTGTCAGCCGATTTTATTTTCGGTGTTTCCATTGAAATAAGGTGCGATAGGGTAGGTCACTACTAGAAATCCACTGCCAAGCGTCGAAGGAGTGCCCATGAAAATTGCACCCTTGGGGAACGAATGGGGTGTGTGTGTGTGTGTGTGACATGTTACGCAGGGTTATGTGTTGACTGCTTCCCACCATTGAGTATGCGGTAGAGATTAAAGGAAGTCACGAAAGGAAATTCGCTTTTATATTTGACTTTGAGCACTTTTGATTTTATTTATTTTTTTCACCCATCAGAAAAGTAATGTATTCAACCCTCAAAGTTCCCTTAAAAACTAAAACACCCTCGTGTTCCTTTGGATAATAATGACCCAATATGCTGAGATGTTGAAGATTGAGACAATGACATGTGAATTTTTAAAACACTGTTATTACATATTATTTCTATATTACGCACTGTAAGTTCATCGCTATATAATTATTGTTTGCTGGAAGATTATAAACTTATCAATATACATTAATGTCATTGCACTTACACTTAAAAAATCGGATAAAAACACCAATAATGCCTTGCATTTAAATCTCAGGAAAATAAAATGTTGAATGCAGAATTTTGCTAATGCTTCACTTTTATCTTTCTGGGCAATATTTGAATGAAAAACACCAATAATTCGTTAAATTTAGCATTCAATACAATAAAATGTTGAAAACAAATCATTGATATCGCATTTTGATGTTCTAGACAATAATATGTAACGTGAACCTTGCAAACATGCTTGCCACAATTTGAACAAATCGTAGGTATTTAGTTATCACATTTCATTGGGAAAGATTTTGCATTCTTTTAAGCTTTTTAGGAACCACTAGGACCTTGAGTGAAATAAGTTATACCTTGTATCTTCCTGACAATAGCTATTGCTGGTTCATTTTGTGGGAGTCGTTTTTCTACTTTCAATGTGTAGTATTATATGATGTACTTATTCCCCGTACCTCGAGGAATATTCTTCTCTCGTGGAGAAGATTTTAGTTCAAGTGGGGATTAATTTCTATCCGCCGCACGAAAGCATTTTATGATGTCGAATCAACAATATTGTAAAATACTGTTACGGGCCAACCATTTGTTTTTCCTTCTGCATGCATACGTGGAAATAAGCTTACCCAGCGTGTCAACTGCTCCCTTCGTACTATTATAGTCTAGAATCACCTTTGGTATCTTATCCACTCAGTTGCTTAAATATTTTCTGTTGTGCAATATGCTCATTAGAATGACAATTCTGTCCTTTTTTAGGATATAGGATACAACTGCAGTGACTTTTGTAAAATATAATTTTGAGCTTATAACGGCTTCTTTTCTTGACAGATAATGGAGTTGTCTTATTTTTCCTCGTTGTCCAAAACATTGTAATATTGCATTTGAGACGAACTTGAACTAATGTGTACGATGTGAATAAATAGACACGTGTAACGTTCCGGCCCCTCAGCTAGCGGATCAGATCCGTTACGTCTCATATGCCCTAATTTTCCTCATGTGCTCCACCTTGTGGTTTTCCTGTAGAGACCTGCACCTTGGAACAGTAGGCACTATCTCTAATGCACCGAGTCCATATTTTGATCCCGTATTTTTGCCGGTTTACTAGGGATATATTGATTGAATGAATAATGTCCTCTAAAACCCACAAGCTGCTCATCAACATTAACATTAACACCAGGATTGTAAAACTTTGGAAGTAATTCCACCCAATGTTCCCAGAAATCTCTGATGGCTGTCAGTTTGTCATCTGCTCTTCTCGCTCGTCGATCAGATTGTTCAGTGAATCATGACACATGAGAGATGCAATGGATAGTTTTGAGTGGCATTGTAGCAGTATAAATGGGCCTTCCGATCTCTGGGTTTCACAGACTCCAAGCTCCTATATACACCTACTACCAGTAGAATACCAATATATGCATCGAATGCAATTATATTCCAATCTTCCCCAGTTGTGACCATTCACTCTTCGGCCGACAATGATTGAAATTTTCAGACAATTTCCTTCAAGTTATGGTTAAAAATTATTTAAAAGAAGATCATACGTCAGACATCCTTGATGTAGCATATCTCATTTGACCAGGTATTGGTTTGCTCATGTTCGCACATGACGCTCTTTCCAACTGTGGAAAAGGCCTGCATTCCAAGTGAATTTTTTTACTCTTGACTAGTAATTGTCCCTTTCAATCTCACTGCCTGAAGTATCATAGCCTCACTCTTAGGTAGGCTCAATGCTATCATCACTCGTATACGACTCTCTTCTTCTGATACTTCCTCCTCACTGTCAGGTGTGTATAGCAACGCCACCAGTTCGTCTTCAGGAATGAATTGAGCTCCCATTACAACCACAAACACAATATCCATAATAACTGAATTGGTATCTTCCTAGTGAAATTCAACGCCACCGAAAGTTAATGAAACATAACTGAGGCTATAAAGTATTTTATCCTCTGTAACTTGGCACAGATGGATACCCAAAGACACTTTTCTACATAAAAGATAGGTGGACAGACATTCTCCGACCGTCTTAGAGTTCCCATCAACCATTTCCAAGCAAGTTCCCTCTGTGAAAAAAAAAACAGTGCTGCTGCCTTTGATGCATTCGAGCGCCACCTCTTTGCGGATGGAGTTCACCACTGTCGGCGTGAGCAGGCGTCGAATTGGAATGGAGATTCGAGGGCACTGAGCCTCAAATACAACTTTGCGCCGTCAAAATAAGACATTCCCTATTAGACTATGAGAGATGGCGTGTAAAGGTGCAAATCTCTAACCGTATACCCCCCTGTAAACAATATATGTTGCCACAACGTTGCAGCACCGTTTCACTGCAACCAACCGGGAGTTGCTGCAACGTTATGACAACGTCTGAAAAACTGCCAAACGTTCTCCCTACTACGTTTCGGCAACGTCTTCACAACGTTTTTGCAACCTGACATGTAACATAACTGCAACCCTCCCACAACCTTTAATGAATAATAAACTCAATTGTGCCATTTTAAATTAAAATCTTTATTTGTCACTATTTTACGCGTCGCTCTTTTTTCCTCCTCTTCTCTCTGGTGTCTGCTACCTGGCTTTAGTGGAAAATACCGATGCCAGGATTTTTCATGCAAAAATGAATTAGATTTACCGTGAGACGGTCCAATGATATCCTCGTAGGAATATTTTCAATATCTTAAGTCTTAAGAAGTCTTAAGAGGCCCTTAACGAGAATTCTCGTAAAGGCCTCAAAAATGCAACCCTCTGACCATTGTTTATTCACTTCAGGTGATTAAGAATCGCGTACAAAACAACATTTTCAAAGTGACTTTATGGCTAAACTATTTCGAACTTAAAAATTTTAAGTCCTCGAAACTATTGGTGACGTAATTACTACGTTGCAGGGGCGTTGCAAAGCGACCTGAATGACGCTGCAACCTCTGCAACCTCGCGCAACCTTTCTGCAACGTCGCTGCAACATTTTGTGTTTACTGGGTATGTACTGGCGACCAACCTCAAACCTTATTTGCTGGCCACCCTTCCATACACTCCCTCTCTCCCGCTAGCTGATCTCACCACCCTCACCGAGAGAAACCGCTCCACCCAAGCCTGACTTCAGATGAGTGCACAAGTCATCATTCGTCATGCATGCCACCTAACAATTAGTGACTGGCCGAAAACGCATATCGTCAAATGAAATGTCCCCAAAAAAATGAAAAATTTGTCACAAAATCTTCGGCTCATGTTTACCCAAGGGAAATTATGTAATTTTTTTAGTTTTGAGAACGAAAAAATGAAATTAAAATGGACTTTAATACTTAAGGAAATGTGAAATACTAACATGAACAAAGTCACGAAGTATAAAGTCATAATTTTAAGGCATAAAAAAGTTATGTCGATCAAAATTTCATTTTGGGTCATAATAATGACCCGAGGGGAACGGGAGGGTTAAACAGTTTTTACGCTATTTTAAGTTAAAGATGTACAGTTCAGTGAAAAATTCTAAATATTTTGCGCAGCAACTCGTGAAATTTAAAAGATTAATTGAACCATCAATTTCATGCCCCTGAGCGTCTAGCGGTACCGTTTGGTACCAGGCTATAACTCCGCTCCATAACTACGAAGGTTATAAGAAAGACGATTGGACGGAATTACTCAGAAAACGATGCATATAAAAACATTAATTAGTCCTTAATTCTAAGAAAATTTTTTTCCTGCATAACCGGGTTAAGCAAGATTATAAACCATCTGTTTGATATTTAAGGAAAAGTAACTGTTGAAACATGCATTGGCTGCCTAGTGCCATGGTTTCTACTAGATTTAACGATATTTTTCAACGAGAATGCAGATGATTATTAATTTAAATAAATAAACAATATATTTGAAGAAAAAGCACAATAAAGAAGCAATTGGATGCTGATTTATAGTAAGTTATCGTTGGAAATCATAAATGTAAAACCGAATAATTAGTGCGTTAGCCCGCAAGCGCTATGGCAAAATGAGGGCCAAAGAGTATGGCGGAGTGAATATGGCTTCAGCGCCTAACATAGGGCACCCATAGCGAGAGCCCCCCCCCCCCCCCCCCTCTCTCTCTCTCTCTCTCTCTCTCCATATGCACCACAATAAGGAACACCTCGTGCGAAATTCCCCAGAGAAAAATCATCCACCTTGACCGGGATACGAACCCGTATCCCTCGATATCCGGCCGAGTGCTTTAGCCAGTTAAGCTACCGAGGCGTCCTCTTCTCCCGTGAATTTTAGTGATTTTTACGGGACCAGATGATCTCGACTACCGGACATACAATGTAACAACCAGTCGCTACTGAGCGCTGAGCGTCACTGCCCACGAGGAAAGATTACAATATGAACACAGAGAGACGTTCACTCTATTTGACAGATTTTAAGCTGTTATAAGATTTTTTTCTCTGTGGAATGTGCATTTCGGGTGACTCCGTAAATGTGGAACTCCGTGGCTAGTCCCGGATAGCTTACTAAAACCTTAATACTCGCCAATTTTCGTTGCCAAGGTGATGAAAACCGCATTCTGATCTCGTTGCATTGTTGTATAATCGCCTTGGTGAACATTTACGGAATTTCTGAGTGGAGATGCGCTTCCACCCTCACGGTGACGGATTAAGAGGGGAGATATGGGGGGGATATTTGCGGCCCCCCCCCCCCCCGAGAACCCCTTCACCCCCTCCGTACTACTTGGTGTCATGGTAAGAAAAGTGTTGTACATTAGGTGTATTCCGTACCCCGGAAAGTAGCAAATCCACACGCCCCCGTAACATAAAACGACTTCAATCCGCTCCTTTCTCCCCCCCCCACCTTTTACTCCACCCCAGCCCCCCCCACCATCTTACTTCATAAACTAATAAATCGGTAAAAGCTCTTCCATTCCATATAAACTAAAATATCTTCAGGGAAAGGCTATCATTTGCATAGAGTGTTCTTGGGCATGTGACGGTTTTACAAAGTTGGCCTTACAAAAGTAAGGAAATCAAGGAACAGATATGTAAATTACTCATCACATCAAACGTGTGATAAAAGTTTTACAAAAAGCAAGTTTTGATGTTTTTATGCCACACTTGTGGAGGAAATGAAATGCCCAAAATATAATCGCATTATTTTATATTTTATGTCCCACGCCCCCGATGTAGTGTGCACGAGGATCAACTCACCTTAGTGTTGCACTATTGATATCACCATAAAGATTTTTTTCAGAAAGAAATTTTGAAAACACATGAAAGATTTTTTAAGTTCTTCCCCTTAGGAAGACAAGATGCGGAGCATCTGGAGAAGAGACAGATTTATCTGCCTTGCAAAATTGTAACGTCCATTTGAATATCACCTAGGACAGTCCTGTGACAATGCAGCGAATATGTCGGGCAAGAATATACAATGGTTTGCCAACAAAATTAAGACAAAATGCCCCATTAGCAACGTTTATTCCGGGCTCCAGTCATTCATTCATTTAGTCGGTAATGTTACCGCGGACAGTTGTTGTCATGCTTCCAGATATTTTTCATTCGTCCAAAATTTGTATTTTTTTTCTGCATCGACGTTTTGATAGAAGATGTTATATGAATAAACTATATGAAGATAAATATTATGTATAAAAGATACTCTCAGACACAAGGTGGCATGCCGGGGCTGGTATTATGCTAAAGTGTGGCTTCAAAAATACAAAAGAGGAGGAATATATGACATGAAATGTGTGACTCAACAAAAGAAAATAGTTGTTGTAATTGAAGGAAAATCATTGCTTAAAGCCGTGTTTACACGATGCATGAACTTACGCGAGTAGATGAGAGAACGCATACACCATTAATATTGCATCATGTAAACACGAAAAATTGTGCAAATTCGTGAACGCGTGGCCTTAATTAAAATGGCCCTTTTTTTATAATTTGAAGCATTTTCTCACTCAAATTTCCATCCACGTACTTGCGCGGGTAGGTACTATACGCGCCTTGCAAACACGCCAAGAGAAAGCAATGAATTCAATAAGGAGGTAACTCTGAGCAATCTACTCTTAGCTCTTCTTAAAGGTGCGTCATTGTTAAATAGTCTCGAAATTTTAATTACGCATCAACGCAACGGAATGCGTATCCAATTTTTAACAGTTCCCTTGAAAAAAATTTAGCCTCTGGGAAATGGAGAAATTCAATCACCTCGTAGGGTTACTAACTTTTCATTTCAAACATGAAACATTCATTTTTTCTTGTTTCTTCAGTTTTCATTAGCTGTCCATTGGCTGCGCCGACTTGATTGTGAGTTCCCCTCAGTTATGTGTAACCATGCCTGCTCTGTTTCGATACATATGTTGACTAACTGCACTCTAATGTTACCATTCTGATGAAGCTGGTCGTTTGAAATAGACTGACGCGCTTTGTTCATTCCAATTTCCTTTTGCTTAATACTTGCATCATTTCTTCTGACATATTACTGAACTGAATATCCTTCTCTTTTTTTAATGTATCCTCAATACTTTCTTCTTCCACCGGGGCCTCGACCGACCTTAATCCGTCTCAAGTCATGAGCACAGTCGGTTCTCACTGCTAAAAAATTCCTTAAAAGCTGTTCTGTATAACGTAAGGAATTCTACAGAAATTAACTCATTTTCTTCAGAACTTGTTCCTTGTCTAAGGATCTGCACGGAACATGAGAGCCTGACTCTACAGAACTTATGCTCTGTAGAGTTATTTTCTGCAGAGCAAACTAACTCCTTACAAGCTGTTCTGTAGAACTTCAGCAACTCTACGGAAATATGTGAGTTTTCCATGAGCTTATAAGGAGTCCTACAGAGCGTCAAAAGGCCTCTGTAGAACGTAGTAGGGGATTCTGCAGAACGTCCTAGGGAATTCCGCAGAACGTCCTAAGATATTCAGCAGAACATCCTAAAGTATTCTGCGGAACGTCGTAGGGAATTCCGTAAAATGGCTTTTCAATACTTTAAGGAATATCTACAGAACTTTTTAAGAAATTGTGTAGAAGTATTTATAACGACTCTATTCAGAATTTTTTTAGCAAGGCTATAATGTGGAACAACAATGAAAAATAGTCACTAACGGTCTTGGAAGGGATTATAAAAAGTCGGGCGCTTTATAACTTTTAGTAAGTGTTGAGATTCATAATTTTAATCGCTACTGGCACAACGCATTTAAGAAAATATAAATTCAATCCTTTAGACAAAATATTGCCCAATTCTCTCAGTCGGTGTTGGATGTCATCATCTTGTTAGATGATAAGTGTCTCAATGTCATTTCCCTTATTTCCTTGCTTTCTGTGAACATCTCTGCAAATATTTTCTTTTTCAACGTTCTCTTGGGTTTAGCGGGACACAAACGTTCTACCTAACAATTTAAAGCCCATTTGCTGCCAAAAAATGTCTAAAATGTAAGAGCGAATGTGATAGATCGAGTAATATGCATGCATATGGCCGTACTATTATCTGAACTGTTTAGACTGCGGCTGTACTAGCGGGAAACACATGCTGGAAACGGCTTGCGAACTGAGTTGTGACGTCTGCTCTGTAATGGGAGCAGTATTTTCTAGTGCATAAAATGCTACGTAATATATTTCCTCATTTTACGATTCGGCAAAGAAAATTGCGCCGTAAAAAAACACATATCGGAGAAGTACACGCTGACCTCTGAGGTGAAATTATTAGAATTAAAAAAATATGACCGTTCCCATTCGCTCATGTGACGTCCTTCATTTCAGAATTCAGGTTTATCATAACATTTTATGCTAAAAATATTTGCTTTAAGTCGAAAACGTAAAGATAATTAATATTGATTATCTCTGAAGATGAAGTCTCGATTCAAACTTTGCGCCGTCTAAGTGCCTCTGCTCTCTCGGCAGCCTTAGTAGTGGCGCTGATGTAGCGGAAATAACGGAAACTACATACTGGGCCGCGGGACGTACGGGACTCACGGGACGTATGGGTGGGATGGGACTGTTGTCATCCTGACTTTATAGTTTTCCCAACTTCCGCTAGGTGGAGGTAACATAATGAAAGTTGAAGGCTAATCAGTTTATCCACGATAGACAAAGATTAATAATATCATCATTGAATGAATTCGATGGTAAAATTCACTGCTAAAGCTCATTTGACAGTTAAAAATTTATGTTCTGTTGCGAGCGCATCGAAATTTTTGAATTCAATATGTGTCACAATCTCAAAATTACACATTGCTCCATCCCAGAATTCAGTGCGATAATGGCCGCCAGTGGATGTAATGTTATGCAAGTGTTTATGAGCGTAGAGTACAGGGATTTTTGCAAGTTTACGAATGAATAGCTTTTGCACGAACTTGCATTATGTCAGAGAGGACTTCGACTGGCATCATGAAGTCCTCGTCGGAAGGTGAGCTCTTAGAGCGAGATGAAACAAGGTTAATTAGTAATAACGCAGATTGTGAGTGCTTCGATCAGAGGCTCGGTGGCAACCGTTATGCCGAATCCAAACTAAAACGTACGTTTACCTTGCCTCGAAATCCATTTGTGTCTTCAAGAATGAGCAAAAGGAAAGCTAAGCATAAAGATGCTTCGGACACAGTGAGTAAGGGATCGAGCGTTCAGACTATTTCGGAAGTTAACGTTGATTCTAAATCTAATAAAAAACTTTTTCGGAGACCCTCATGGAGGAAAATTTTGAACAAAATGTTTCAGCATGTGTCTTCTGTTAGTGTACCAAATAATAGGAACATCCGTAACTTCGACAAGAGGAGAACGGAGATCTCTCTTTCATCGTCGGACATCAGGGTGCCTCCCACTAGACCCAATAATATAAACTTTTGTGACAAAGTTCCTGGAGTGATTGGTTTGAGAAATCATGGAAATACGTGCTTTATTAATGCTGTGCTTCAGTGTTTGAGTCATACTGATATTTTGGCCGAGTATTTTGTTCTCGATCAATATAAAGTTGATCTTTCCCGTAGGAATAAACTTAACTCTAAAAAGTACGGGACCAAAGGAGAAGTCACTGAGCAGCTAGCTATGCTTTTAAAATCTATATGGTCCTGTCAGTATGACCCAGAAATATCCAATCAATTTAAGAATATAGTTGACAAATATGGTAGTCAGTATAGGGGTGGGAATCAGCATGATGCTCAGGAATTCCTTCTGTGGCTATTGGATAAAGTGCACGAAGACTTGAATACTGCAACCAAAAAGAAATATAAAATTATCAAGGTAAGTCTTATCAATCATGTATGGGTACTAGGCTCGTCATCTGGTAATTGGACTTTTATTATGTATGTTTACCCTTTATAGTGCCTTTTGTGTTGGCATGTCATTTGGCCAAAATTCCGTTCCAATCGACTCGATGTGCTCGAATCCTGTAATATTATGATTGCTCTATTGTGTAGAATTAGTCCGTTTTAGATGTTTTTCCATAATTGTGGAATCGTCATGTTCTTTCGTGTGCACCTACTATTTGAATTGTAAGGAACTTATTTACCCTGCATTTTGGTGAAAGTCGATGTCGTTTGTGTTGAATTCTATGTGATCGGGCGCAAACTGTCACGAGGTGATTATAATTAAGTTTCAAGGCTGAAATGCTACGATGACCGAACATGTCGAGACTTAAGAGGAGTTGTGAGATAGGCGTCGAACTGTCATTCTATGATAAGTTCCACTGATTCCACCTTCGATGCGGTCAGACGGCTGTGTTGATTGAATGAGCAAAATATTGTCAGCAGTGATTCAACGCGGAGGCAGTGTGGAAGCGTCATGATTGAAATGAGGGGAAGGGGGGCGTGGAACGTGTAGGGGGCGGAGCCCCATCGTCCTCTAGTCCAGTGGACCACGTTATAGCTCCGCGAACTACATTAGCGTGCCGGTAACCCGAAGTTCGGTTGGGAATTGTTTAAGGGATTAGCTAGAGCATTGCCCCATGAAACGTTTCAGTGTTCGACTTTAAGATTATTCTGCGCCATTCCTTTTCCTCTGCCGTCAGCGGCTTCCCATTAAGATCAGTTCTTCAGATTCAACAAATCACTGGATGGGTGTCATTGGTGTTACTTGAGGGCTGTTATCTCGGATAGATTTCTCGGTCCTGTATCGAGAATTAGTGATTTGTGATAGGGAAATAAAGATTCCTATTATGTTGGCACAGTAAACTATATCCTGCTCAAGCATGAAACTGTAGAGGTCCTGGCTCATTAAGCAGTGGAAACGAGGAATCTTTCCAATTCTCATTTCGTACACTTTTCCAGCGCCATTGACATTGAGCTTACTCATTTTTTATACTCTTGACAAGATAAATCCTTTTATCTTAGACAACCAATGATCAACAATTTTTTAAATTGCCCGTGTTGAAAAATCTGTGTTCAAAATTACAGTGAAGAAAAAAATCTTTTCTAATGTTACAACTAGAACAATTCAAATCACCTTTTTTACAATTACTCCTCAGGTTAATTATGGAATCCATTAACATAAGCCTTAATCCTTTGAATATAGCTGAATAATTTTCTCTGCTATCAAGCGGTATTACATCTCTGATTTTCTTAAATTTTATGACCCACAAATGTCTAGTGAAGATGTAAGATAATTGTTCCACTTACGGATGATATTTCGGAGAAAACAAACTATTGGATTATTCCTTATCATCTCATCCCAGTGATTTTACCTCGCTATCTCAGAGTTCAATGAAATTTTTCATGGGTTTAGTCGTCCCACAGTATGAGGAGAGGAAAATATTTTTGTTTGTTCAAACAAAACAATTTCAAATTTGTTTTCATGAAAAATCGTGCCTTAATAATTTCAAAAACAGCCGACGGTCATTTATGGAATTTCTATTGTGTTTACAAAATTAGAAGACTGGTTGAATCAAGGGTTCTTGACCAACATATTCCCACAAAATATAATGTTCAGCAAAAAAATATTGTATTGGTTTTGATGATACCTTGTAAAGCCCTTACTGAAGCAACTAGGGTTACTGATTAATTCTGCAGTCATTAGCCGTTTACAAATGCTGTTTACTCACATTGATGTTTCTCCTTGTAGCTCGGGTAAAATTTGACAGCGGCTATCGGCTGCTTACACATAATACTTGATTGGTATATAAAGGACAATTAGCATGTACATTTATTGGCAAGAGGTGTTTAATGCTTTTTGCTTCTGGTTATTTTGGTTTATCTTCTATTTTGGTTTCATCATTTTCGTGAAGCATTTGTGGACTGTGCTCCGACCAGGGGAGATCTATGGGGGGGAGGCTAAGGGGGCTGGGTTGGCCCATTGGGTCGAAACTTATAGTAGATAAATTGAAATTATCCCCCTGGCTGGATGACCACCTCTATCCTGAAGCACCATGGCAAGTTTACAATCTGGCAGATTAAGGGAATTAGTGAAAAAGTTTTCTAGAAAATTCTGAAAATGGCAAAAAGGCTCCCTAAGCTGCTGCCAGCTGAATCCTCATATGTGTTTGTGAAACGGAAATGAAAATCCCTAGGAGCAAATGTTGTCCTTGGTTTCAGAAGCATTGGACGCTAGCCTGAAATAGAGTGACTGTTGGCCTCTGAAGGAGGGAACATACACATTGCATTTGCATGGCTAATTCATTCCATGCCCGAAAAAACTCACCACTTGGAGCAGTGACTGCTCCAAGTGGTGAGTGACAGCCACAGAGACAGGTTTTACGGCACTCAAGTAATCCATCATTTTTGTCTGTTTTTTTTCTCTGCATTGCAATTCTGTCCATTGCTTATTGCCCCATTTAAGAAGTTAAATAAAAGAGTTTTGCATGTATGTAGACTACAGTCTGCTAATTCTTTTACAGAAACCAACATTAGTTTGTATGACTGTTTGTTCTTTTTTTAGGATTATATTTTTTTCCACAGAATCACACGCTAGGTCATCTTCTGCATTGTTGGTCAGTGAGTCATCTTCATTGCTTGTCACAAGATCATTGCCAAAATCCATTAACCTCTAAATTATTCCCCATTACCTACTGTAATATGTTTAAATAGTCTGGTGGTTCTGAAAAAGGAAAGCTCCCGTCCATTCCTGTAATCCTTTCAGTACGTGAAATTGCATTAAGATTTGTGTCATAATTTGATAGAATATGTTTTCCTTACCTGCCTCAGGGACAATAAATGGTAGAAATTCTGCTTAAGCAAAACATTCTTATCATTTGATGTTTTAAATTCTCTCATTGCCAAATTTATCCAATTCATGGCATCCAGCACCACTTTTTTTGTTACCTCTGACACTGTATTCACAATATCTGCAGTAGCTAAAGTAAGCCCATCATGTGCTTTCTAAACTGTGCCTTCAACAATCTAATTACCACCTGACCTGGATGAGTAACGCTTGTTGTACATATTTGGTAGTAACCAGGTTAGCTACCCTTTGACAAGGTTTATTTTTGGGGTGATAAGTCGCATTATCAAAGAGCTGTTTAACTCTCCTGTCTTCGTTTAACTTTTAAGCAACTCCGTGACTGATGCCTTTTTACTCTGCCTCCATGTTAATGGTAGCTTTTCAATGTCAGCATGTTTGAAACATCAAGCTGATTTTCTGACGAGTAAAGGATTTACTTGCTCCCCTACCATATTTCCAAAATGAAGAGTCAAATGCTCCTTTGAGGGCTTTCCTTCTTAAGAACAAGGAAAAAGTGTCAACATAAAGTCATCACTTCCATTATTGCATCAATTTCTCACCTAGTAGCAAAACTTGGAAATGCATACAACCTCTTGGTTTTCTCCTTTTGCTGATGATTTTTTCAGATGTAAGTGCCCTGAAAATGATTCAAGTTTCATCTCTGTTATAGACCATTCGACTTAAAGACTACACCTCTCCGAACAACGTTGTATCCTAGTTTTAGGCTCTCCAGCCTACCATTCCAGGCTTTAAAATTCGGTTCTCGAGAAGCAACTGAGGACTTCTCTGCTTTTTCTTGCGCCAGTAGAAATGAATATTCCTTGTCCATGTTTGCACAAACTATTCCCAATTTAATTTGTTCAATTTTTCATATTTGCAGAGAAGAGTTTTCCTCTGTGACTTTATATGTGAACTCAGACCTGAAAGGAATCAGAGCTGATGAGCTTAAAAGAAGACCAAGTTTTGTGTATTATTGTTATTTGGATTGTGAAGGAATGTTTCCAAGGACCTACCTCTTTCATGCTCTTCCTTGATTTCATTAATTGCTTGGCTTGTGTCTTAGTACACTTAAACCTCTCCTATATCTCTTTCATTTAAAGGTTTTCTCATTCAAGGCCTTTGATCTATATCAGCTTCAGTGATAGTACAATGCATGGGATTTGTGGAGTGTACTCAGTACGCAGCTCACCAAAGGTCCTTAGCATTTTGTAGGTCCTGTGCCTGTGTGTGGTCTTACCAGGCCAGGAGCAAGGAGGAAAATGGTTGTGAGTGATACAACACAACATTGCAATTTATGTGAAATGGAATACATGGCGAACATTAGACTCTGAGGGAACATTAGGATTAGGTAGGCATTGAAGTGTTTTGGTCAAGGTCATTGTAATGTTGTCCCCTGTGTCCCTTCCATGGTGTTATGCGCCGTCTGTTTAAGTCAGTTATGATGTAAATACCTTTGAGTGGGCAAATGACAGCTTTGGATAGTCTCATTGTAAGGATTGTTTCGGAGGGAGGGCAGTTAAAAAATGTTTTGGGATTTAACTTCCTTTGGTAAAAATTGTTCATAGAATTGTTTTTTTGAAATTCTGCTTAACCAAGGTTCACATGCCTGGGAATCTATTCTGTTGTCAAATTTGAGTTTCCATTTAGCTCAAGGTGCCAATGCCTGTAAAGCTCTAAAAGGTCTGTTGAAACCTATGTATTTTTCAGGATACAAGGTTGCTACAGATTTGGAAAAAGTCATGGAAAATAAAATTTAGCCAGAAAATGTTCATTCCTCCATCAAAATCTGTTTGTTCTCCAGAGGTGAGAAAAGCACCATTTGGGCGTTTATCTGTTGATGCGGAAATTTATCTGTTGGAAATCACGCATATCTGTGCTCAATGTTTGTGAAGACTAAATTCATAGTTTGATTTTTTTCCCCATGTCCTAGAGTTTTAATTACAGGTTTCAGAATCAGCCCTACAAATCCACATATTACTGTCATGTGGCATAGGGAACCACCATCAGTTAAGAAATTTCAATCTCATTGGGAGTCACATTTGAAATGTTTCAATTTAAAGCACCCTTTATTGTCAACTCCCCTTATTTTTATTTTCTATCTCTTAAAAAATAATCATCAGTACTATTATAATGTTTATTTTCCAATAGTTCAACATAAATGGGTACAATAAGTCTTTTTTTATTCTTTTTATAAGTAGCATTGCAATTATAATTGTTTGGAAAATCTTGCATAATGTGCCCTTCTCCATTAGATGAGTAGTTCCACTTTGGTCTGTTATTAAGCGGATACTTTTTGCTTCTGTTACAAGTGATACTCTTTCATCTTAAAATTACTTATGTATATACTATATGTACTTACTTGTTTTCTTCCAGCTTTTGCCTTTTGCTCATATTCTGTTGAATCTTATCTCAGCCATTTGTTGTATCCCTGGCATTGACATAGTGTTCATACTCTTCTGGTAAAATCATCTTGATTTTGGTGATCATGTTGTCATCTTTCGGTTGATAGTAGCTCATTTTGACCCAAAATTTTGCTATAATAAAGTGGATGTGAGAAGGGAGACAGAGTATACTTATGGTTATTAGTTGAATGTAAGTCCCACTACCACCATTGACGATAAACCTGGAGAAAATAGTTTTTTTCCAGAAAACCTTTTTTGTCTGTTGACTCATGTTCCAAATTATGGATTTGCAGAATTCAATGAACGTACTCTTCATGTTCCATATTTCTAACATTGTTTCTACATCTACATAATACCCTGCGAGCCGCCGTATGGGCATGTGGCAGGGGGTGTTAGGTCACCAGTCGTGTAAAGGTGTTAGTTTTTGGAGATGAAATGGTGACATGTACAGTAGGAGTGTATTTAGTGGAGCTCAATTTTTATTGTGATCGCTTATTGTGTGTGGAAAGAATGATCTACCCATATTTTTTGTACCTATCTGCTCGGCAGTGTACATCTCTTATTTTATTGCATCTGTCAGACCTAGAGATGTAGTGAGGAGTCATAATAATATTCTCTGTGTTGCTCTGAAAAATATCAGTTCTGAATTTATCAAGCAACGTAAGCCTAGCGTGTAGCCTCCGAGTCTCTAGGGGCTCCCACCTTAATCCCTCTAAAAGTTGTGAGACACTATATGTATGCTCGTAGCAGTTTTTAATGAAGCGCGCTGCTTGCCTTTGTATTTTGTTATTGTTTTTGGTATTATATTAATGACCAGGGTCCCCAATGCTCGCGGTGTATTCGAGGTGTGGCCTAACCAGAGCAAAGTAGCATCTCTCTTTGACTTTTTCATCCGAGGACCTTTCTATGATACATTTTACAAAACCTAGTTTCTTTAATGCATTTTCATTATTTAATTTACTAAGCTTTGTCTTAATGATACTATTCTGACTTACCAGAGCTGTCCTTTTGTTATTTTAAGGGTCAATAATAATCTTTAGCTTATTGTTCTATACTTCTTTGCATTCTGTTGATTTTTTTTATGCCTGTAGGTTTTCCCTACTGTGTTTGAATTTATTCAATTCATTAAACTCAAATTGGACCATTAATGCATCAGCTAACGATACATTATTGAATTTTGTAGAGGCACTGACTATGCTTTCATCTATTTACATTTTTAATTTTTGCGGTTTGACTCAAGGAGTGCCAAACTTTCTTGTAGCCTATTCCTCTCATTTGGAACATTTATAAAAAATTACATTAATTTCCTCTTAAGTATTGCATTTTATGACATGTTATACAATAAATCTCAAATTGTAGAATTGGCTGACGGGTTAGTTTTCCAAATAGTTCTTCCTTTTAAAACAGCTCTGCCTGCAAGGGCCACAGAGAGAATATACATAGTTAAATTTAGGCAAGAATGTCTGTTAGCAAGTTTTTTTGGGAATCGTTGATGCATGTGTTCCAGAGGTGGTTTGAGGTGTACAACGGTTTATGGTAATTTTTAAAATAATAAAAAAAATACTTCAAAAATGAAATGACACTTTTCTACAGAATAAAAACTTATTTTCATCGCGTGTTTCTGGCATTCTTAGCCATCAGGTGATGATTGTCACTCGTGACAGAAACATTTTAATAGATGGGAATTCAATGTGAAATCCCCTCAAATTTCAAAGAGTGTTTGTGTCATCTAGTCATGGATTTTCTTAAGATTTTTTTTCCATGCTTAGGAATGTATGGGGTGAGCTTGAATTAATTTTTTTTCAGATTTTTTTGAGCATAAATGGTCTATCTTGAATTTTTTGTTAAAACAACTTTTCTTGCAAAATGTACGCATCCATATTTAACACATTTGATCCAAAATCTTAAAGAAAGGATAAAGTAACATGCCTCAATGAAATCTTTTTGAAAGAGTTAATTATTTTACCTGTCTGAAACTGTACCGATGAAGTTCACTATGTCATTAGTAATTGGTTTGTTCATAATTTTTTGTGGTTAGAAAATTTTTGTTTGTATAATGCACAAGATGCCATGTGTACTTGTATAAAAATTCATTTTCTTTGCAGCAGTATCACTACTGGATGTTGGAATGATGTATTTAGGGTACATGAAGGTTAAAATAAGCCAAAATTTGATTGAATGGCAGTTAAGTTGGAATGTAGTGACAAGTTTTAGCAAGCAAATGGCACTCAAGACTTGTTGTCTTTCCACATATAGGGCAGACTCATCTTTGTCATCCATGGTTGGATTCCAGTTTTGGTTGAGAAAATATCAATGAATACTTTGTGTTTATGATTTTTAACATTTTTGTTAAGTGTGCATGATTGCTCATTTTTATGTGAACTCTGATTATTTTATTGAATTTTGATTTTCAAGTTCAAACATTTTAATTTGTGATTATTTTTCAAAATTTGGATACCGGTTGCTGTTTTTAAATTGGCCAAATCTGATTATCTTGGAAACTGTTCTTTAGGCGAATTTAGTGGGAATGTCATTAGATAAGCTCTGAATAAGATACTCAGTGAAACTCATTAAAATTGAAATATTAAGTGCATCCAAAAACAGTGGTCTCAACTCAGGGGTGGCGTAAGTCCTGAACTTCTTTTAAATATTTGCCATCGATGTAAAATGTACTTCCTAAAATAGTATGAAACTTAGCAAATCCTTAGTTTAAATCTATTATAGTTGCAAGAGAAAAAATTACAAAATCATTGAGAACTCTCACATCAGAATTGTCCCATTATATTTATCACTCAGCAGTTGTTATGAAAGCAATCCCTCGTTGTAAACATGCAATGCATAGAGAAAAGATAAATACAAACACTGTGAAAGGTAAATACAAACACTGTGAAAAAGGTGATGTTGCCATTGAAGAGCTTGATAGAGTAGGTGACGTCAATGGGTGTGTTTTAATAGTGGAAAACAATCATCCAAAGAATAGATTTTGAGGAAAGAAGTCTTTCCCTCAACAAAGCCACCCTCAGATATAAAGAGGAAGAACTGGGAATTTTTGATTCATTTCTCCAGCTACCAACTTATTTTTTTCACCTATTCCAGTGGATTAACCCGAATAGTGAACTTTTCCTTGAGTTGCCTTTGCATTTCATTTCCTACTAACTCGATAATGCTGAAATGAGTCTCAAGGTCTCGTCCGACTTCACTAATTGATCTTCAATAAACCCAAGTATTTTCTGATTCTTTTCATTGGGGTACCCTGTTATTTTTAAGTGAGTCCCTTATAGCGGAATGGTTTTGATTAATACTTTCCAGAACCAATTAATGTAGTGAATATAGAGCTTTGCAAATGCTTTGAAATTGGTTTGAATCGTCTCGAATCAGGCTTAATTCGATTCCATTCGCCTGCAAATCGGGATGCTTCAAAACCGAATGATTCAAAATATTCGAATCTGATAGATTCGTCTTCGAATCGTAGCATAGATACATTCAAATATGGCGCTCATTCCGAAAATAGTGCGCCGTCCGTTGAGACGATGTTTTCCTCACGCGAAACGAAAATTTAAACGACCACATGTCATTCTGTGCTATTCTTTGTGCCACTATAAAGATATATAAGCTAATGGAAGGCCCTGAAATATTGCGAAAATCTTTGTCTTTAACTGCGCAAAAGCTTTTGCATTTTATTTAGAATTCAAATTCGATTTGCAAACAAATTTTTTCGGGTGATTCAATTCGCTACCGAAATTTAAACAGAAGTTCGTTTCGATTCGATACTAAAATCTTTTGGGAGATTCAATTTGGTTCTATTCGAAATGAAAATCCCTGATTCGCACAATACTAAGTGAATACATGTCACCTTTGCTCTCTTAGCATGTTGCTGTGGTGGGTAGCTTATCTAGTGGTGTGGTTGCTAGAGCTTATCTAAGGTAGGGGGTTTGAGGGGCTTTGGTGATTTCAAACCTGGTGATCCAGGATGAGTCATAATTAGTTTATTCTAGTCTGAAGATACCACACTTAAGAAATACCTTCATGGCACGTGGTTGTTGGCCTTTGAGCGACACCTTTTCCAATGTTCATTTTCAGACATTCGCTGCATTGATGGTGTAATTTCCCACCATTTTCTATTCACGATGGATCAGTCTTGAAAGTGGATTCATGTATACTAGTCCTGATTGTCATTTGATTGGCAGTCTGAATATTGTTATATATATTTAGTGAATTGCAGAACTAATTTTGTTGTCCTGAGTACAACAATGGTGAGAATTAGGACTCCAAATGGCTGTTAACCATAATCATCATTTGGGATCCTTAATTGCCTTAGCCAATTAATTTTTGGAGCCCTTGTTTTTAATTTTGATGTTCTAAGGACAAAAAGCACTCCCATTTTTCACTCCTAGGTAACATGGTGGTTGTCCTAGTCATCATCCTAGTTCTACATACTTGTTGAATCAAGGACTTGAGCTCCAAAATTATAAAATTGTAAATGTAGGTTGTGGGGTGTGGTGTTTTGAACAAAATTTCTGCCATTCCCTGATAATGGAAAAAAATCAATTTTAAAGAGATTTCACTTGATACCACTGTTTTGTGTGAAATTCTGATGTATGTATGTATAGTCATTTGAAGCAAGAGAAAATTGAAAAACAATTTTGAAATAAACTGGTACAAGGTAGTACTAAGTACTGTAAGGCTAACTAAACAGGAAATACCCCAACCACTCTCAAGTCAGTGGCGTACAATAATATAAAGTTCGCTCACTTGCGTTGCATCAAAGGAGAAGGAGAGGGATGAGTGTGTGCATGTGAAACCTTCCCTCTTTCATTCTCTTTCTCTCTCTCGCCTTAGAATTCGTTCGGCCGACCAGACGAGGCTGTCGCTGAGGAGACTCTGGCCAACCACAAGCGCTGTAATAACAGTTTTGTGCACGACCTCTTCCAAGCACAGTTTCGCTCCTCCCTGACATGCCCCAAGTGCCTCCGACAGAGCAACACTTTTGACCCCTTCCTGTGTGCCTCGGTGCCTGTGCCGCAAACGCAAAGGCGGACGCTGTATGCCACCGTTCTCTACCTCTCACAGCAGCCTCGACAGGTGAGTGCACCTCTGCCAACTGGCATTTACAGGAAGACAGTGAGAGCATGGGCTCAGTTGCATGGATACAGACTCATACAATCACCCAATGTAGTTCACACTTTACATGTGGCATCTCAATTTAGGAAAGTTGTGACTGGAAATCACAAACTATGCCTTACTGATATAGTTTCATTCTTGTGCTTGTTGGTTCTACTCAGTCGTAATGTTGCAATGCATTCTTTAAGTTTATAAAATGTTTATCATTTCAAATATAAATCCGTTATCTTGGTGGTCACGCTCATGATCCCACCTTTGGAGAATTTCATAGAATATTTTAGCATCTGGTTAAGTTTGCTCTACTCATGACACACATTACAAGTTATGGGTCATTCCATGTCAACTCAGCATACAGCCATGGCCTTATCCGATTTTCATAATTTTTTCCCTGTTTCTAGTTTCAACCTCCATTAAGAAAAATCCAAAGTAATTTAGGCCCAATGCAAATACTTTCTGAGATATGAGTATTTGCAAACAACAAGGCACAAAGTAAAATTCTACCCATGAGTCAAATTGTGCAAATCAACCATTTTTGTACCCTTGTAAAAACTAAAATAAGTCAGCGAAGCTAGTGAAAATTTTCAATGTCATAGATGTACAGCTATAGTTTTCTCATATTCTGCCACGAAGATTCTCACTTGTAAACGTTTATCGTTATAAATGTTCAAACATGGCAGTTATTACACTATCATTGTTATAAATAATCAAATGTGGCTGTTTTTGGAGATTTTTTCCAAAAAATTACATTTTCAGACAAATGCTTGAATCACACCATGTTGAAGCCATTAAAATCAGGTTAAGCATTGATATCACACATTGCATATGCGGACATAATCCTTTGTTTTAGGCATCCCTGAACATTCTAAAAGAAGGCAAAATTCTGAATGATTGTGATTCCTCTTTTGTGCAGTTTCATTCAATAAAGCCATATTTGGAAAGCAGGATGTATGCTTTTAAGAAATTGTTCCCGGTCCATATATCTGTATATTCTGTGTACCAATTTGCCTCTACCTTGGTACAGCTTCTTGTTATTAAAGCTTTCCCATATATAATATCATTTGCCTGCATTGAATGTACTCCTTTGTTATTGGTTCATTATTTATGAAATGCAATGAGTAAAAAAAAGCTGTTTTTCTGCATAAGATAAACAAAATACTCTAGAGCCTCGCTCATCCGAGTACATAGGGCAAGGATTAGTGTTGATTATCCAGGGATTTCTCTAAACGAACTTGTATGGAGTTATTTTTCTTTGTGAATTATCTGTGATGCTCTCTTCTTATTCTGTCATTCAATTGCTCTTTTTTCTATCAGGTGAAACTAGGCCTTGCTCTTCCGATGCAAGCAGAGGTCCGTGAGCTAAGGGATGCTCTGTCCTCTGACACTGGTATTGAGCCACCACACATGCTTCTGACAGAGGTCGATGACCTCGGCTTCCATAGGACATTTGCTGGTAAGTCTTTGTTCCATGGGAATTCAATTTGTCCACTCTTTGCATTTACTTAGCTGCTGTTTGCTCCATGCGCTCAAAAGCATGTCCACAGTTGTGGCAGATTCAAAGTGATGCTTGAAATATTATTTTCAGTTGCCAAAGCATTGCCTCACTGCTAAACTTCAAACATTGGCATCTGAAGTTAGTAGCTCATTTGCCTGAGTATTGAGGAAAACTCAATCAAGTGAGAGTGTTGCACAGAAAAGCATTGATCTGGCATCATTTTTAACAGCAAACAATGTAAGGAGCAGTATCAAGAAACACACGGCACTGATTAAAATATGGTCGAACAACGAATATGACTGTTGAAAATCATGCAGCATATTATTGGCTAGCATTTAATGGGTTAATATCATCTTGAATCTGGTGGTGAAGTATGATCCGAAGTTAACACTGGTGAGCTATTTTAGACAGAGTTTGGCAGTGAAAGAAAATTTGTGGAAATAGCATCTGTAGGCAGCCACGAAAATTTTCATGTTCTGTGGTTGTCAAAACTTTGCGTAGTTTAGTGCACTGCCCAGCACTTCATCGGAATTTAAATCAGAATGGCAGGAGCCTCATTCTGTGAAGTGTCACTGTGCTTAAATTATAGGCGAAGATAATCAAGGGCTGAAGATGACAAAACTGTGGTTACCGAGTGAATCCTGAAGGCATTTAGTCATAGAGTTTCTGCCAAACAATGATAGATGTTACGTGACTTAACAGTCGCATATTGATTTGATCATGAAAGTATGGAATGGCTCATCATAAGTTTTATACAAAGCCAGTAAAAGAGAAAAAATATCTGATAATTTTAGGGATAAAGCTCAGACGTGTAGTATATCTGGAACTGCAGTATACTGAGATGCATTATTAACCTGATTTAATTATTCATTACTTCAGTATTGAGTTAAAACTTGCATTCCATGATTGACATGTTAAATTTGTATTAATGGCGGGACTTTTAAGCAGTAAAGTTCATTTTATTATGGAAGTAGAAAATGATGGATCATAAAAACCTGCCCTAGCAAGTAAAAATCTGATGAAAATTTGTGACTATGACATTTGATTCCCTTAGGGAAATGTCTCCTGGTCAGGAAATAATACTTTTAGTTATGCATTTACTGACATGGACATGGTAATTTTTTCTCATCAGATTGCAAAAATAAACCTTCCCATGTGATTGCTGAATTAAAAGGTCACTTGTAATACAATAAGACATTGTCCTTCTTTCTTTCCAGTCACGGCTGTGTGTCACATATTCTCTCCTATACTTGTGGCTTCAGAGACGTACCATCATCTTGGCATTGCCCTCTCACATAATGGAATGCTGTGGATTTTTATTCCATTGCACGTGTGATGTTGCCACTGTTCATGCCTTTTAATTCTTTGTTTTCCACTATTTTTGCAGATTCTCAGAGTATATCGATTGTGACAGAGAACGACCCTTTGTACTGCATTGAGCTTCCACAGTTGCGCGATGCAACGGAGGAGAGTGGGGCATACTTGTTGCTCGTTTGGGTGAATGTCCTTGTGGTGGATGACCATGTAGCCCGGTGAGTGCCATAGTTAAGATTCTTTCATGTAAATTTCCTCCCGTGTCATTTGCTTAATTGGATTTATTTGGAAGTAGATCTATAATTTTGGTATCATTTTAATTAATCCAAGATGCTATTTCAGTGTTTTTTTTTAAATTAACCACTGAAAATGAGGAAACCTTAACACGTTCAGTGCTCAAGGACGTTCTGGAATGTCCTGTAGGTGCTATCGGGTGGCGCAGGACGTTCTAGAACGTCCACGTTCAAGCCATTGTTCACGGCCGGCCAGCGGACTCAAGTCACTCGTAAAGCGATTGCAATTTCGCTGGCATCATAGCTTAGGCTTCAACCTTTTCCAAGGTGGGCTGCGTTTTGGAATGCAATGTTTAGTTTCATAAATGCTATGTTTTAAATTTTTTCAATTTTTGTGGTTTGATATGTTAGATTAGAAGTGTATCTTGGTTGTTTTTATCATTTTTGTTCATCTGATTAGATTTAACAATATCAATTCGACAGATGTGGGATTCAGATTAATTAAATATTGTCCTGTAACTAACACACCGTGTGTTTGAATCCCGTTGTGAGTGTATACATTGTAGCTGTAATGTTACCCATATGTGACATAGTTCGATGTAACTTATAGCATTGGTGCTTATAAATCAATCTATAAAATAAATAGAGATTTTTGAATTTGCAGCTAAATCTACAGCATTCTACAATACTTTGATATACCGTTTCTACTACACTCGGAGCCACTGTTCAGGTGTATGGTAGGGGGTGCTATAGCATCTGCTCATGTATGTATTTTTCTACGTCCACAATTTTTATTCAATCTATTCACACATATATTCCTTATTAAGGGAATCCATACAGTAATGAAGAAAAGCAAATAGTCACAATATAGTGAATGATATAATGTATTATTAATAATAGCAAATAATAAAATGTTAAAAAATCTTTCTTTTGACGGTTGATTGTCAGTTGCTCCCTAATTTCCAATGTATTACAACGTCAGGTTTCTAGTACCAGTTAAAACTTTTTAGCTTCTCAGGTGGCGATTTCGTTTTGTATTTATAATGTGGATATTACTTTAAATTTTATTAAATTTTTACCATTATGTCTTCCACATATTGTATTTTCTTCGTCTTTGCAATTGTAAAGCCCTTTTTTACCATGGTCTCATAGCAGATTGGCAATTCATTTGTCAGTGTATACAAACTTTTTTGATAAAGAGGATCGAGTTTGAACTATTTGCTAGTACATTTATTGGGGATTTCATTATTCTTCTAAAATATTGATCTTTTGATTTAATGAACTACTTAGTTGTGCACCTCCAATTTCACTACCACTATAAATGGTGCAAGTGCTAAATTAGCTGCTGTAAATTTAAATTTAAACGTAAAAGAATTAACCGAAATGGTGGAGTGAAAAGGTCTTTTAGAAACAAAGAAATTAATGCATAAGGTACTATAATTGTTTCATTTTAAGTTACTCATATGTCAAATACAGGGAAAATCCTTCCCTGTGAAAATGAAAATAGTCAACTCCATTTACTGTATTGTATTTTTTTAAATTTTCATTTTATTGTAGAATTGCCGTTGTAGATAACTTGAAAACGTGTCATCCCTCAGATAGTTCCATAATGGTCATTGATAGTTGTTTATCAACAAATCGGGGCACACTTTGATGAGAAACTTCAACTTCCCTTTTTTACTCATGAATGCATTTCTGTGTTCGACATTTCTCTTCTCAATAGTGCTGTTGATACTCTACAACAGCTGATGAGGACAGTTCATGAATCATTCCAAATGCAAATCTAAGAATGAATGAATCTATGCCATGATTATTTTGTTCCAAACCATTAACCACTCAGTTGTCTCAGCTGTCTTCCAAGCTAGACGCCTTTCACCCCCGACCGTGACATTGTTCTGCCATGCACTTGCCTCCTTGTTACCCTCGCTTACCCCTCACCAAGGGATCCCCACCCTCTGTCTCTGCGCTAGCCGTTTGCCGATGCCTGCCGTTCATCCACACCCAGCCTTTCTTCAGGCCAGCCGTAGTGATTCAGTCATTGCAGAACCTGCTCGAAGGCCTCTCCTGAGCTAATCCCTCCTCTCACTCCACTCTTTACGGAGACCCACCATATACCCCCACCATCGGCCAACTCTCTCTGTGACCAGTGTGTGGTTAATGCTCTGAGCCCTTCCCCCCATCCCTCGCCCCATGGGGAGTCTCACACAACCGCCGGCAGCCCTTCGAACCCAACTTCTCTCTACCCCTTCCGTCCACTTTTCCTTTCTACCCAAAAATACTTTGCCAACCACCCCTAAACCGATACATATATCCATGAATGTGACGATGTATTTTCTTGAAGACAATTTTTCTGCAGTGTGGACACATACCTTTGTCAATTGTCGAACACTGCAAATTTTGTGACATTATCCACATCAATATGAAATAGACAATGCAAAATCGAAAATGCCAAGAGTGCCAAGCGAGGGATTAGGACGGACAATCCCACAAATTGCGTGGCTTGTGAGGGAAACCCGTAATTATGCATTGTACTTTGCTTCATAAATTATCACAGTATAATCAAATACTGAAACTATGTAAATATTGATTGTAGTTTTAAAAACAAATTTCTATGCAGATGTATTTTAATGGTTATGATTTTCGTCGGTGATTTTAAGTTTTAAAAATGACTGCAGGAATTTTGTACTTTTATGAACGCAGCCAATGGCTTACTATGGTAATTCTCAATTAAAGATGCTAGCAATCCCTTTTCCTGGGCTAAAATTTTGTACAGTTCATTCGGGAAAAGTTGGCCGACACTCAAGTGGCCTACTGCGCAGATGGGCCTAGTCCATCTCAGAAAATAGGGGAAGCAGCGTTTACTGAGAGGGAAGCCATGCGCGAAGGTTTCCCACGATGGAAAGGGAGGGGGAAAGTAGGGGAGGATGCTTCCCCTTCAAATCTGAAGTTCAGTTTGCCGACTTGTTTACGCTCGCACGTTGTCCTGAAAACACAACTATGTTGTTATTATTTTGATTTCTGATACTTCGCATGGGATAGGCAAAAGATTTGTACTATTCTCATTAATGCAAAATTAAGGCACTAATCCTAAAATAAAGACGCATGAGTTTTTAAGTTATATAATACTCTCTCCTGCGAAAGGAATTCTAAACCCAAGTCATTGAACATGTGGTCAAATGGCTGGGGAGTCTATTTTGAGGAAGTACCGTTAGACGGGGGTGTGGGTGAAAGTTGCCATTCTTACTGCCACACTCTCCGCTACAATGTATAAATTCCCAACGCATATCCCCAAAGAAAAGAATGGGTATTTATTTAAATCCCTCATCCTATGGTTGGTAAATCCATTTGCCTCCATCTGAAGTGCTTTGCCTCCCATCCAAAGCCAGAGGCACCTTCCCCTCCACTCCCTTCCGTACTTCCCATTCTGCCGGACGGCATGAAAACCCTACCCCTTGATGGGCAAAATTGTGAGGACTTGGACTAGTCCGAACCAAAATCGTTTACTGCGCATGACGTACGGCGGGCAGATACCCCTCCAAAGTTCCCCCTCTCCTCCACTTATTTCCCCTCTCGCGTGACGTCAGCAGCCAACTTTTTGCGAATGAACTGTACTCAGTGTTATAGCGATCAAAATACTGAGGGAAAAGACAGTTGTACTTCCGAATGAGGAATCTTTTGAAGTTTTCAAAATAAATCGCATTCTATAAAATTTTATTGATATCAGCGCAATATTTTATAACCGAGAGGATTAAATGAGTGCAAAGTGTAAGAAGAGTTCACAAACTGGATATACTCATGAAATTATGAGCTTTTAACGGCAATCAAGGTTTGTTATTCATTTTTTAAATGTAAAATCGACAATGGAGAATTACTGAGAATGCATGCAACCCGCACGACAATCATGCCGTTGGCGCAGTACGTTCTAGAACGTCCAAAGTTTAAACAGTTATAATTACAACAAATGGGCTTTGAAAATTAAAATTTTTAGTGACATTTGTCTTATTTCATCGTGCTGAATGTAAATATGCAAAAAACTGAACTTTGTCACCGGGAAGGTATCACAATTTATGCCTTAGTGTTGAAAGGGTTAAGATAGTTTTGCTGTGTAAATGTTCCATAGCATTGTGTGATGCGTGCCACAATGTAAGATGCTGGCAACAAGGTGTTGAGGCTTGGTGGGATTGGTGTCAATGGACATTCAATACCTCTAAATGATGCATAAGGACAATAGTATTTTTGTGGCCAATTAGACCAACTTTTGAAATGGGTGGTTCACCTGGTAATTGCCAAATTTTCGATCAGTGTTGTACTTGTGGATCAGTAAAAAAATGCTAATGAAGACTGTCATGGGTACAAGAATTATAGCCTAAGTAGTCTAAATGAGTGATTCAAATTGCCTTCGAAATGAAATGGCAGGATTGCATTATTACTGAAATTTCTTTAGAAGCACAGATTATGGTGATACATTATTTCTTGATACTTATTTTTCACCATTTGTAGCATTTTAAGTAGTCTTTCATTTGATCGTTTGTATAAGTTTTACTAATGACATAAATATACCAAATGGTGGAAGGGTATGAGAATACACAGATTGATTTAATTGTATTATCGTAAGTGTCCAGCGCTATTAATTAATGATTTTTAATTTTCCGTAGGGCTCTACCTCTGTAGACATGAATGGCTGTACATAATTTGAAATTGTCAGACTTCATATTTTGTTGTGTATCTTTTTCAGCATTCGGCTGTTTTTTATTGTCTTATGTATTATGGAAATACTCCCTTGTTATGTATTAACATTGGATTTTTGTAAATGTGCACTTTAGTTTGTACGCATCTAGAATGAAAATGCCTCAACTGATATTAGATAGACATTGTAGAGACCACACACTCTTGTTTGCATACACTGACGAATGGCTCACCAATCTGCTACGAGACTACGGTGAAAAAGTACCTTACAATTGCAAATACGAAGGGAATACAATATGAAATACTTTGATATCTTCCAAGGCATTGGTGGTCAAAAAGTAATGTTTTAGGCCATTAGAACAGCATTAGAGTTCACAATAAAACCAAAACTTCATTACTTCACATTTTTAAAATATGATTTCATTAAATTTGGAGAGGCATTAGCAGCTCCATTGATAGACTTTGTAGCTGCTGCAATAGATGAAAGCACCAATTTACTGTGGAGATAATTTTTTGGAGATTATAAAATTAGGAATCACTAAACGTATTCACCCAAACTCTAATGTGAGAGTCAACAACCTCGATCGTATAACTTCGAATAGAGGCGGGAGCTCAGGAGACAGGCTATTGTAATACTTATTTGTAAATCCTATGAAATTCTGTCAAATATCAAATCAAAACGATTTTTTTTTAAATTTGGTAGAGAATCGAATCACGTACAAAAATTTGCTTGCGAATTAAATTCCAATCTAACAAGGGGAGTGTGAGGTAGCCAGGTCTCAGATGTTATTCAAACTCAGTAGTTGTACAGACTGCTGTATGTGGTTCATGAATGACCCCACGTATTGGGTTATATAATCAATAGTTTAAACAAAAAAGGCCTTTAAACATTATAAACTCATATAAGTACCCTTCTGACGGGCCTTTCACATAACTGGCAAAGTTCCGGGTGGCTACTGTACTTGACGACAGTCCAGAGAGCATGGGTTCAATCCCCGCATGGGATGTTTTATTCCTGCTGTTATTTGTTTCTTAGTTTTTCTTGTATGGCATCCTACAATGTGCTTAGGATTTTTTGATTTCTACTTGAAATATTATTTTTGTGCGAGTCAAATTTTTCATTTGCACACACGACGTCAGGCTTGGTCTCTTTTTTTTGGTCGAAGGCAGCCTTCTAATAATGTCACTTCCTTATCTTTTCATGACATAATTTCATTATTCTTTCATGCAGATGATTTCTATTTTCTATCATTATTTTATAAAATTGCCTCCATATTTTTACAATTCAAGCATAATTCATAAGAATTAAATGTTCAAATTTCTCGTGGCTAGGCTAGGTAAAATGGCCTTTACACATGTCGAAAGCAACCACTCGCATATAAGATTTGCGAATGCTTTTACATGATGCATGTACCCGTGCTAGTAGATGCGTGAACACTTTACCTCACCTATTAGGCCACTCTAACCTCACAAGATTTTTGGCCTCACCAACAACTCCTCTCCATCTCTTTCAATCTTCCATCCAGTCAACTTCTTCTCCCATTCTTCTCATGTCCTTTCTAATCTGGTCTTTCCAGCGTAGTCGTGGTCGTCCCAAAGGTCGCTTTCCTCTTGGTAGGCCTTCTGACTCTTCTAATTGTAGCATATTTCCTCTTCTCCACACATGGCCTGCCCACCTAAGTCTTCTGCTTTTGACTTGTGCAATTACATCTGGGTCCTTATAAAGCTCCCTTAGCTCGTTGTTGGTTCGGATTCTCCACATTCCTTCTTCGTTTATCGGACCATTGATGCATCTTAAAATTTTATTTTCGTAAACTATTAGCTTTTTTTCCTTCTGTTTAGATATTGCCCATATTTCTGACCCATACAAGACCACTGGTTGTATGATGGTCTGATAGATCCGTAGTTGAGTTTTTGTAGATAATATTTTGCTTTTTAGAAGCCCTTGTAATGCCCAGTAGCATCTGTTAGCATTTAATATTCTGGCAAATATTTCTGTCTACTCTTGGTTTGTCTGGTCAATATTTACTCCTAAATACTTAAATTCAGTTACTCTTTCAAACGTAAAATTTTCTACCCTTACAAAGTCATTAATGTTGGCTATGAGTCGGCCTACCCTAAGCTATTTTGTTTTCTGCTCATTTCCTTCCAATCCTACTTTTTTTTGCTTCTCTTAATAGAATTTTGGCAAGGCTTTTTAAGCTATTTTCATCTTCTACTAGTAAAGCTACGTCATCTGCGAAGGCTAAGACATTAACTTTTGCTCCTACTTCTATTCCTTGATCTTGCAATTTTACCTTTTTTAAGGGGCTTTCTACAGTCAGATTAAATAGTAGAGGAGACAGTCCATATCCCTGTTTGACCCCAGTTACCACACTAAATTCTCATGACAATTCGTTATTGACTCTAACTTTACATCTAGATTGGTCAGTACATATTTTTGCTAGGTTAATCAGTTTGTCTGGGATTCCCATCTGCTGTAGATATTTCCACATTGGATTTCGATTGATGCAGTCATACGCTTTCTTAAAATCGATAAATAAGAGATGAACACATCTGCCAAACTCCCAGTATTTTGACTGGGCTTGTCTGGTAATGAAAAGCTGATCACTGGTTGATCTTTGTCTTCTGAAACCTGCCTGGTGTTCACCTAGAATTTCCTCTGCATATTCCTGTAGTCTATTTTCCAGGATTTTAGAGAGTACTTTGTACGTGGTCTTTAACAGAGATATTCCTCTGTAATTTTTGCAGTCTAGTTTGTCTCCCTTTCTGTGTATTGGGACGATGACCGCTACCTTCCAATCATTTGGCAATGTCTCTTTTCTCCATATGTCACTTATTAATGCATGTAGCTTCCTAAGTAGCGGCTTCCCTCCAGCTTTTAAAAGCTCTGCAGCTATACCGTCCTCTCCTGGGGCCTTAATATTTTTCAGCCGTTTGACAGCTTCCTCTACTTCTCCTATTGTAGGATCTTGGATTTGTAGTTGCACGTATAAGGGGTGCATCAAATTCTTCATTTATTTTAGTCTCGTCTACATTTAGAAGATCCTAAAAATAATACCTCCATACATTTATAATTGCTGCTTGATTACAAGTTACGTTTCAATTTCTGTCTTTAATTCCATATGATTTCGCTTTGTAGCCTTGTTTAAAATACTGTAGACTCTCGTCATTATGAAGTTCATGGGACCAAAAAATCGGCAGTTCGTAATAACGTTGTTCGTATCAACATAGTTTTTATATAAACATCGCAAAAATATCCATTTGCTCTAATTTGACCTGTTTAATCTTTTGTGTGTTAAAGCTGTGCTGTGCAATGATATCAGACATAAATAACAATCAAATTATGTGCAAAGATGTGAAATCAAACATTCTGATTTGTTGTTCGAAAATCATGCATCACGCTATTTTTTGTAGTAATCGTCGCAAGCCGGGAAATTAATTCAGCTGGGAGATTAATTCCATGGAAAAACTGCTCGGCTGCCGGTACAATTATTATGCAGCTAATTAAATTAATACAGTAGAATTCCAAATTTAAGTATATCGATTTTATGGCAAATTTGATTTTGTGCAAGTTAGTGAGTGGTCCCGCCCGATTCCTTAAGCAATATGGAATTATTATTTGACCTCATTATGAAATCATTTGACTTTACGTAAATGCGATGTTACAATTTTACGCATGGCTGTTTCAGTACCCGGTGGAGGTATCGAATTGATTTTATGAAATGATGTAACAGAACTTAGAGAAATTTCAGCAAAATCGGCCAAATTCCTGCCCATCTTTAACGAAAATCTTCATGATAATTCCGTATGACCGTGAAATTCAACTGTACCTAGGTAATACGTGGCATTTTAATGGTAAAATCTATTATTTTACTCTTCCATCTTTCAGCACGAAAAGTTATGGGTTCAAGGTGTTCACTTATTCATGCTCGGACAGTTGCACTGGAACCTTGACCTTGAAAGATAAACCCCCTCAGCTGTTCTGAGTGAAGAGATAACGTTCGCTTTTGGGTCCTCCAAAAGCAAGCGTGTCATCTCACTGGCATGTGTTGTTGAGCGGAAGTTGATACACAGTTTGGCTTTACCATTAAATACATTGAATTGAAGTACCAAGCAAGGTCATAACAACAGCAAACATAATGTAGTTCAAAACAAGAATGACCATTTTAAATAAATTATAATTACAATTGATGTTATCGTATGCTACCTGTGTTTTTTTTAACCTTCCGCGCTCGGTCCATGCAAATAAAAATTCTACCCTTGCCATGAGCGTCGTGAACACAGTCCTCTGCATCGAACTATCTCGCGACAAGGAATCGCACAGGCACCAATGCTTCTCATTGTCTTGGAGCACAAGTCAGCGGGGTGCCAGACACTTTCCTCGAATGTGTGGCGGAGGCAATCTCGACCCTCGACTCAGTTCCATCTCCACTAATGGCCCATGGCCAACTGTGTAATCGTATGCTTAACATAATTAGGATTAACGATTAAATTAAACCAAGACAGATTTCGTTAGCTTTTCAATTTATTTGTTATTTTTTAATTCCTGGAATGTTTAACTTTTAATGGATAACACTTTTGCTAATGATTAAATTATTCGTTCCTACCCTAATGTTACATGCAAATTGTTTCGCTTTGAATTTACCAATTTTAACGGAACTTAATCTTTATTGATAGCAAAGTTCTTGTATAATGAACATTCAAGACAATTTCTGAGCTTACATTTTTCAAGGATTCCACCTATTATCTTAGTTAATCCACAATGTAAAAAAACAATGGACCCTGGACGCAGTCCGCCGTACCACCAAATGATGTGCCTAGTTACCCCTGGGACTTTCTTTTGCTTGCTTGTATTCCGCTCAGCCACAAAGGCGTGTTGGCTTGCTGTTCGCGCGTGGCAAAATCTACATTGTTTACAAACGACTTTCGTCTGCCTCCGTTTAAAAATCTGAGGGGTGTAAGCACTGTTGCGTTCGTTGCAAAAGGGAGATATGCCACATTTTACCATTCATAATGTTGCTGGAGTTTATTTGATATGACTTCTCACTGACGAAGTTTAAGACATGAATAACAAATTTTTCTCATCTAAACGGAAGAACTGACGTCTTTCTCTCCAGACGGGCGAAAGAGTGTCACAATTTCATAGCATTTCAATACATACGTACCATGTGGAGGGATTTTGAGGCCAGAATTTCAGTACGCACAAGGATACATTTTCAACGATGGATACATGGTGCTGAAACTTTACATGCGGTATAGTGATTCCCACAAGCCTGGGCAGAGAGTTTTGCCTGGTCATTACCAAGCACTGATAACACTTCGCCGATTCTGACTCGAGTGATTGCCCTGCCGATTGCTAGTAATGCTAGCAGAGGTAGGTAACGCTAAGCTAGCGTTGCCGGAGGGTAAGACGGACACCAATCCCCTATACCCCCCCAATACCACTCGATACGATACCCCTCCAATTTTCCCCCTCTCCTCCTCCACACATTTCCCCTCTCACAAGTTGTCATCGGCCAGGTTAACGCGAATGACCTGTATTTAATTGTTAAAAATTTGATTTATTTGTTTCAAATATATTGTTGTGAGGCTATTTTGTAAACTACTGCCTTTGTCAAAAATATTAAGATGCCCTCAGTGCTGTTTTGTAGTTACAAAAATAATCCAACATAGTTATATTAATTTTTTATGAAAATTTAACTTAAAAAAACAAACTCTTTGCTAGGGCAAAATATGGGCACCATGATATTGTGTGAGGCAAACTGTGAAAGCTGATAAATGAGTGCCTTGAGTGTATGTGGGTCAAATGTGGGCTGGATTAAGCCCGTCTGAATAATTGTTCTGTTCATTTTAGTTTCATATCTGAATTGTTTCTTCTAGTTTTGGCAGCCCATATACGATGCAGGTGAGCAGAGAGACGTCGTATGAAGACTTGCAGAAATTAATCCTTAAGGAAATGAACACCATCCTGCACGATGATGTTTTGGTCAATGCCCAAGATGTGAGTGAATTACATTCAGTCCATTTGCAGGGACTCTGCTGACATGTGTGCTAATCTTTGGTGCCACAGACTATGATTTGCATGAAGTCAAACCTGGATTTTGCCTTTAGCACTTAATGTGATACGTTAGTCTTTGAAAATAGTTACAGTTATTGAAATGGAAACTTTAGGATTGTCATCACTTGTGTATTTCAAGTGGTGCAAGTATAGGGAGGCCCTGGACAGGGACCAAATCCTTTGATTGGCTTACATTATTTGGACAATATAGAACTCCACCATGGTAAAGATGTGTTTCATGAGCTGTTACTCCCTGATCGGGTTCAAATCCAGCCTGGAGGCAGTGGAGTGCAATGAAAGCATGGTTAATATTTCCTGTGTCATTGTGCTGGAGATACTCGCTTCTAAAGTTTGACAATTACCATAGGATTTTTGCCAAGGAGTCCATTTGTTAGGGAGCCATAGTGAGGTGACTCGATCAGCTGGCATGTGGTCTGATACCTGATGATGTTTCTGGTGATGAGAGGCATCGTGTGGAGGCTTGACATATGATTGAGCAGTTTTCTCATTGTTTAGTGCGGGGGAAGCTTATTCAACTTTTAGTACCATTCGATTCTTGGTCCAGTTGAGTCTTGTTCATTTAGAGTCTGTCATCATTCTGTTATCTCACTGCTGTTGTGTTTGTCAGCTTAATGTCTTACCTCTCCCTTCCATCTCTGTGACAGAAGTACATACTTATATTCAGTAGAACCCCAATTTAACGAAATTTAAGGGACCCAAAAATTAACAATTTCGTAATTGTGAAATTCGCTATTGTGAAGCTAATTTTTTTCTCATCTAAATACGTACTCTATGGCTTCGTTGCTTGAAAATATAGTATCGATCAAGTCAATGGTATTCATTGTAATAACTACCTTAGAAAGTTATTATTTTTATTATAATGATAGTTAAACTATTACTTGTTGTAAGTCAGATTCGAACCTCTTCATGGGTCAACTTCATGGAGACCATTGTGCCATAAAAGACTGCGTTTAAGGTCACTATTAATAAGGTCTAATACCTACCATAGGTCGGCGGCCGAGGGGATCACAATGGATTTCGCCGCAGACGGTGGCGGTGGACCCTTTATAGGTCGGCGGCGAGAAAACAAATGAAAGGTGGTAGGCGTACAATAACATTTACACTGCAGTATTTACATGTCATTATAAAAAGCAACATTTGCCAACAGTTCGCGGCGAGTTGGAGGGGAAGGCAGTTCCCGGCAGTGGTGTAGCTAGAGTGTGTGCTGCCCGGGGTGGCCCTGAGTTAAGCGGCCCCGGCCCCACAGTGCAGCCCCCTTAAAAGGGCACCCTGGACGGGCTGCCCCACTTTGCCTTCCCGCCTAGTTAAGCCACTGCCTCGAACTTTCGCAACATTTGCGAAAAATGCATGCAAGGGAAAAAGAGGAGGTGTCGCAAAGCTGCCAAGTCGATGTCAATGGAACCAATTATTCTCGCCGGATATTATCCCTCAAATGTTAGCGGTCTTGATGACAACCGTGCACTAGACTTCCTCTCCCACCTCTTCACTTCCTCGAGGTTCAGTGGACCTCAAAGCCATCGACGAACGAAACTTCATTGATCATTCTGATGAATTGACAAATTTTAGTCCAATAATCGTCAACAGTACACGTATGCAGTACTTTCTAAGCCATGGAATTGCGAAAATCAGCTGAATTTTTCGAAGGAAAATAAAGAAAAATACGACACAAGATATATTTAGTGATTAATATGGAAATTGAATAATTTTGACCTCCTTCATAATTGTGAAAATTGGTAATAACGAAGCTCTCCTATACTTTTACATGTAACTTTCGTCGGGACAGCAGAAAGTCTTTCGTAATACCGAAATTTTGCCGTATCCGTGTTCGTTATATCCTGGTTCTACTGTAGTAACTAGTGATATGGCCAGGATTCAATGATTCCAAGTTTGAGTCCAGGCTTTGTTGGGGTGTACTAGTGCTGTAATTTGCAGTCTGGTGCCGGCAGGAACTGTGTGGCCTTTTTGCTTCCCCTTACCCTTCCCCAGAAAAATCAGGTTAAATTTTTTTGGTGCTGGTGTGCTGGATTCCTTTGGCAAAGTAGATACAATTTCTTCTACTACAATAAATACAGTAAAACCTCGTTAATTCAAACCCGCTTAATTCGAAATACCGCGTAATTCGAAGTTGTGAGCTGTCCCCGGCAAACTGTATAGGGAATTGCGTGCTAGATGGTACAAATAATTCGAAATACCGCATAATATGTATTTCGAAGTCACATTTCGCCCTGTGACTCCCGATTTTATCGGTTAATTCGAAGTCGTCCTCGGCGGCAGCACATTTTACTGGGTTGGAAGCGCTTATTTCAAAGTGATTATCGTTGTCCCGCTCTTGAAAACCAACCTTTACTACATATCTATTTGGAATTAAGCTGTTTTTCCCATATCACATATCTCATGAGTAGGTACTTCCGTTTCTCCGCAAGGGTCGTAGACCATGAGAGTGTCTCCTTACCATACCTATATCAGGAATGGAACTTGAGTCATACCCCTTCAAAGTCTTTTCACTTTCCCCTGAGTAACACGATACCGTCGAAGCTGCAACCCTTGGTAATTTAGCCTGCTCATTTTTCTCCCCGAATATCAAGTTACAAATGTCAGTTAATTCTAGTCAAGAGAGGAGGCTCTGCTCCTCTCCGTCACCCCTCCCTCCACCGGCAAGGGACGTAGACTGGGCGTGACTGTTGTGCCCAATACAGATGACTCCGGGAACTACATCGGACGCCGCGGGCTGCGAACAGAGGCATCTGTTGAGAGAAGGCTGCGAAAAGCTTCCTATCCTGCCTGCTCTTAAGGGTCGCCAGCCTTCCCCTCTCTTGCCCAAGCCCAATAGACTGTTGCCCTCTCCTCTCTCACTCTGGTGCCTCCCTTCTCTCCGAACTGTCAAGGCAGATGATTGGAGGTCATAATCCTTGACGACCCTGACTGAAGGGCTCCGCACCTGACGACTTGACCATCTCCAGGGAAGTCTCGTTGACCTCTTGACGTATCAGGTGAAAGGAAAAGTAATCATTTTTATCCACATCTGCAGAGACAAGTATTGACCAGGTACAGTAATTTTAGCATTAAACATTTTAATACTCTGCTGTCATATCATGTTAATGTTAGCAGCTCTCATATCGAACGTGAGGAACTTAATAATGTGATGATAATGATTGAGTCCAGTACTGTTTTTCTCTGTTGAATTGTTTTATTCGCCTAAGAAAATGCTTTAGCTTCATTCTCACTAATAGCCCGACATTTATTCCCCCATTGTAGGTTTAAATAGCTTTGAGGATTACCCTTATTGACGAAAGACAGGTGCAGATATGTCTTCGAAAAGAAAACACAACGCACTGACTCTTACGGAGAAGATGAGTGTTCTTCGTGAGGTGGACACTGGGGTGAAAACAAAAACGGAAATCGCAAGGCAATACGGTATTCTGCAATCAACGCTGTTGACTTACATTAAAAATTGCGATGCAATTGTATCACAAGCAGAGAGCGGAAAGGACGACGGTAGGAAGAAAAGAAACCGGGGAGCCAAGCATGAAAATGTAGAGAGCGAGTTGCTGGATTGGTTTTTCCAATGTAGGGCAAATAATATTCCTCTGTCTGGTCCCTTAGTAAAAGAGAAGGCTGAAATGATCGCTCTTAAATTAGGTGAAGATTTTAAGTGCTCCAATCGGTGGCTGCAGAGATTCCAGAAGAGGAATAATATTGTGTATTTGTGCGTGTCTGGAGAAGGCAGATCAGTGGAAGTCGTAGGTGCTGCTGGAAGGTGGCGAGAAAATGTCAAACACATTTTACAGGACTACGCTCCAAAAGATAATTCTAATATGGATGAGAGTGGAATCTTCTATAACATTCTGCCAGATAAGACGCCACGATAGGAGAAAGATGCCGCGGAGGGAAGAAAAGCAAGGAAAGGCTGACTGTCGCACTGTGTTGCAACTCCGATGGCACCGATAAACTTCAGCCTATGGTGATAGGAAGATACGCCCACCCTAGGTGTTTCAAAGGAATTCAAACCCTTCCTTGCAGTTATCGTACCAATAAAAATGCTTGGATGACCGCGGCTTTATTTCGTGAGTGGCTTACAAGTTTTGAGAGAAGAATGGCTGGCCAGAATCGAAAAATTCTGCTTTTAATAGATCAGTGCACTGCTCACAGTATTGAAGGGCTCAATCAAAATAATATTCGAGTTATTTTTCTTCCCGCTAACACCACTAGCTACATGTAGCCTCTTGATCAGGGCATTGTTTACTGCCTCAAGGGATCGGATAGAAAGAACTTGGTGAGGTTCATGATCAGGGAGACTGCAAGAAATATTCCCTTTCAAGACATTAAGAGGTGCAACGTGCTGGATGCGATGAGGAATATCTGCGCATCTTGGAATGAAGTTTCCTCATCTGTTATTGCTAACTGCTTCTGTAAAGCCGGTTTTGGGGAAGAAATGGCTTTAAACGTATGTGACTCAAGTGAAGATTTCTTCACTTGTCACGAAGAGTCAAGAAGACTGGCCTGAAATTCATGGTGAAATTGAGTGTCCAACTAATTTTCCGGAATACGTCCACTGCGATGACAAGACCGCCCGCCCCGTTGAAGAGACCATGGTTGGTAAGTCAAATGAATTCGATGGGGACAGATGTGGGATAGAAGTAAGTGATTCGTAGGGAGAAGAGGAGGCCGAAGAGCAGCTGATAAATACACAAGTGACTAGTAAAGAGGCATTTTCTGCTATCTCGACAGTGGAAATGGCACTACGAAATTCCGATGAAAATCTTTCCCGAGCCTTGGGCATTCTGTGTAAACATGTGCACGAACTCTACGAAAAGAAAAGTAAACAAACGACTATAGATTCATTTTTTCCAAAAAATAACTTTTGTAATGTGTTTTTAGGTAGCTGGTAGCTAGAATGGTCATTCAAACATTTATAACCATTTTCATTTCCAATAAAACTTTACCAAAGAATCGTCAATATATTCTTTGGAAATATGACGACATTTTTTGCAAAATCAAAAATGCCATTTTTGACAGAATATCGACCTCAATCTTTGGGATTCTACTGGAATTTTTCGCTGACTTACAACATATGTATTATCTTACGGACAAGGTAAAATTTTTCATTCCATTCCTCTGAAATAGACGAGGTGGAGTAGTCCAGAGAGACGATCCTGATCCGTTTTCCTCTGACTTACTTCGCTTTGATCATCAGATTCCTGTGTCTTCCCCTGGTCGTTGGTGAGCTTTACTTGCCAATTTTACCTGTATCTTTTTATCATATATTTGCTCTTACCCCGCACTTCTTGTGAATCACTAGGTAAGGGAGGGAGAAAAGCCTGCTTATGAGGGGTGAGATTCCGAAACTGCGTCATAATTTTTTCCTGGGTTTCCCCGTGCTCATGAAGGGAGGGGAGACCCTAGCTGACCTTCAGTCGATGCTCTACCGTTCTCTCCATCCAAAAGGGAAGAATACATAATGCATTCTCGGAAAGCATGGGCACTTTCTTGACTGATTGAGACCTAGCACAGGTCCATGGAGCATCACACTGATGGTAAGGATGGATAAGCTGTACTATTAGGTCGATGCACGGTGCTCCTTTTGCCAAGAATTTGGATTATGAAGCATGAAACGTGGACGCAGAAGATCGCCTCTTCTGTACGTTGAAAAATTATCTCGCCAAATTTACTCAAGCCGACTGTACCCGCGGTTCAATTTGTGAGAAGATTGAAGTGATTGATGGGTGAAAAATTCAGTGAGGCAGGAAATTGTCGTAATGGACATACGTGGCAGGTGTTTCAATATTTGCGGGCTGACACAACACGCAGCACCGTTGTTGGATGTTGGAAACAATTGACAGGTGAATCACCTCATTCAGATTCAAGCCCAAAGTTCTTTTTTTCGTGCAATCGCATCGAAAAAATAAAGCGTACTACTCCAAATTATCCTAAGTCGGATAACCTCGAAATATTTTATTCTCACGAAACTGAAGAACTGTGGTCATCAGCTACTCCAAATAGTGTGTATTCTGTACCTGTTGATAAAAAATGTAGTTTAACAATGGTTTTCTGGAAAATTCGGAATATATTTGTTTATTTTCGGAAAGTACGTTTAATTCGAACCCGAATAATTCGAAGCCCAATTTTTTTGGTCCCTTCAATTTCGAATTAATGAGATTTTACTGTAATTGCTGTTTCTCACATGAGAGACACCCCAGACACTAGGTGTGATGCGCCTTCTTGCATGACAGATACTTGCACGCATTGCATTAAAATGTTTTGAAATATGCCATCACCTTTGTTTTACTTACATACTCATTTAGACTCTTCCTTCATGATGAAAGGAAAAACCCAGATGATGCAATTTCCCTGGTTAGTATTCCCGATGAAAAACTAATATTTGAATTATAACAAATTAGGATGATTGAATAAATGATGAATTGGATTTGTTATTTTCCATCTGATTACCAAACAAAAAGCTTTCAGCAATGACTTTATTTCAATCATGGTTAGAGTGACATCCCTCAAGGAAGTGTGTTCACATTCCTCATTTATGTGTATTGACAGTAACTTTCGAGTGAGTGGCAAAATTAGATTAGATTGCGTTCATCCACCGAGCACCAAAGCACCACAAATATGTACTGACCCTAAAGACTCACTCATGGAATGTCATCTGCATGAATTCGTGGTGTCTTGAGCTGAAGGGATACTTAGCCATAGGAAGTGCGAATGAGTCGTGCAGATGTCTCCTGAGTTTATTTTGAAGCCACGACTTCCACTATGTCTTTTTCAGATCCCTCTGTTCCGCATGCGAGTGTTGGATGGCATCTGTCCCATTCTGTCTGGCACGGGGGATACGGAGAGCGGGAAGTTTGAGGGTGGGCCCACGTACCTGGACCCCACCCTCGACCACCCCTTGTACATGGAAGCGGTGGAGCAGGCGTTGGCGCTGTGCGAGGCTGGTGCTGGCCCCTCACACCTCAAGCTCGTCCTCGAGTGGGACCTGCAGGCCAAGGAGGCGTACGTGGTGTCTATGCTCCTCCCTCCCTTTCTCCCCTCCTCCGTCCTCCGAAACTGTTTTCCCTTCTAGGAAATTGTATTTAGACCCATTATTCACTTAATCTGAAAATGTTTTCTCAAAATGGAAAAATTCAGTAAGTTCTATCCATTGAATTAATGTTGTGTGTTCACAGCCCTTTCAAATGGCCTCTTTTTTTTCCATGTAATCAATTTCAGTTACACTTCTTCAGTTACCCTTTGGTTTCCTGATTTCCAGATTGTGTTTAGTTAGTTGGCACTTACTTGATTTTCATCTATCGCTGCTGAAGTACGATCATGACCCAACTGTCCCTCAAATCCCATTGTACATGTATTTGGTATTTTGAACTCTGAATGCTAAATAGGGTGAAAGTACTTTCTTTTGATGCCTTCAATTTATGTTTGTGAGTCCCTATGTTAAGGAATTTAAATGTGGTCAACAACATGTTTAGGCCTTTTTGGACGGAGGCAGAGGTGTTCAGGGAATTTTATTTTCACTGGAAATACCCGGGAAATATCGAATTGTCTCTTTAATTTTCTGTGGTGTCAATGTATAAAACGGCAACGGAAGCAATGTGCCTTTTTCGGCAAGTTGCCAAGTCAAACTTCCCTTGCGTTGTCGCATTTTGCATTCCTGTAATCACCGAAAGTAGGCATACAATGTTATATATATATAGGTACATTGTGTTCTAATTGGTCATAGCCTGTAAATCAGTGGCATAAAGAACGTGCCTTTATCGGCAAGTTGCGAAGTCAAATTTCCCTCGCGTTGTCGCATTTAGCAAAATAAGGGAAAAAGTCAATTCCTTCAGTTTTTGTAAGTTGTTGATCATTATATGCCAATGCCATTCATAGCAAAGTCTGGCTGTAATAATAACCTTGTTCCTTGAGCACCAGCATGACAATGTTTAAATCTAAGAAAGGGTGGTGATGTGATTTTCTCTCTAACTATTTTTAAGTTTCGTGTTTTTTTTTCCTCCAAACATGCAAATTTAAAAATAATCCTTACGTTTAATCACCCAAAAAACATACCAAACATTCTCTTATAATTAACGAGAAAAAAATCAAAATTCCCTCTGGAAAAATAAAAATTATGTCTGGAAAACCTGGAAATCTCAGGGAATTTGCAAATGCTCAGCTGCTGGACACACTGAGGAATTGCCAATGATTGAAATTACAAGGAAACTCATTACTTCCTGAGCAAAATAGAATGAGTGGAGGTGCTGGAATGTTTGTGACTTTTTTCTGTGATTTAAAATATGTTTTATCCTTTATGAAATGTGTCTCTGAATAAAGTGAAAAAATTGTGGGCTTTCATTATTCTCCAAGCACTTCATTTTGGGGACCTTAGCACTTTTGGGCAGTACCAAAACCTTCCATTTGTACTACTACGTCATGATTTAAGATCATTTTTCTTAGATATGGTGAAGCTCAGAAGTAAGTCACTTCACTTTTAGGCACCATAAAATATTTTTAATTGCTGTATTCTTTTTCATCCACAATTAATTGAGTGGTTCAATTGATTGTCTGTCCAGTGGCACCAACCCGACCCCTCTAATGTGCTTGCTTCATTAGTGAGTGCCGACTCCCACCGGGCTCTGGTTTTGAGTGCCTCAATCCCTCTCCCACAACTTTAATCTCAATCCAATGCAGTAGATGTCTGCCTTATGATATTAATCTATTCCACATGACCAATTGTAAAGTGAATTCCATTGTAAAGTGAACCAACATATTACTAGATGAGGGATTGGTTTAAATACATCAACACCAGTGAATTCAGTGGTACACAGTTCAGCTATATTTCAGTTGAGCTATATTCGTCTCATCTAAGAACTCCTCTCTCTCTCAACAATGTGTTGGTCATGTATTTTTCTGTTACTAGTTTTCTTGTATATGACTTTTATCTGAATGTGGGCCAAGGATTGATGGGGAGATCTAAAGTGGAGAAGTACATTCAGTCTTTTTGTTGAAGGCTTTATCTGATTGTGAGTGGTCTTGTACACAATCCAGTATTTCCTGTTAATCAGGAAACCATCACTGTCATGATGGAGGAAAAATGCATGCAACAATGATTGCCAGCCATTTTCTATGTCCAGTTTTCAAAGAGATGACGATTATTGTTGTTTTATGAAACATTCCAGGACAATAGCTGATGATGGAGATCAAATAGAGGAGCTGGCGAGTGTCAAGCAGATGAAGAACAGCCCAGAGAGTGCTGGTGCAGTCTCTCTGGAGGAGTGCTTTGAGGTAGGTGCATCTCCCCTATTTCTGAATACATTTGGTGCACAACTTGACTTCAACAATGATAATGTCTTGAGTCAATTTAGAAATCCGTTTGTTGTCCAGGATCATAGACGTAATGTATTTTAAGGGAGAGAGCATTTGTGGTGCATTTCAGGGAAAGTAAGCAATATTTTGTTATAATTGTTATCATCAATATCATTGTAGTAGTCCAGATTGAATGTCTTCTCTGTTTTACCTAATTTCTCTGGTCATGACACAGTTTGCTTCTCTTGGATTTGAAAAATTGGGAAAGTCACTTGAAAATTATATAAGCTCTTCAAGGGCAGTGAAATATTGAGCCGCTTTATCATGGTACCTACCATGTGACTTGTAAACAGATGCTAAGGTTCTTGATGCATATGTGTGTCGAAAGGAGAGAAGGTAGAAGTGGATGGGGTGGAGGGGAATGATGATGGGTGAAGAGAGGAAGGCTGGGGAACCAGAGTCTACTGCACAACAAACCTATGACAGAGGGTCACTAAATACACCTGGAAATGTGAATGAATGCATTTATTACTCCAAATTACTTCAATGTACAAATTTTGTTACAAAAACAATGAAAGGAGCTTTAGGTAGCTTCAATGGTTAAAAAACCAGTGTGGAAGCTACCATCCTTAAATTTAATGCGAGGCTAGTTACACAAGAATTGATATATGAATGATGATATATGAAGAATTGGCCATATGATAAGGGAGGGAGGGAGAGCTGCCAAAAGAGCAAATGGAAAGAGAATCATTAGTGAGGAAGTACTGGAATTAGTGGAACACTTGAGCGTGGTTCATTGGGTTGATACCATTTTGTGCCAGGAACATGATGAGTGGGTGGATGTTGATGAGGATGATGTTCCAGCCAGGAAGACTTGTGATAGGGAAGATGGTGGGGTGGTGAATGGAGGGGAATTCAAACCCCGGTCTACTAAAGGCCTTGGAATGCCTGGGGAAGTCATGGAAGATGAAGTTGGCCATCGGAAAACTGAGACAGTCATGGGGAATGAGAAGGAAGTGTGGACATTTGCTTCTCCCAGTCAAAATCTCTTTTTTTTAAACAAGCTGGAGTGCAGTATTAGGCTGTGTGTTGGTGTGTCGACTTTGTGTTTTATAGTACGCCTTGCCAGAATGAGGCAGTGGAGCTCTTATTTCATGTTTAACTATTAATCATGCTCATAAAATTAACTTCCTGGTCCGATTGTTTACACTGATTCTGAGGAAGGTGGTATGCTTGTTTCTCCTCAGATAGTGTGCGAGTGATTTTCTGGCCTTTCCTGAGTCTGAATTACCTCCTAAATGAGCCGAAATGATCATCTGTATTTTTTGTCTATTGAATATTTTATTTTCCCTTAGTTGGAATATTATGTCCTATATTTCTGAGGAAATGTGATTTTAGCTTTGGGAATGTGATTTCATTTGGTGGTCAATTTTATTTCTTTTTGAAAGCAAAATTAGGTATTAGATTTGCATTTGAGGTAAAGTATAGAGCTACTTATTTGTTCATAAATTTGTTAGAAAATAAAAAAGTGAATAAGGTTTGTTTTTATATTTTTTTTAAAGTAATGAAAAGGAACTGGAATGTATAGTTTTTGATATTTAGCATTATAAAAAGAGATCTGGGTTAAATAAATTTGGCCATCAAAAATGTGTCTCAGACCAGTATTCCCGCAACCTAGATGGGTAGTTGGGCTTGTTGAAGTCATTGGAGGGGAGAAGCCGTTTAGGAAAGTTAGAGAGGGACATTGCACTCAATCTGCCGTTGAATCCTGGATTCTAGGTTGGTTCCTCAAATGTGTTTTTCATCTCTGCAGAATTGTTCGTCTCTTCCCCTCCCCTCCCTCTCCCCCCTCCCCCTCCCCTACCCATCCCCAACCACCCCATCCCCTCCCTAACTCTCCCCAGCCGTGCAGCTTATCATTTAGGAATGGAAGTTTTCTTTCTGCTTGTTTTGTACTACAATCCTAGGTTTGCGTTTAACTGTTCATGTGGCTACTTAAATATTTCAATTTAACTGTAATGTGTATTGACCCAAGCTTTTGTTCATTTCAGCTGTATACCCGTGCTGAAATTCTCGGAGCAGATGATGCGTGGCACTGCCCGTACTGCAATCGGAAGCAGGAGGTTGTCAAGAAGCTGGGCCTCTGGTCTCTGCCCGACATTCTGGTCATCCACCTGAAGCGTTTTCGCCAGGTTAGTGTGCCTTCAGACATGCTGTAGTTGGGTGCATGTCAATTGCAGCTCCTGGATATAATGGGAATTAATAGTGATCAATATACATCTCTTTGTGTCAAATTGTCATGTCAATTAAGCAGGTGAGAGGTATTTAAATGTCATATTTTGAATTCCATTTCTATATAGTATGAGAAATGTTTCACAATAAAGGGGATTTGTAAGTATAAAGACCTTGTAATTGCGTGAAATGTTAGTTAAAATGGAATAGGGTGGACTCATTGTTATGAAGTTCTAGAACCAAAATATCGGAGGTTTGTAATGATGAACTTCGTATCAACGTACTTTTTTTTCATAAACATCCAAAAAAATGTCCCTTGGCTTTTTTCCTGATCTCTTAAATATTTCGTGTGCTAGAGCAGGACTGTGGAATGATTTCAGATGTGTAGGTATGATTAAATATCAAATTATTTGCAAAGATGTGAAATCCAACACATATTCTAATCTGTAGTTACAAATTCAAGCCAGTTCTTGTCATAATCATCGCAAGATGATAAATTTATCTAACCAGGACATTAATTTCTTGGAAAAACTGCTTTGATAGTTATTATGTCAAGAAAGTAAATAAGTGAATGTGTGGTCGCGGCTGATTCCTCAAGTATTCGCATGGAAGCATTATTGGATTTGACATAAATGCAGAGTAACCATTTTACCCAGCGTTGTTTCTGTCCTTGGTGGAGGTATCAATTCAATTTTATGAAGTGAAACAACAGAAATTAGAGAAGCTTCTATAAAATTGGCCAAATTCTTTTAATGTCTTTAATGAAAATCTTCAAGTAAATGCTGGACTGCTGGGAAATTCAACAGTAACAAATCAATATGCAGCATTTTATGTTAGGTTATTATTTTACTTTCCCATCTTTCAGCAAGTAAAGGTATTGGTTCAAGATGTATACTAGTTTACACTCTGAGAGTTGTGCAGGAATCTTGACCCTGAAAGATGTCTCCAGAGGAGTCCCCTCAGCTGTCACGAATGACAAAATAACACTCACTTTTGGGTTGCCTGCTAGCAAGTGCATCATCACACAGCAGCATGCTGTTGAGTGGAAGTTGATACAATGTTTTACTTTGCTAAAAATTAAATATATTGAATTGAGGAGCCAAGCCAGATCTAAATGACAGCAAACATGTAATTCAGGACAAAAAAAGGACGATTTTTAGTTACTTCTAATCACAACTCGTGTTATTGTATTCTACCTGGAAATGACTTTTTTCTGGAATCCTGGAATTTTATAAGTAAAGTTATTTTACTATCAACATTAGTTGCAATCAGTTCAGTAAATAAAGGTTTTTATTTAATGTTTCATCAGTTGACTTTTTTAGTTAACTTTCCCAAATGTGCCAAATTACTTGGAGCATTTTCTAAAACAGTATGCCCCTCATGCTCTATTCCTTATTTGATGTTATAATAATAATAATAGTTTTATTAGCCAAAATGACCAATACAGGCAGTAAATGGTATAGGCTTCGTCAATACAGTGATAATAATGATACAGATTGGTATATCAGGTAACATTCACATAAAAGGTATATACATTTTCCAAATCAAATATATAGTCACAGCACAAAATTTCATGTACAAGTAATGCTCATTGAATAAGTTTACATAATTAATTGTTTTCTTTACAATAATTGATATATTCATCAACACTATACAAAGTTTTTTTAACCAGATATATTTTGAGCTTTGCTTTGAAAAGTTCTATTGAGGACAAATTTCTCAATTGTTCTGGTAAAAGGTTGTAGAGTTTTGTACCCTTATGGAGAGGACCTTCACTACTCCTTTTTGTCTTTCTAGGAAGAACATGCAAGTAGTCCTTGGTTCTTGTCATGTGCGAGTGGTAGTCCGCATTTTTTGGGAGAGAATTTATGTTTTTTTATGAATAGCATTAAATTCAGAATATAGAGGGATGTTACGGTTAAGAATTCACTATTCACTATATTATTGATAAGTGCATCATTTTCTATGCCATTTTGTAACAGCATTGTTGTCAACAGCACCCTCCCAGCCACAAATTATCAGGGAGGTAATGCTGAAACATGCTTTGAACTTAGTCAGCCAACCTGCTTGGGCTGTGAAATCTTTGACTATTTTGAGGAAAATTGTTTCCACTTTCTGCTGTAAAATAAGACAACTGACAGATAGGTTTCCTTGGCAACATTAGCAAAAAAAAGGCATATACCTCATCTTCAAATGGAGCAAATTTAGCATTATGCAGGGTGGTTTAGCTCTTTAAGCGTTCTTTCTTCCTTTCTGCCCCACTTGCACTTGAATTGTTTCAGGGTAAGCGAGAATGATGCAGGAAAGCATCAATAAAGAAAGTCCACATTTTTGGCCACTAATGACTTGCTAATTCTGTTTACTTACCTTCTGTAATCTTCTTTAAAGCTGGGTTCACATGGGTGCAGAATCTGTGGAACGGTGTGTCTGCAGAAATGCATCTAGCCAATCACAGAGGAGTGGGCGGAGTCTGTTCCACAGAGGGCGGAGCTTAAGCCCACGGAACATGCAGACAGAAAATTGTGATATTTTCACCTTTCTGCAGGCAGAACGTGACGTCAGACTCCTCGAAAACAGTCGAAAATCAGCTGGTGCGAATTGAAAGACAGTATTAGACAATTTATGTAGGAAAGCTAACCTGCAGAGCCTGCAGAACAGACTCCGCCCACTCCTCTGTGATTGGCTAGATGCATTTCTGCTGACACGCCGGTTCCGCAGATTCTGCACCCATGTGTACCCAGCTTAAATTATCATCCAAATATATACATTTCCTAGATTTCTTCAGTACCAGTGGATCCTTATTCCACAATATTCACGCCACTTGTCTCAATCGTAATACACTCCTTGTAGCACCACAGTCTGTAGATCTCAGAGATAATTAGTGAGAACTCCTTCAAACTGATCAAGTTGAGACTACATTATGTCAGAGCAGTCCCAAAATGTTCTCAAAGAATGCTGATTTTAATGTGTCTACTTTGTCTGTAAGGGAAATTGCTTCCGTCAGGTATTCATGGATGCTTTCAAAAAACAATCTTAGTCACCCAAATACTGTTTCACATTGTCAACAATGTTACTCTAAAGTGCAGTGAGAACTCGGAGTCATATCTCCAAGTCAAGTGGAACTGCTCTGAGACAAGGGAGGTGGGGGAGGCAATGGTGGGGCAGGAAAATGTCTCACAAGGGAAACCTTTTTGGAGAACCGTCCCCAATCATTGTCACCATGTATTCATTTTTTATGTTATCCTTCATTTGGCTTACTGAACTTTTCATGTTTTTGGAATTTATCGCCGTTATTAACGATGAATATTGATGATGAAGAAGGAAAGAGGCGAAAGTTTAGTCCTGCTTCCTTACTTTCGTGTCAAATTTAACCTATCCAATATTTTTTCATCTCAGGTTTTATACTGCAGGCAATCAAGCCTTTATGGCTGTTGGTGAAGCTGAGCCTTAAAATAATTTAGAAATAAAACACAGTGGGATACATAACAGTGGATGCCCCCTTTATAATAAAAGGCCTCTTGGGGAGAGGGTATGTAATATGTAGTGCAAAATTCATAGTACAGCCCTTGCCTGTACTCCTTCTCACCCCTCCTTAGCTGCTCATGCTTTAATAGCCTCTACGAAGAGCACGAACCCAATGAGGGTTATGTACCCCCAGCCCAGGTAAATAGCTCATGCAAAGTATCCATTGTTTATACAGTAGAACCTCGATCTATCGTTCTCGCATTGATCGTTTTCCCGCATCTATCGTTCCCCGTCTTTGGTCCCGAATGTAGTTCCATGCTGATAACGTTAATAATTCCCGCATCCATCGTTCCCCGAAGTATAGTTTTCCCGCTTCGATCGTTTCCAAATCACGGTTCCCACATCGCAATTCCCGCATTCACTGTTTGAAAAAGATGAAACCAAAAATTTACACTGAAGTAAGATTTTGGGATTTTTGCGGCGGGAAAGGAGGAGGGGGAGGGAGTTAGGTGACGCGCCACACAGGACGGAAGGGTAGCCCGAGTCCCTTCTTTTCTTTATGGCCCAAACTCCTTCCTATAGGACAATTGGCATTCATCCTTTCCTACCCAAACGAGTCCCTACCTCGCTCTTTAGCGGCCGCATTCCTTCGCCATGAGTTTCTTACCTTTCTTCCTATTATCCTCTCAATGCCATCATACCAGTAGTTGTCATACGCTCCCTCTCGGCACCATATCGAGATCTGATATAACCCATGTGGGTAACTATCAACGGATTTCCTTGGTGTTTGGTATCAAATGTAACAGAAAATAACGGACAAACTTCATATAATAAGTGTTCTGTAGATTTATGCCGATTAAAAACTTTAACAAAATTAACTGACGTTCCACTACTGCGCACCTCAGTGGGTGGGGCCCTTTCCGCGGAAAGGGTCGTGAGAGTCAAAGGTCTTCCACCTGACCTGTCCCTCCCGGCAGAAAACAGGGTCCCCCAATTACCTGTCTCACCAAATTCTTGTATGTAACCAGTGAATTATTTCAAATGACGTGGGCCACATGGGCTTAAACGGGGGAGTGGCTGAGGGAAGGGAGGGAGGTGGGGATTCTCGTCATGTGACTCTCGCGGAACCAACCGGAGGGCAGCGGGCGTGGCTTGTAACCTCGTCAATTCAGTCACTCCCTGACCTTCGTCATGGTCACTTCTCGGGCCTCTAGTAAGTGCGGCCAAACCGTACGTGCTCTGTGCTCTTTCCTTTTTCTATTTTGTCCGTGTTTCGCCAGTTAAAGTAGGTATTTATGTCTATTCATTTTCCTGAAGTATTTATGTCTGAGCCTATAGCCGAAACTGTTCAAAAATAGGTGTTTTAAGACGGCTGAAGGTAACGCAGATGTTTCAACCATTAGTTAGTCGTAGTGGAAGTCCTGCGAGAGTGAGCGAAGTTCCTTCTCGTCCGTTGTCTGACGTGGGCTTGCATTGCCAGAAATGGTTTTTTTTTAGGCACTGTGGCCCATCAAAATGTTTTATTTTTTTGAAATTCGTGTTCATGTAGTAATGCCAAGCCAAACTCCAACCGCCGATATCGGAATTCCTCGTTTCAACCCGAATGCCTGCTAACTTTTGCCTATCTGAACCAGATGGCGATAACCTGCTACACCTCTCTTGCTCTATACCTCGTGGGTTACACGATTGCTCCAGATAAAGAAAGAGTACACTTGGTAGCGTCAAGCTCGCTCCATCTTTAACGGGTGGCACTCCTCCATCAGCGGAGCACAATGGAAAGCGCAAAAAAAGATTACATCCTCCCCAACAAATGTTAGGCGTGCTTCTCACCCTCAAGGATATTTGAAATGAATAAATTTCTATGTATGGATAGGTCGGTGCGCGGGCTTGAAGATCATCCAATAACATGATAATGGACCTTGTTTATTTACTTTTATCATCCGAGACACCATTGGGATATGTAATACTAATAAAATATTTTAAACAGTTAGTAGTCAAAGGAAAAATTAGAGATGCACTAAGTACTTTCATTAAATTTAAAAATTCTTCCGCTTTTAAGAGAAATTCCTTTAAGATTCCCCTCTACTGTGAAAAGTTACCATAAAATTCTCGCATTTTCATCTCGTTTTGGCTCCCGGGAAATCTTTTCCCGCATCCATCGTTTTTTTTTGCCCATCCCCTTGAAAAATGATAGAGCGAGGTTCGACTGTATTGTAATTCTCAAGTTATCGGCCACAGTACATGTGGCAAGGCTTTATAATGAAGTGTTGAGACTGCCTACATGAATGCCATTGTATATTTATTTATTTATCCAGCTGACACATTGCACAGTAATGAAAATACATATGGCAGGTGTATAGGATATGTCAAAAAGGAAGGCAATTCTGTTTACAAATAATACAGAAGACAGATACATCAGAGTTGTATACGCTTAAGTTTTGGATTCATTTACACTATAGTAGCACTCATTGACCAGGTAGGATAATAACCTTTTCTTGAATCGAGGAATTCTTTGTTCATTTTTTAAACAATTTCGTAATTATTGAACAATTTTATGTGCAACTTTTGCTCCTTTGGGTACCATGGACAGGTTTGTTGTTTTCATGTTTCAAGAAAATATAAAAGAGGAAATACATATGTATTAGGGATGAGTCAATTCCACTTTTTTTAAATTCTGATTTTTTCAAATGGATTCTCGACTCCGATTCCATTGATTCTTTTTCGAAATAACAGACAGTGGGATATTGACATACCAGTAGCGTACGACTATTACTTAAATTCAAATATTGGCTGAAATAAAGTAACAAAGACAATTAAGTCGCTCAAAAAGTATATTTATTAGCAAATATCAAATATATCCTCAGCTTATTGAAGTAGATTAAAAGTGCAAATTGATTGCCTACACCCGAAATTACTGAGACAAATATGATGTGATAAATGAAAATTGAGTTGAATGTTTATCAATCTGGAATCGATGGAATCGGAATCGACTTTAGGCGATCGAGTCTCGATATCGATTCTAAGATCCTGAGAATCGGTGGAATCGAGAATCGACATTTGGATTCGACTCATCAATACAAAACTGAAACATTACAATGTAAAAGCACAGAACTTATGAAATCAGGTATTCATTGATACTGTAAAAACACTTTTCAACAAGATATGTGAACAGCAGTTTTTTAAACACAGGTATTCTCTCTTCATTTTTCAAGAAAGTATCAAGCATGTATCATGTATTTTCAAGAATGCATCAACATTCGTAATAAATTATTATTGTCTCTATGGAGAGCTGGAATAAGGTCCATAATTTCATTATATTGGAAATTACATGATATTGTTCCTTTTTCCATGCATTTAGATATCCCTTTGATTGGGACCAACGATTTGCTTCGTAAAGACAAGAATTTCAAATGAACGTGGTTCGGTAGAATGAGAGTATTGAACCTACATATTTCTGAGACACAAGGCATGTGAGGAAACCCTTGAAAAATAAGGATAGATGTGCTTCATCTTATCACAAATGAAATAATGTACAGAGTGGTCTTTGTTTTCAACATCATAATTGTGTTTAATTGTGGCAATTTGATGGGATATCGTAATATCCACAAATCCTACAAATCCCTCAAATATTGACAAAGTTTTGAGGTTTGAACACTCAGATCTTCAAACTTTTTTTGTCATTCAAATCTTTCAAATTCTAACCTAGGAATTGTATGACATTTATCCTCAAAACTTTCTATATATGCGCAGTAGGGCACTGATTATCCTTCATACGATCAACTGCCTGTTGGATTATCTAACGATCATTCCCTGACTCTTCCTTCCCGTCTCTCTCCTCCCTGCCTACAAGGTTTTCCTGAATTTTTCGAAAGGCTATTTAATAGCCTTTGCTTGAAGTGTTCATTGAACAGCCTTTCCAAGAAAGGCTAACCGCAGTCATTTCCTCTTTGACTATTGTAATGTAACCATAGACAGAAGAAAAATAATTTTGCACATGGAGTCAAACATTGCACAGTGGTTTAGTTATTAGTCAACTTGAAGTTTTAGGTCAGGTGACATTGTTTTTGCCCTAGTTTTTGCTGTCTTAAAAGTAACAAATTATTATTATCTTGACAAATAATTGCTACCATATCAACTTTGACCATAAGTTGTCATATTTCCTTGGTCACTACTTAAATGCAAGCATGAGCAGTTCATTTGTCTCTTGATCATCTTGCTGTGCTGCTTTTCTTGAGATTATTTTCTTTGACATATCTTCTTCACTTACATTTGTAGAAATTTCTATGCTGTTTTTGTGACAAAGGAAGATATCATTGTCTTCAATACTTGAAGTATGTTTATGGTGATGTTTTGGCTTGAATAATTTTTGAAAGAGCTTCTGACACTTAAAAGATCTAAACACTGACAAGGGGAGTGTCAGGTAGCCGGGCCTCAGATTTTATTCAAACTCAGTAGTTGTACAGGCAGCAGTATGTGGTTCATGAATCACCCCACATATAGGGTTATATAACCAATAGTTTAAACAAAAAGGCCTTTAAACATTTTAAACTCCTATAAGTATCCTTAAGACAGGCCATTATAATAACAGTCAAAGTGGCTGAGTGGCAAACGTATTCATCTCCCGTCCTGAGGCCACGGGTTCGATCCCAACACAGCATGTTTTTTTTATCACTTTTTTAAGTTTTTCTTTTACAGCATCCTTCAATGTGTTCAAGATTTTTTGATTTTTACTCGAAATATTATTTTTGTGCGAGGCAAATTTTTCATTTGCATACACGACATCAGGCTTGGTCTCTTTTTTTTGTCGAAGGCAGCCTTCTAATTGTGTCACTTCCTTATCTTTACACGACGTATTTTCATTATTCCTTCGTGCATATGATTCCCATTTCCTATCATTATTTTATAATATTGTCCTCATATTTTTACAATTCAAGTATAACTCATAAGAATTTAATTAATTCAATTTAATTAATTAAATATTCAAATTTATTGTGGCTAGGCTAGGTAAAATGGCTTTTACATATGTGGAAAGTGACCACTCGAATAAAAGATCCGCGAGCACTTTTACGCGATGCATGTCCCTGCGTGAGTAGATGCGTGAACACATTCATCTTTAAAATTATATCGTGTAAAGACCCAAAATTGCGCAACTGCATGAACATTTCGTCATGAAATAGCCGTTGTTCTTATTCTGTGATTCTGTTCCTGCAAGTGTCCGAGCATCAACCTGCGTGGGTATATACATCTACAAAATGCTGGTACCGCGAGTTTCCCGAGAAACTCCTTGTTTACTAATATTGCTTATTTCTCCTTCTAGCAAGAGAAATACTCATTGGAATGGAGAAAATTCAACACATCTCGACAACGATTTTATTCTCAAGTGCACAACGATAAAATGATGACAACTCGAGCAAATCCGGATTCGTGACTGTGCGACTTAAGAATTTTATTATTAACCGTCAATGTTATTGACCTTCAGTGTGATTTGATTTACTGTAACGGCCCTGATGATAGAAAGATTAAATTCCGAAACGTTGGTATAGAATAAATATTATTCATTTATGACCTAGCCACGAGAAATTTGAAGATTTAATTCTTGAGAATTATGCTTGAATTGTAAAAATATGAATACAATTTTATAAAATAATGATAGGAAATGGGAATCATGTGCATGGAAGAATAATGAAAATACGTTGTGAAAAGATAAGGAAGTGACATAATTAGATGGCTGCCTTTGACCAAAAAAAGAAAATAAGCCTGACGTCGTGTATGAAAACGAAAAATTTGCCTCGCACTAAAGTAATATTTTGAGTAAAAATCAAAAAATCTTAAGCACATTGAAGGATGCCGTAAAAGAAAAACTAAAAAAACAGTGGTAAAAAAAATGCCATGTTGGGTTTGAACCCGTGGCCTCAGGACAGGAGACGAGTACGTTTGCCACTCAGCCACTTTGACTGTTATTATAATGGCCTGTCTAAAGGATACTTATAGGAGTTTAAAATGTTTAAAGGCCTTCTTTGTTTAAACTAGTGGTTATATAACCCTATATGTGGGGTAATTCATGAACCACATACAGCGGTCTGTACAACTACTGAGTTTGAATAAAATCTGAGACCCGGCTACCTGACACTCCTCTTGTGAGTCTAGTCCATTTATCTCACAGCATGTGGTCCTGAGATCCACTCTGCTTGTAAAACTTTAAGCATTGTGGTTTCTTTTTATCATTTTTATTAATTCAATTGAGACCAATGCTGGGGTCATTTATTGTGCCATGAATTTTTTTTCCAAGCATCAGTAATTTTTTTTTTTTAATCTGTCAGTCATCAAAACAACGGTCAACCACCAAGCTGACCACCTTGGTGGACTTCCCGCTGCATGGCTTTGACATGGGGCCCCACCTTGCGGACAGGCTCCCACGCCATGCAACCAATGGCGTGGCCATCCAGAGCAACAACAACATCAATAACAATCACGGCCACCACGGGGAGCACCATGGGGGAGGAGGAATGGGCCCTCTGGGTGGCTTGGGGTGGTCACCATGGAAACGACCTAGGAGTCGACACACTCAGCGCCGAGAGGAGGACAATGTGTACGATTTGTACGCCATATGCAACCATCACGGGCAGGACTTGCAAGGAGGCCATTACACAGGCAAGTTATACGCACGATGATGGGGATTACTTGACCTTCATGCTTTGTTAGGTGTGCATAGGATTTGTTTTCCATTAAGGCTGTGCCAAATGTATTTTATTATGTTTGGGAGATATGTTCTGGCATAGAGTATTCATATACTGTAGAATCTTGTTGTTGCATAACTTGTTATAGTGTGAAGTTTGACTGTGTGCAAAATTTGTTCGTTCCTTAGTTCATGAAATAACTAATACCTCCTAGTTCCCTATGCAAATGATTTTTAGTTGGCGATCATTTTCTTTGCAAAATTTTTGCCTAGTTTAGAAGACGTATGTAAAGCAAGTCCGGCATTTTGTATGAGACTATAGCTTTCTTAATCTATGGCTAATCAGGACTTGCAACTGATTTGGGCGTTTAAAAGAGGCATTTGCTTCTAACATCTATGCAGTGAAGACAGTAGCTGGCCCGACCTCGCTTCCAATCACCCTTTCTTTATCACTCAATCATCGGTAAAATGAGCAAAGGACTCAGTCTATTTCAAAAATCCTTCACGGGTCATTATTTGTGGTTTCTTCCTCATCACCTGCTGGATATACGAACTTGGGAAGAAATATTATTTCGTTCCAAGCCAAACAGTTTCAACGCTCATTGAAGTTTGAGTTAGAAACATTAACTCATGACCAAGTTCCTTTTCACTTCGATGATTTGTGCTTATAGTTCTATTCTGCTAAACATTAAACCAGTAAATAAACTTAGAGATTATTTTTTTACCCTTCTATGCATTATCTCTTCGCATCATGGCTGTTATACCAAATGCTATTTTATCCAGTGGCATCCTTATATGCCAACTTCGGTAAACTAGAACATAGAAGCGAATGAAATACCTCATAATAAAAAAGTGATATCCAAATCACTCCTCGATTTTTGTAACTTTTTATTCACAATAGTGTGAAAGAGAAACTTCACCGTAAATGGGCATCGTGGAGAAATTCCAGATCTAGCGTTCTCCATTCCATTTTTTAGTGATTTTCTTTCCCCTCTACGACTTACGCCTTCTATACTTGACTTTGCTTTGGTGCATAAAACAAAAAACGAAATAAGATTAACTGTTTGAAGCGTAACTTTGCATAATTCAAAGGTTCATATGGGATTCAATGGGTCATTTATCTCGTGGAAATCAGGGATAGCAGTGATGATAGATCAAATATAATGTATCAAGGCCTGGTTACTCAACGAATTCACTGCAGTAATTCATGGATGAAAGTTTCTTTCAGTTAGATTTCATGGAGTTACCCCAGCAACATGTTGAAATTAAGTCAAAGAGAAGGCTTCGATGGTGATTTTATTTTAAAGATTTCAGTTTTCTGGACTTCTCATGCAATGAACAACACTTCATATTTTCGGATGACGGCTTCTTCAGGTTGAAGTGTCTTAGCAGTTTATCACAGGTGTTATACATTATAATGTTATTTTGTTGAGCCACTCCCCCGATGGGGTCATCTGTTTCCAAATTTGAAATAATCCGTTTTGAATGAAAAATTATGTCAATTGTGAGAATGGCTATACCTCTCAAGTTCTTGGAAACTATTTTTTTCAATTGTCTCATGAAGTATGGACAAGGGTGGGAATAAACGTGGGTTTATTCATAGTGAAGCCATGGATTTAGGGATAGTGACTGCGGCAGGTATCGCAGTCCTATTTTACATCATTTATTTGCGTCCTTTTTCCGTTTAAGCGCTCAATAAATTAAAATTACCTCTAATAGCGCATGATAGTGAGTTGATACATGGCACCTCACACAACATATAACCAAAAGAGAATTGTTTACCTTATGGCAGCGGTTCCCAAACTATGGGTCGCGGGAGCAATTTAGGTGGGTCGCGCAGGGAAGGTGCCTTTTAAAGTAAAAATTAAATCATAAATAATTACCCAAAAATTCTCTTAAAATATGTTCTATCGCAAAACTAACAATAAGAAACGTTAAAAATAATAAAGTGAACATAGACTATATAGCCAGTCGAGACTATTTCTGTGAAAGCGAAGAGACTTCGCTATGTTGCACAGGTCTGTTGTCTTTTGTCCCGTCGGTGTCGGGTAATATTGGGTCGCGAAAAATATTTCAGGTTGGAGATGGGTCCCAGGACAGAAAAGTTTGGGAGCCGCTGCCTCATGGGAATGCAGCTAACAGTTAAAACAAAAAGAAAATAAGGGAAAAATTACCTCAAGCTACCATTTTCCCCATCACTGAAGATCTAAATTATCCATGACTTAAATTTGATAAATAACTGTGACTCAGGCACTAGTGAGAGGTGAATGCACTAAAATTCACGCATTTTACACAATCGATATATTATATTCAGCAACACAGATTTGTTAGGTGTCAACATCGGCAAATAGAGAGCTTTTCTGATGCAATTTCCCCCCTAGCTTCGTAAAATGAACTCAGTTTCTCTGTGAGGACTGGGTCTGTGGTTCGTACATCAAAAATTTTATATTTTTTAAACTTCGTATTTTCGAATAGTGCCATGTATTAAGCATAGGTTTTTTGTCAGTACCGACAGTTTTGCTTCGTAAAATCAAAACTTTGTTCTTTCGTGCTTCATATTATCAAGTTGCTACTGTATTCCACACTGACTCAAATAAGAGAGTATAGAACCTATGTGGTATAACCACAAAGGAAGGCTGGTTCTCAGAAGACAGAGACAGTTGCTCAACTTATTTGAGAATTCTGTAAAGTGAGGTAACAAAATGACAGAACTTGGGGTGAGTGAAATTTTTATGTTGCTCTAAAACAAAGAAAATAATAAGGGATGTGCAAACGCCAGATTTTTAACCTGAGTCAAGTTCAAGTCGGACATTGCTTGCTAATTTTTCTTCTGTAACGCATTAATTTCTCATGGTCATGGTACAATTAGTACAATTACAACAAGTAAAATTATATGGTTACTATATTGTAAATACTGATGCTTTCCTGATTAGTAAGTTCGATAACTTGCCGGAAAGCTACTCAGAGGTCCTTTTGTAATATATTTTAAGTCGTATAAACAGCCGAAACTCATTCTCAAGTTCATTTATCAAATATTAACCCTTGGCATTTTATGATTTTCCCTATGCATTTCTCTAATTTCATGACCTGATGTAAAACAATAAGTGGTCGATTAGGTTTTGTAGGAGTGTAAGTTTTGAGTGGGCAGTCATTGGTATTGTACGAGTTGTGATTGTGAGGACAGTTGAAATGGGAAGTAAGTGAGTTGTGAAGCAGATTATGACTGCAGAAAAAATTTAAATTTTGGAAGAAGTTGACTGTAATCCACATATATTGCGAGTAGAATTGGCTGAAGGTTGAATATTCCTGCATCCACTAAAGCACGATTGTCAGTTTTGTGATGGGAAAAATTCCAGAATTAGAAGCTAGTTTGCTTAAATGGTGCAAACAAGCACCAAGTTCAAATTTGATGTGATTCTAATGTCAAATGGTTCAATAATCAAAGGGAAGGCGTTGCATTTGGCTGCAAAAATGGGCATCGAAAATGTCCATGCCTCCAATGGTGTATGATCATTGGTTTCAAAAAGAGACGTGGATTAGTTTATAGGTGTGTGTTTAGTGAGGCAGCTAACATTAACCTGAAATGTCGTGGAAACATGGAAGAAAACTAGCTTGCCTAAGTTGCTTGAAGGTTACAGCCCCGATGATGTTTACAATGCCGATGAAAATGGTTTATTTGTCAACGTATTACCTGATCGAAATTGAAGGAGAAAGATGCTGCGGAGGAAAATTAAATAAGCAGAGGCTGACAGGTCTCTTGTACTGCAATGGGAGTGGAACTTACAAGCTGATGCCGCTTGTGATAGGAAAATTGGCTAAACACCCAAGGTGTTTTAAGAGCACTCAAATCTTTACCTGACAATTCACAGCTAACCCTGCAGCATGGATGACTACATCAATTTTTGAAACCTTTCTGTTTAAGTTAGATGCCAAATTGGGTGGCAAAAATAAGAAAATTTTACTTTTTGACGACCACTGTGCTGCACCTCCCATCAATACAAGTTACCTAGGAAATATCCAGATCGAATTCTTCCCAGCTAACACAATGAGTTACCGCCTTGACTAAGGTATAGTCGTATGTTTCAAGCAAAAATAAAGGAGACTGCTGATACAAAAGAGACTGTTATCACCTTATGAACAACTGAAAGGATGATAGACATTATGTATGCAATGCTCATCATCATACACATGAGATGGTACACATGGGATGCTTTGAACAAAGAAAACGCCACCAGTTGCTTCAAAGCAGCTGGATTTAGTCGCATGGTCGTCTGACATTATGGTTGACACAAAATTACAGTCAGAATGGACTCCTTATCCTCTTGAGGAGGGGAGTAATTTGCTGGAGAGGTGGATTTTGTCAAGTAATGCGAGTGCAAATTTGATCTCAATGTTTGCCAGTCCATGTCGATTGATGAGATTCATGAGCTGGAGATTAGGAGCAGGGAACCGAGTCTGATTCAGTTCCTACAGTTCCAACTCCCACCAATCTCCGCGTAAAATTCAATGCAAAAATACTAGAGCCTCAGTATTAAAAATAAAAACCAGAGTACCTTGGACAAATTTTTTATGTGAATGTGAACTATAAATTAATTTAAATCTGCACACAATAAAACATCTCAAATTAATTGCATTATCAGTCAATAAATCCATCCAATAAGTGATCGAATGCTTTAATATGAAGAGGAAAAGTAATTTTTATTCTATTTGTATTGGTTTAGTAAATTAGTGCCTATTTCATTAATTTTATGCCCAAAAAGTTATGGTAGGTATAAATGTCAGAACATTTGAGAGTAATTGTAATTATTTTGACTTCTCAAATTGCAGCCTTAAGAAAGTTATCATGAAAATACGAGGTGAGAGATTGTCCTTGTTTTCCTTTCGTCACCAGAAATATTGTATCGTTTATGTAGACTGTAATTCACATCGTGACCCTTTGATTATTGAAACTACTGGTATTAAAAGAGAGTAAAATGACTCTTGCATGTTAAACAGTTCATGTGTTACAATAAACTGCTATTTTATAATGAAATGATCAGATAAAATATCAGATGCTTCCATTTATGAAATGGCTGAACTATTCATGAGCTATTCATTTAGGGATTGAGACAGGCCTCCTGCCCTTCCACAAAGAGTTGAGAATAAGGTGGAATATTGTGGCCACAAGAGGCCCCAGAGACTAGTGGGAGAGGGGTGGTTTTAGCATTGCTCGGCCAAAATTGGGGCAGGATCAATCAAGGTTGACTCTCTTAATGATTCATTTCAAGAAACCTGAACTTGACGTCAGGTGAAGTATCCCTGTATACAAATTCTGCACAAAGAAAGTAACCGGGTAAATTTTAAATAACATAGCTATTGTGATAAGTTAATGTTTTAAGACAATGATAATGATATCACATATGGCATGTAAATTTCAGAAGCCTTACAATCACATTCACTTTGTGATGCACTGCTCAAAATCTAGGTCCAATAGCTGTGGGTAAACTTTCTTGATTTTGGCTCATAGAGTCGGTTGGCAATCTCACGGTCTCACCCATGCACTTTGCTCATCTATTTCATTACAGGATTCATGTATCTGTGTTGTGTGAGTGTCATAAGCCACGGGTACCATGAGCTGTGTTCAGCTCATCTAACATCATCATTGTTTTAGTCTGTTTTCCCCCTCCTCTTGCAGCTTACTGTCGCAACCCTTACGATGGCCAGTGGTATGCCTTTGACGACACACGGGTGGAGAGGATCAGCGAGGAGGCATCTCTGGTCACGCCTGCAGCATACATACTCTTCTACCAACATCGGAGCCTCGGGGGTGGGGGTAGTAGTGGCTCGACAACGTCATCATCGGGTGGCGGCACCACGACACCCACGAGCAATAACAATGGCAGCAGCCAACATTCTTCGCAGTCATCGGCGTCGACGTCCTCGGGCACCACGGACCACTGGGTGTACCGCATGCCGGCCTTTGAATTCTGTCCCGCCTCGGCCAAAGGTAGCAAGTCACAGGAGGTGCTTGGCAGTAGCGGCGCCCCGCCACCTGAGCCCGGCTTCCTCCACGAGGGTGAGGCCAATGTTGGGTGGACTCTGTGCTCTGTGTGGGCCTCACACCCGTCTCTTTCATTCCTCCTGAAGCCTCTTATTGGCTTCCGGTGGATGCATGAGGGTGAAATCTAGGGCTGGGCAGTTTGCCGGAGAACCGGTTCAGTGGTTTGATTTTTTTCAGAACTGGCTGGCCGGTTCAGATTTAGTAAAAACCCAGTGCACCAGGGAAGCAGTTCTAAACTGGTGCACCAGAGAATTGGTTTTGAACCAGTGCATCGGGGAATCGGTATTGAACCGGTGCACCCGGGAAGCCGTTCTAAACTGGGGAAGCCATTCTAAACCAGGGCACCGGGGAATCTGTCCAAAACTGGTGCACCGGGGAATCGGTACTGAGCCGGTGCACCAGAGAAGCGGTTCTGAAACACTGATTTCATGCTGTTGTCTCCCTCCCTGTCTCTGCTCGCAGCCAGCCTGGCTGGCGACCACGCCTGTGAACTTATAATCGGCTGCTAGAGAGCAGAGCGAGCGCTTGCCCATTTAAAGCATTGTCACATATATAACTCACTCCTTCTCTCCTCTCTACCAGAGCGTCTTTCAGTTACTTGTCAGATAACTCACGTGAACTAGAAGTCATGGCCAAGTAAAAAGAGTGATTCAGCAAAGAGATGATCCTGAGGCAGAAAATAAATAAGGCCAATAAAGCAAACATAAGGCAAAGGAAATGTCGGCTATGAAAGGCAGATAACTATGAACCGCAGATGAAAGCAATCAGCCTCTCCACACATATCAGCTCTCTGGAAGCTCGTAAATCAGATCTTACGTGGAGAGATTTTGTCCATGTGCTGACACCAGTCGCTCTGACTCCAGGGAGCTTTTCGTTCACCAGGCATGAGTTATTAACTTAGCATGACGCGTTTTGTTGTCACAACAGCATTATCATCAAGACTGACCAAGGCACTTGATAATGTTGTTTAAACAACGGAACGTGTTTTGCTAAGTAAATGAATCTGTGGAAATTTTGCAATGTCTTTCTTCAACAATAATGTGAATTTCATCACTGTTCACGCAGCAGGTTCAAATTCGGCAACACATTATGGTGCATTTTTTTACCCTTATAAAAGCCAATTTATATGTACGTCCTGGTCTCGCTTAAAAACCATTGGCTCTCGCAAACATTCTCAATTTTTACTGTGGAGTTTAGGGAAGCATACCTGCGTTATTTAGAAGTATCTTTAAGGAATAAAACAGGTCTTCAAAAAACAGGTTAGATAAAAATTTTGGCCAAAGAACCTTTTGGATGACAAAAAATGCAGTTCACTAGAAAAAAAAGTTCAGAAGAAAACACTGGCTCAGGAGAAAATAGCAGTTCGATCTATTAAACCGGTGCACTGCCGTCGCAAATGTTTTTTTCTGAACCGAGAACTGGTTCAGTATTTCCTGCATTGCCCAGCCCTAGTGAAATCCAAGTGAATGTAGAGGCTTGTGTTTCCGATGTAAAGTGCATCTTCATCGCTTTACATCATTGTGGTGCTTTAAGAGAATAGAATCATCTCGCTTGACCATGTGCTAATTTCCTGAAATCAGATAATTAGACCACTTTGTTTAACAAATCAGCAGTTGACTCATTTACTAAAGGGTGGGTTGATTCCAACTTTTGTTTCAGTTCTGATTCTGATATGTTTGTTGTGAAATGTCAAAAGAACTTATAATGATAATTTTTTTTATTTCCTCTAAAAATAATGGAAAAAATTAGGTGAGGAATGCACATTAGTGTGTCAATGACAATGCAATAGCAGTGTGTATTTCCATGAAGTACTATTAACTATTCCGTAGGATTTTGCTTGAGAATATCATTTGTCTTGGTTTGAGGTGATGCACAAGGTTTGTTTAGCCTACATTTTCAATAATTCTAAATGGTGGAAGGTCCAAGCAGATCATCTCAGTGGTCAATCTATTGATCTTCTAAGATTAGAGTTCACTCGACTTGAATTTGTTTGTTCTACCTCATTCTCCACCCAGTGTCATTTGGCGAACCAGCTATCTACCCAGCTATCTATACAGAAAAACCTCAAGTTTATGCCCCTTGTTTTTATTTAGTTTGGCGATTATACTTTGTTGCAGTTAAGTATTATACATAGCAGTAGCAGCAGCCGGGGAATAAAGGGAATTTCAATGGTGAACACTTGATTTGATGTAGTTTCTCGATTTTATGCAGTTTTTTTTTATTTTACGCCATACCTCGTCATTCCCTATGAGCAAAATATTTTTGATAAAGTACAGAATTTCCAACGTTTTTATAAATATCACTTGCAAAACTTTGGAACTAGAGAGCCTAGTCCATCAAGTAAACAAAACCAACCACTGCATATCCATGCCACCCGTAGGCCAAATGTATCACTAACTGTTGAGTTTTCTCGAGGGGTCGATTCAAGGGCAAGGCTAATATACACAAAAGAGCCCAGCCAGTATTGGCATGGTGACAGGGTCTCATCAAATTCATGTGAAATAATAATATTGTGTGTCATTCCTTCAACAGGTTTTCTAGAGATCTTTCCTCTCGTGGGAGTTGAACGGAGACGCTTTCCAGTGCTTCCAAAGTAATCTTTTCAATTACTTTGTTGTCCTTGAGTTAAGCAATGTCCAGCAAATTTTCTAACAAGTAAAAGGATGCAGGAATTAGCCAAGTGAAGGAATGGAACGTAATGACATGATCAGGGTGTCCAGCACTGGAAAACGGGGAAGACCGGGAAATCTCAGGGAATTTTATTTTCACTGGAAATATGAGGGAAATATCAAATTGACTCTGGAATTGTCTGTGTTGTCAGTATGTAAAACAGCAATTGAAGCAATGTGCCTTTTTCCCTTGTGTTGTCGCATTTTGCATTCCTGTAATCACCGAAAGTAGGTACAATGTTTTCTATATAGGCACATTGTGTTCTTATTGGTCATGGCCTGTAAATCAGTGGCGTAAAGAACGTGCCTTTGTCAGCAAGTTGCGAAGTCAAATTTCCCTTGCATTGTCGAATTTAGCAAAATAAGTCAATTCCTTCAGTTTTTTAGGTTTTTGATCATTTTATATCAATGCTATTCATAGCAAAGTCTGGCTGTAATAAATGCTTGTTCCTGAGCACCAGCATCATCATCATCATCCACAGCTCTACAGCCCGGTGTGGGCATTGGCTTCCTCCACAATGTGCCTCCATTCAGTTCTTGCTTTCTCTCTCCATCTCGTGACTCCCATTGCCTTCAAGTCTTCTTCTGAATCCTGTAGCCATCTCTTCCGTGGTCTAACTCTCTTCCTGACCCCTTCCATCTGGCTATTAAGAATTAATTTTGGCATTCTTTCGATTCCCATTCTTTCTACATGACCCAACCATGCCAGCCATAGTGCTTTTGAGAATCTAACTATATCCTTCTCTTCTAGAATATCATTTATCTCCATGTTCATTCTAATCCTCCATCTTTCTCCAACTTTTATTGGGCCATAGATCCTCCTTATGATCCTTCTTTCAAATTTCCTTAGGATTTCTTTATTGTGTTTTGATAAAGTCCACGTCTCAGCCCCATAAGTTACTACTGGTCTTGTCAGGGTTTTATAAATCTTCAGTTTTGTGTTCCTTGACAGCAAAGTTGATTTGAGGAGAGGTACATTTGCAAAATAGGCTTTGTTGCCCATGGTCGATCTCATCAGACACTTTATTTTCATTATTTAATGACTCCCAGGTTAGTTAACTCCTTGACCCCATTAAACTCATAACTCCCAATTCTTATATTTTGCAGGTCACGGTTTGCCTGTGAAGGTGCATTTTCATGTATTTGGTCTTCTCTTCATTGATTCTGAGCCCCATTCTTTTCCCAGTGTCTTCTCAAGTATTAAACATTTCCTCAAGATCAGTCAGATTACGTGCTATCAGTGCTATATTGTCTGCACATGCAAATCCTTGTTTGGATATATGCACAATAGTTCCTCTTAATTTCCATTCTTTCATTGCATTATGTAAATCCAGGTTGAATAAGATAGCTGAGAGTGCATCCCCTTGTCTCACACCTGAGGTCATCTTGAATGCTTCACTTACTCTACCCCCAGTATCAGCTTTACATTGTGATTCTTTCAATGTCAATGAAACCCTAAGGACCCTAAACTGAGCACCAGCTTGACGATGTTTAAATCTAAGAAAGGGTGGTGATGTGATTTTCTCTCAAACTAGTTTAAAGTTTTATGTTAATTTCCTCCAAATATGCAAGTTTAAAAATAATCCTTACGTTTAATCACCCAAAAAACAATACCAAACATTCTCTTATAATTAACGAGAAAAAATTAATATTTCCTCTGGAAAAATAAAAATTATGTCTGGAAAACCTGGAAATCTCAGGGAATTTTCAAATGCACAGCTGCTGGACACCCTGCATAATATGAACCTATTTGCAGCCATAACATTTTGAGCTCCTGTTGAGATCCTGATTTTAAATGCCGCCTTAGGGGTGGGTGACCTAAGGTGGAGAAACACTCACTCATGATGCCACCAACAAAGGTTAATTTATTCAGCTGATTTATTCAGCGATTCAGGGAAATTAAGGTGATTTATTCAGCGATTGTGTGAAATAGAGTAGTTATTCCGCTCTGGATGGGCCACATTTAAGTCCTGTATCAGTCTGTGTATCGTGCTCAGCTTTTTTCCCCAAAATCGTAGTAGAAAAGGCTGCATGTTGTTCATGAGTTCTTATCTCTCTGTCTTTTCAACAAACCCTGAGGGCAGCTGTGCCGCTTGAAGCTCTACATGAGTCAGTTGGGGGTGTGTTACGTTTGCTTGTTTGCTGTTCTAAGCCATTTCCAATTGTCATCTGAATCAATTCTCTCGAGAATTCTTTTTCACCAGTACATCGTGTTCACTGCATACGTAAAAGATTTTGTTCTATTATTTTGAAGATTTTCATGTCTATTTTTCGATCTTTTTGACCGTTTTTATGGGGATTACACAAAAAAATTGCTTGTTATGCGTAGGTATTCCATAAGAACTTGCTCAAAATCACTCACAGCTGAATGCAATTTGCTGAAGGTATTTATGTTTTGAAAGAGCAACAGTGGCTATTTCACTGCATGTGTCAAGTTGTATTCCACTGATAGTGGTGGCGTAAGACCGATAGATTGAGATTGATGTTCTGGGTGAGGGAAGAAGTCACCCAGTTTGGGGGCTTGGTGCTTCAGTCCATTCTCTCTTACAAACTAAACATCGTTGAGAGAAATGGTTTGTTTTATTTGAATGAGTTTCGATTACTTTCATGAGATTATCATGGATGAAAAAATCCTGGGAAAAGAGTGGATAGATGCATGAAAGTGAAGATTTTTACTGCTGAGCTAAGAGGAATGCACATGAGAGAGTATAGTGAACACAACTCAATGCCACCAGCCTAAAGTACTATGATCCCCAAACCCCTGCCGGGGGATAAGGAAAGTCATTGATTATTTTTGTTTCGACACTTTTAGAGTGGGATGTGCACGTCTTACATGGATGTATGGGGTCCAAGAGTTGATAAGAGTATAGCTCAAGCATTTGGGACCCTGCACATGAAGATTCAGTAGACTTGCCAAGTAAATACAATGGACCAGGATGCCGCATATGCCACTAAAAGTTGATGGGAGCCAACGTAACCCCATTGCTATTGATTTCCCCAGGCATGCCAAGTGACTTGGGTGACATGCACTCATTCTCCAGGCAATATCTCAGGAACTACTCTGCAGAAATTGAAAATGTTCGAGACAGAATGTGTCAAATGTATGATGAGGTGTTGCTATTTAAAAGTAATTGAAAGTACCCAATGCTCCATAATCATCAGAAATGGCTGGAAAACTGTAAATAAATGGTGACGTTTGAAAACTTATCGTGCAATTCGGTATCTTTCCCATATCCAATTACAATAATATTCTGCCGGCTTTATTTTCTAACACATGGATGAGACTGTTGGATAGCTCTCCCAGGCAGAACATATCCACGAAAAGGAGTGAAGCAGGGCAGTTGATGGGGTTACATTGAAAACATGAATAATTAAGAGACGGTAGTTCTTAATTTTGTCAATGAGATGCAGCAAATAAAATTAAACGATGACTCTCAACCACTGAGTTCATTGAGATCAAAAAGGAGTCTATTTTTACTTTACTTATTACTCATTTATATCTTTTAATAGTTTGTGGCAGACCTCTCACCCCTTGGCCAGCTCTTGGTCGTTCTCACTTTGATTTTGCTTAGTGCCAATATTTTGGTTCCTCCATTGAATGTAAAATTAAGGTTTTACTGTGCAATGGATTGGCATTGGGTGAGGGCCTGCTCAAGAAAATGGATAATTAGAAGATTCTCAACACTGAAACTCAATGGATGATGAAACAATTGCTAGTTGAAGGGCTCACGGGTGGATCGAACTTTGTTGTGGGTTGATAGCATTACTCGAGTTGAACTTGACGATGTGTTGCACAGAAGCTTTTTTCTTGAGGTCGGTGTTAATTTACTTTTTCCTCCTGGTGAAATAAGTTTGTTGCGAGTATTAAACTTGGTATAACTTTCATTATTGGTATCATTAGTGAAGTACTTCATTCTTGCTAAGACATGGTATTATAGTAAACAAGTCAATTGCCAACATCAAAGCTTATTCCACCAAATACCACTGGGAAACTATGCAAAGTCTTCTTTGGCCATGTATTTATGCCATGGATAAAAGAAGGAGTCTGAACTAGGGAAACAGAATGAGAAATGTCTGGAGAATTAAGAAATACATGATGTAATAACTTATTACCTATTTACTCTGCACCCTTAAGAAAAAAATGGAACAATGAACACACCCATTTTAAGGTAGTCACTCAATGAAAATTAATATTTCTCCTACCCTTGTCACTCCTTTGAGCGCTATTTATTTGCACTGATGTGTTCCAGGCCATGCTAGTGAATAGAAAGCTCCTACAGCATCATTGCGTTTGCCTCTGATGGCTCTAGAGAGAGTGCTTCAAAACAGTTGGGTAGTCATCATGTGCCTTGTTTCCTCAACAGACCATCGTAAAAACCCCATATGTATTTCCACGACAGTGGCGTTGCTGCAGCTGCAAGCATATCATTTTAAATTAAATAAAAATTCTCACATCTGTGATAACTTTGGCAATATTCGAATGATTTCCATTGCAGTTCTCTCCATTGTTTTTTTCGGGATAGCTGCGTCAAGTTTTATTCAGATGACGTTTCGTGGCCTATGCTGGCCACATCTTCAGATCAGGTCTGAGTGCCGACAGATGGAAATGGCCCTGTATATATACCATCCTCAGGTTGGCCTACCAGTGGCGCGACCAATCAGCGTCGAGGACCCCGATTTTGGCGCGCTTTTGCGTATGAGTCTCTTCCAAGCGGTGTTCAGTCTATGCCCATCATCTCTATTGAAATTGTCTGCTACTTTTTCAGATGCTTTTGCGTATGAGTCTCTTCCAAGCGGTGTTCAGTCTATGCCCATCATCTCTATTGAAATTGTCTGCTACTTTTTCAGATGATGGGCATAGACTGAACACCGCTTGGAAGAGACTCATACGCAAAAGTGCGCCAAAATCGGGGTCCTCGACGCTGATTGGTCGCGCCCCTGGTAGGCCAACCTGAGGAAGGTATATATACAGGGCCATTTCCATCTGTCGGCACTCAGACCTGATCTGAAGATGTGGCCAGCATAGGCCACGAAACGTCATCTGAATAAAACTTGACGCAGCTATCCCGAAAAAAACAATGGAGAGAACTGCAATCCAGCGCTGCGAAAGCCTCAAACAGAGATTTCCATTGCAGATGAAACTCTTCTCTGTTTATAAAGCTCAATATCATCCTGCCATTATCCATATTTTGTTCCTTTTTAGTTTATTACACTTCTTATTTTCCATTTTTCACCTACAGTGTTAATGCGAACCAATATAGGGTTGGTGACGTTTGGCACTACATGCTTCAGCTATATGGACATACATTGTCACTGTGATTCAGGCCTTGTAGCCTTGTGTAACTACCTTGATAGGTGGTGGCACGAAAATGACACAACAGTTTCATTTCAATGATTTGACATCAAATTATTTCCATGAAACTCCCTGTTGCCAACATCTAAGGGCTATCCAAACCACGAGCGATGTATTGACGCTGTTAGAAAATTGCCGATAATTCTGTATTCCATGTATCATCAAATCTTTCACGTAAATAAAGTAACGATTTCATTTGGATTCATGGAAGATATATCACATTTTTAATTGTATCAGCAGTGAGGGGTGGACAGGTAAGTGTTGGCTAAATAAACTGGCAACTGCCTGTAACAGATTTAATTCCCAAAAATTGTAGCTCATAACCACAATGCAGCCATACATTCAGTGCAAGTGGAGTAGAATACTTAATGACACAGTCAGCATCAGCTATCAGTGGCAGCTGCATAGTTCAGAGCGGAACAGTGTGGCTGCTGCACAATCACAAAACTAACCTGTTGTTTGCAACAGTGATTTGAGTCAGATGTCTAAACGGAACGGTTAATGCTGTAGCCATTTTGCTCAGAGAAGACTTCCTTCCGCTACTCACTTTGGTCCACACAGCTGCCGTCAAAATGAGGCATCGATGAGTGTTGGGCAATGAAAGAACTTCAATTATCACATCCACGTTGATTGTCAATAATGGCGTGATACAGCCATGGATAATGCCAAGCTTTTGGGAACTCAGTGGTAATACCCACATTCATAATTACAGGTTTTGAATGCAATCGATGACTGGATACAAAACATTCAGCCATGTTTTTGTTGCGTAATATACTTTGAGTTATTTGTTTTAAAATGGTTATCTATTTAATTTCCATGAGATGCATCATATATTAGATGTTTTTCGATATTAACATTTACATCCAAACTAGGTAATGTCGGCACATCTTGACCTATTTTTTCCATTTACCAGAAGAACCGGTATACCTATGAAACCGACATAACTTGCAAAAATGTAAGTTTAGGTACACGTGTATATTGAGTTAAGAAATGGTCTATCCAGCCAAGTTAATGTTTGAAGGGTTCTATGCTGAGTCATGTCATGTTCTTGTCTGTGGTGGCTTTTATTTTTACAAAATCCAACTTAATCGGTATCCCTGCAGCTCTTGATGATTGAAACCATATCTTCCGTATTCCTTCAGGTTCATTATTGTTGGGAATATTTGATGTATTTAGTCCCTTTAACCCTATTGCCACATTCCTCTGTGCTTTTTTCCTAACTTATGCAAGATTTGACCCTAGTGTTCCTTGTTGAAATGAGTATAGTAAGTTCTTTAGCCAGGGACACACATGTGCTCGTTTAAGAGTCTACTCTTTGCAAAACATTGATTTTCACACGTGCTGATGACAGTTTTTTTTACTTTTTTGCCACCATGACAGCAAAGTGAATGTGGTAGTTAGCCAAATAATTTCTAATTAATTATCTTCATGGTATCCTCTAAATTAGAAATTCATTTACAAGTAACTTTCTGTGAAATTGTTCCCCTGGAAAACTATTCGGGTCGCAACCATGGCAATTTTTGGCAATGTTTTTTCTGAAAAGCTAGTAATGTTATGCACTTCCACCAAATGAATATTTGTCTTTTTAGAAATGCTGGTAAATCATTCATATTGAAGCCCGACTCTACTGTTGGCGTAAAATTTATTCTACCCTGATGTTGAGGCTGAGAATTGAGAGTATACCTGGGCCAATTGTAATGGAATATATGTCACCTCAGAGCCTCTTTTATTTTTTGTTGAGTAGTTGTGATTACAATTTGTACTGAAGTGCTGTTTCTCAGCGACACAGACTTGTGGAGTGCACTTTGCAGAGCACGTGCGCAATCCTTGCTAAAATGTGATTTGATTAATAATCGTTATAAGTAATTCCTTTGGTTAATTTACAATTTTGTGGGCTCTTTCCACATTGCAGCATAATTTTGGATGACCATTTTGCCGGCATTTTATCAGCATTATCAGGTCCAAACACCACAGAAGCCTTGGCAGAAATTTCTCTGGAATTTTTTTTTTTTTTTCAAAAACAGTTTTCAGATTTACTAGTATAATTATATTGAATTCAAAGCTCTGCATGTGAAACTTTTAGGAAACGTAACGATTGATTTAATCGTTAGCATTATCAAGGTTTGGCACCTTAATTATGGCACATATGTGCTGAAACTATGGCCAGTGGTGAGTTGAACTAAAAGTGCTGAATATAATGTCAATTTTGTTTTAGTCCGTGCCATGTACATGTGTCATACAAAAAATTGGCTTGGCCATTATGAACAGAATGAACACCCACTCCTGGCTGCTTACTGGACTTTTCTTCAATGCATATCACTCCATTCATCGCAATGTGTTTACACTGATATGTCCCAGTCTGTGCTAAAAAGTAGAAAGCTCTCAGTAGCACTTCTTCCACCACTGATAGCTTTAGCAAGCACACTTTAAAACAGTTTGTTGGGCAGATCCAGGTTAATGACAACAGGTAGGGCACATTCTTTCCAAGTGTTGTCTTGTAAATAATGGTGTTGTCCAAAGGCACCATGTGTAAGGATACCCGAAAGCAGACACTCTTCATGCAAGTGTTAATGTTTTACTTGTTTGTGTTTCAGATGTGAAGCTGAACTTTCTGAAATACTTGCAATACTGTTGAACAAAGGAATTTTATGGCTTGAAATTGTTGACACCAACCTTGCACCAAATAGTCTGTCACTACTCTGACAAATGCTCATCCTTCTGAACAAATTCTTCTGTTGAGTTGACTCCTACTTTGTTGGTTTTACCTCAACAACCTCCATCTTTGCAACCTCCTCCAGATTTTTTCCCCAAGCTTCCCTACGCGTTTTTCCAATTGGTCTCAATAAGAACTCTTGGCTCTAAAATGTAACCCTCTTGCAAATGACACTGAAAAGGCGAGAAATTTGAATCGGTGTCATATTATATAAGAATGTGGAATTTACAAAGGCTCTTCATTGAAGTATGCTTTGTGAATGTTGCCAGTTACTTGTTTGGAGTCTTTGCTGTCATTTATTCGAATATGTTTTCTTCCTCCAGTGAAGAAATTGCAGCAGCAGCCACCATTCAAGCGGAACTGCCTGGGGTACTCAACGCTGCAGCCGAGTTGCCGGCATGATGAGAGGCGTGCCAAGGAGATGGAGCACCACTCGGACGATGAAGTGCCTTTGATGGCTGAGAGCAAGCAAATGGTTTGCCTTTATTCTGATTGAAATATTTCGTAACCTTAAATAACATTTAAAGCTGATATAGTAGCAATTGGATGCAATTGAAAATTTAAGATAATTAATTTTATTGCACCATTAGGAGTCATGGGAGCAGTTCTATTTTACGCGAAATGGCAAAATTGATGTGTTAATGGATTTTTGCTTTTAAAATGCATGTAGCATGTTGATCAAAGACTCTTTTTAGGGAATATTCATGTATGAATTGCATGTATTCAGTTTCCTATTCGTACATATATTCACCTCTGCCCTGAGGATAATGCTCGAGTCGAGTGTTGAAATGTCGGCATACATGGACCCACTCACTCAGATGGAAGTCGTAGAGAACTTTGAGGTACTCAATTACCCATTGCAATGCTGAGAATCTCTTAACTCACTATATGTTGTGTATATTCTCACAGTTAAATCTCTGTGATGATCCCATCATCACTTCTGGCCCCAGAGCTCGCTTGAACATTCAAATCTATGGCAGAAACGTAGTTTTAAAAAAACTTTCACTGTGGAATTTTCAAATGGATAACTTTTTTCTTTGGTCCTGGCAAAACTTTTATGTTTAAATGTAGAAAAACTTTTTTATTAGCGACAGCAACCTAAGTTAGTTACATAGTGATTGCTTATACTCTTGTCAGCCAGCGTTCACTTGATACACTCCCCTGAAACATGTGGCACTCTATTCATGAGGCATATTTCAGTCAGCCATTTTGCCAACCCAATTTTGGCTTGTAGTGGCATCTAAAAATTAATCCTCTGAAGTTGAAGTACATATACTTTTCTTTAAAATGTAAAGAAACTCCATAGAGCAACATACTGAGTAATGAAGTAACAACAATAGCCTCCTCACATGATGACTTGGGCATCACCTTCAACTCTGATTTCTCCAGATTTTCATGTAAGCCACGCACCATTTTACGTCAAATTCCTGTCGTTAGTTTCTCCAAAGTAAATATATCGATGTGAATTGGTAAGTATGGTGTGGCAGTAAACCCGTAAAGTATTTTGAAGTAATTAGAAATAAAAATCATCGTTTATCAAAGCCTGAGCGTACAACGATACTTGAAGAAAGGCTATATCAGAAACACCACGTGACAAAGCACTTACCGTGTATAGATCGTATGTAAGATAACATATTTTAGGACTGATATGTATTCAAATCTGTATCTACATTGTATCCTGTTAGCTGCCTCAAGGGGGTGTGGCACCTTCAAGTCTTTTCAAAGTCGTAATCGGAATTTGTTTCGGTATCACGTATCTGTAGCAACATTTCTCACTTAATAGATAGCCACTTTTGCGTACACATTAAAGCTACATTGTAAAAACACGACAAAGTATTTGTTACGTAGTGGCAAGACTCGTATGCTCAGAGATTGTACCTTCTTACTATACGTGATTTTCTGTAATGTCTGTTGACTGACCAGGTGACAATTCCAGGTGGCATGACGCAGCCATTAGACGTTTGTATAAATAGATCATTCAAAGCGAACATGAAGAACCTGTACACAGAGTGGATGGCAAGCACTGTACATGAAGAAACTCCCACGGGAAAAATAAAAAAAAAACAGAGTTGACACAGATTTGTCAATGGATTTTGGCATCATGGAAGATGATTCCAGAGGATTTAGTTGTAAAAAGCTTTAAGAAATGTTGCATTTCAAATGACATGGACGGCAACGAAGACAGTGAGGTGTGGGACAGTGAAAGTGAGGACGTGATTTTCTCAGATCTTAGTGGCAGTGACGAAAACTAAAAATGAGAACTATTATGATATAAATATTCATTAGTGATTCACGATTCTATTTCCACAAATGTGTTTTTCTTTAGTTTTATAAGAATAATAACTGCTATTACATTGAGTTTAGTTTTTCGTGTGTTTCCAAGACGTTTCGGTGTTGTTAAATCGTCCCAGCCCACAGCTACTGAACAGAAAGCAGACGAGTCCACCGCTGTCATGTATCTATCAGGTACGGACGGCATTCTGCTTTTATTTGTTGATTTGCCGACAGATTTCCGTAATCGAATGGTCACGGGTTGAAATTGTGTATAGTTCTGCAATTATTTTAGTTGGATATTTCACTTCGAACAGATGCCATTTTTATAGCTGAATGATGTGATTGTATAAAACTGTGATTACTGTGTGATGCTAGGAGAAAAAGATGCACAATAAAACGGGCTGTGCATCGTGACGATATTAAAACGTAACGCAATAAATTCATGAGAAAGATGCACATCAACACTTAACTTAGGCACTGAATTTCTCTTAAAGAACGTGCATTCATGTTATGAAAAAATGATGCAGGCTCAAGGGCATAAAATTGATTTTTTCATAAAAATAATTTTTTTCCTCAAAAGCCTGCCCAAAAATGGGGGTGCGCAGGATACACGAGGGCACGGCTTACACGAGTAAATACGGTAGTAAATTTCCATGGCGTAAAGAACAAACGTGCCGAAGTTGAGCGTATATTTGAAAAACGCAGATATTGTAATTGGAACAGAGAGTTGGCTTGCAGAGGATATTAACGATAGCGAAGTTTTTCCAACAGAATATAAAATCCATAGATGTGATCGATCAGATAGGACTGGCGGCGGAGTCTTCATAGCAGTTAAATTTTATTTGAATAGTACCACACGCATATAAGATGACAATGGAATAGAGAGCGTTTGGTGTACCATTAAGCAACAAAACAAAAGAAATATGCATATATGTTCATTTTACTGGCCACCAGATTCGAAAATCGACGTTTTGTACAAATTAGAAACTCAATTAACATCATTTACCTCAAAAGATAGCAAAAGCGTGATTATTATCGGTGGGGATTTCACCCCCCGGCTCTAAATTGGAAAACCAATAGCATTGAACCAAGTTCAAAGAAGCATGATATAAGCGAGGCCTTATGTAACCTATTACTGGCCGAGTTGATAAATGCTGAAAAATTTCTATTTTTTTCTTTTGATTTTACTTAAGCACATGCTAACTAAGACGGCCTGCAAAAATTGGCCTGTAGAAAAATTTGGATATGATAAAAAATTAATGTTGCATTTTTGCAACTTTGGCAGAATTCTATATTCAATGGGTAGTTATACAACCAGCATTGACCTATATTGTCATCTCTGAAGGCTAAGCTGTTTTTAGTGTCAGAAATTTTCCTTCACTTCCTTATGTTATGTGAAACTTATTACCTCATATTTTAATGGTTATAACCTCCTTAAAACTTTACAGCCAATCAAAGTATATTGTTATCTTCACTTTAAATCCTAATTCCTAATATGTTATATGGTTTGAAATAAATTATTCATTTAAAATACAAGTTTTTTCCCAAAAGAACATTTTATTTCACAATGTGGAAATGTAATTATGATCATTACAGTTTTATGTACAATAATTACCGACTATTTATGAAACACATTAAAGCATTTTGGGTGTAAGGGAACGCAACATTTCGTACATTGGAATATTGGAATAGTCTGACTTTTACACTGCCGACACCTCCTCCTAGTCCTACTTTTTTCTACAATATGGCCTAACTTGTCCTTTCTAACTTCACGGGACAGTGATAAGGCCTCCCTTTTTGAGCATTAAGATTCAAAGCACATTGTGGTTCCAGATAATTTCCTTGTCCATTCACATCACCTTTCAGAAGCGCGACGGCTAGGTATGATTTGAAATCTACAAATGGCATAGGACTTTCGTTGCATAATCTGTACAACTTCCACAAGTTAGTGCAAACACTGTCCAACAAATTAATAAACAAGGGCCACCACCATTTTTTCCTCGAATTCTAGTTTGGTAATTTGCATTGGCATTGTCATATAGGTCCACACCTCCCATATACTTATTATACTCCCCAATCACACGAGGCTGTGTAGTGGATAATTATTATTTATCTTTCCTGCTAATGGTCGGCCCCGGTGGCGGCGGGGTTAATTCCTCGCCTGTCAGTCGCAGGGCCAAGGGTCCCGCCTGGGTGGTTTTTCACCACTCAGGACATGGGTGTTGTTGTTCGTCTATTGCTAATTGTTAAGCACCCGATGTAAAAGGCCTTTGTTGTGCTGTTTTTGCGAGTGTGAGTATAAATAAAAAATAAAACGTTTCGCAGTACCCATCGGAGGCGCAGAATATGTGTTGCTGGCTACTGTGACTACCGAGTTATCATTCCATCGAACAATAGAAAGACCCAAAGCATCATCGAATGCCTGATCCCAGGATCCTCTGGGCTTTTTCCCGATTGTTTTAGTGTCTTCCAATGGACATTTTCAGTCCTGTTGTCTCGGATGGCGCAAAGGGAGACTTTTAATTCAAAACACTAAATAACCTGTATGATGGAAAAAAGTTATTAAAAAATATGCGATGATGAGAGGGTTCATTGACAACCTTGAGTAATTCCACAATGACACTTGCGCCCAAGCCTAATTTCGTGTCAAAGTCATTTCCCTTCGCCCCACCAAATGGTAAAAACTTAAATAAATATCCATCCGATAAGCACCATGGTTTGAAACCAAATCTGATAGACTTGTTTCTAACGAACATTTTTGCACTGTGGCGCCCAAAGTAAGGAACCATTTGTTCATCAATAGATAAATTATGGGAAACTACACCAAGTTGCATAAATTTCTCATTCAAATCGTCAAACAGAGAGCTTAGTTTTGCAAATCTGTCATTTTTGTCCTGACAAGAATTATCAGACAAGTGTAGATTTTCTTTTATAGCTGTAAATTTGTTTCAGCTCATTGAAACAATGCCACACCTTTGTCTTTTGACCAATACATACATATCTTGTTGAGGAAGTCGGCGGTTACCTGAGAGAATCTAAAAGCCCAGGAATCAAAGCTGATAATAGTAAATACTTTCAAGATAACTGAAAATAAAAACATCTTTTTCTGCCTATTGAACTTTGACAGAATCTGAGTAATAGCACCGTGCTGCCGACCAAGTTCCGACTTCCGAACTCATTTAGTCCGAGTGGATTTTGGAAGTGAATGATAGCGCAGGTGACGTGAAACTTTACTTAGTATACCAAAATATTTTATTCTAAACCACAAAAATGCATTTATTGATACAAAGTTTTGACTAGACATCGTCAGAAACGATCCAACACGCGACAAGGTTGAGCCATGCTGAAGTGCCCCAAGCCGCCAAAGTTGCGAAAATGCAGCATTATGTTCTCGATGCAAAGTTCGCATCATGTTGGCTTTCTGGCACAAAATAAGCGTGCCGAGTTATCAACTAAGCACTTGATATATTTAAGAATGAATCAAGCATTTCATAAAGGGATTGGTTCTACTCATGAAAGCACCTTCATGTTGAAAACACGAGGCTTGAAAAATTCAGAGATTTTGAATATTTTTTAAAAATCAAAACGATTATGAAAAACTAATATTATGCCACTAAAAATTGGTTTTAACCTTTAGTTGTGGAATACAGAGAAATCAGTGTGCATACAATTTATATAAAACAATTTTTTTGGACATAAAAATAATGTTGCGTTTTCGCAACTTTGGCCGAAAATGGGTTAATACACTTTCAGACCACTCTCTTACTCAAATAGTAAACGAACCTACAAGAGGTATTAAAATATAAGACCTTTTAGCCGTCAGTCACCCTACAATGATTAAACATGTTGATCCTTGAAGGCATAAGTGATCATAAAGTAATTTTTACGACTTTGAAAACAACAGTAGATTCCACTGAAAAACCCAGATGTATAGTCTACTTATTTAAAAAATGCGATTAAGTAAAATTCAGAGAGATGTTAGTAGCTTCATTCACGAAAATCATAGCCACAATGAAGAACGAGAGCACCGAAGTATCATGGAGATATTTTTTGGGAATACTACATCAAGGAATTGATGAATATATTCCATACAATTTCAAACAGGAGAGTATACAGTTGGTATAACGACAAAATAAGGCGGGAGCTCAGGAGACAAAGGCAACTATACAATCTCTTTGAAAATTCTATCAAGTAACAAAACAATGGAGCTTGCGATGAGAGATATATACGTTGCTCACTGCTCAAAATTGAAGAAAATAATGCGCGCTTCTCTATGAAACTTCAAGAAAAAAATCCTCGGTGAATTACTTGATGAAAACCCCAAGGCAATCTGGTCTTCTGCGAGAGAGCTCCAGGGCGAATCTTCAACAGTACAGTCTTTACTGGATACAAACAACTAAGTGGTCACCAACAGTATCGACAAAGCCAATTTATTAAACCACTACTTCGAGAGTGTATTCACTAAGGTTGACACAATTCGCAATTTAGACATTCCTGACTTTAACGTGCCGGTGGCCTACATAACAATCCAATGTGATGGAATAATTAAACAACTGTGTTCGATTAAAAGTAACAAGTCTCCAGGTCCAGAAGGAATACCTGCACGCGTGCTCAAGGAGTTTGCGCCACAGATTGCACCATTCTTAGAAATTATATTTAACAAATCATTATCCGAAGGCAAGGTGCCCCAAGACTGGAAAATAGCCAACATCACTCCAATATTCTTAAAAGGAAATAAAAGTGACCCAGGAAATTACTGGCCCATTTTGCTAACATCACTTTTATGCAAGATCCTCGAACACATTGTCATTATTATTATATTATGTAATTCCTGTAATTCCTGTAATTAAGTAATATTATGATATTCCTGGATAATTGTAACTTCTTACATAGCAGTCAGCACGGCTTCCGTAAAGGCAGGTCTGGCAAAACACAGATTGCGCTCTTCCTTCATGATATCCTAGAATCAAGTGAATCGATTAAGCAAGTCGACGCGATATTCCTTGATTTCAAGAAGGCATTCGACAAAGTTCCTCACAAAAAACTCATTTATAAATTGCAATCACGCGGAGTTAATAGAAAAATAGTGAATTGGATAAGTGACTTTCTCAGAGATCGAAAACAAAAAGTAGTTATTGATGGTTTTAGCTCTGATATGGTCGAAGTCACATCCGGTGTTCCTCAAGGAAGTGTGATTGGCCCTCTTTTATTCATTATTTATATTAATGATCTAAGTTCTAGAGTTTAAGATTATTTGCAGACGATACAGTTATCTACCGTGAAATGCACTAAGATACAGACTTAGAAGCCATGTCATCGGACCTTAACAATTTCATCCTTGGTGCCAGGAGTGGGGGTTAGAAAATAACTTTACAAACCACAAGAAAAATACAACTCAACCTGAAGATGACGCAAACACATTGAAACCCGGGTCGTGAGTTGAAATTTTCTTGTGGTGGGGGTTAGAGTATAATATCAGCAAATGCACCACAGTTCACTGCCTGTGAAAGTCATCACAAAAATGCCATACATATACCGTGGGTGGAGTAAACATAAAATCTTCAGATACAGTAAAATATCTTGGAATTACCGCAACTTCTGATACATAGTGAGGATTACACATACAGAACATATGTGGCGAAGCATTAAAGAAACTAGGTTTTGTTAAACTTATAATTGGAAGGTCCTCGGATGAAAAAAGTCAAAGAGAGGTGCTACTTCGCTCTGGTTAGGCCACACCTCAAATATCCCACGAGCATTTTGGACTCTGGTCATAAAGATTTAACCAAAATAATTAATAAAATACAAAGGAAAGCAGAACGCTTCGTTAAAAACTGCTACGAGCGTACATATAGTGTCTCACAACTTTTAGAGGGATTAAAGTGGGAGCCCCTAGAGACTCGGAGGCTGCACACTAGGCTTAGGCTGCTTGATAGATTCAGAACTGATATTTTTCAGAGCGACAAGGAGAATATTATCATGACTCCTCACTACACCTCTAGGTCTGACAGATGCGATAAAATAAGAGAAATGCTCTGCTGAACAGATAGGTACAAAAACTCATTCTGTCCGTGAACAATAAGCGACCACAATAAAAATTGAGCTCCGCTAAATACACTCCCATAATTCATGTCACCTTTTCATCTTTAAAAAACTTACACCTTTACATGGCTGGTGACCTAACACCCCCTGCCACACGGCCATGCAGCAGCTTGCGGGGTATTATGTCGATGTAGAAATTGGAAGTCGTTTTTAGTCCTGAGACACTCCAATGGGTCATTTATTTTGAAATTAATCGTCGACACAGTGCCTTTTATATGTTATGCATCTGGAATGTTCGGAACCATATAGTTCAAGGTCAATGCATATCTATTTTTCTATTCCAAAGTGTAATCAGTTTTTTACTTAGGTTTTGTATATTTTTTTCATGTGAAAATAACATGAAAAACACAAACTAATGTTGTTTTTTGTTTTGAATCGATGGATAAATTTTGAGCAAATCATTTGCATAGTCTTTCTATGTCTGAACAAAGTATTCTACATCACTTCTTTATTCCCATGTCAAAAGTGGCAACCCTTTTGCTGTGCATGATGACACTCATTAGCAGTTTCTCATCTCCATGCATGTGATGAGTATGTCTCACAATTGTTTTTGTTGGCGTTCTTCATGTTTCTGTGTACTGGATAAAAATTCAGGGCAGTGAAAGGGTTAATTGACCCAAAATGCACATCACGCCTCCATCAATATGAATGAGTTTGTACAGTGTAGGACATTAAGGCAGAGGACGTTGCTGGCTTTCAAATGTGTTGAAGTGGTATATTTTATTCTTGTAGTAGGGAATTTAGAGAAATCTGCTCTAGAAGTAAGAAATGGGAATGGTGAAATCAATTGAATAAGGCCAGTCAGGCTCACGTAATAAATTGTAATTTTTGAGGAGAGTAAACATTTGAAGCTCTTTGAAATCGAGGGAATCTGTATGCATCACTTTTCACTGCGGCTGAAGAAAATGTTTCAAATCAACAAAAATGTGAAATTAAGGATGTTCAGTGGAAGTTTATCTAATGGTGGTCAGCACTGACATTTTTGTATGGAATAAGCCAAGTCTCACACACACTGTCGGCAATTTTATAACCCTAAATTAATTTTACTTTTGCAATGCTTGTATTCCACGTTTATTCAATGATATTGGAGTATTTTCATATTCGTACCCTCACAAATCAAATTTTGAAAGTCCTTTTTTTGTAGCCTTTCATCTCCTCAGAAATACAAATTTGTAGTGAAAGAAGCAGCTGGTGTTGGTGTACATTAGATTGTGAGTGTAAAGAGAGATTAACATTACAAATTATACAGTCGATCATCATTCACTTGTCAAGTGCCATTAAGGTTTCCCAACTGGAGTACGATGTTTGAGGTAAGTGTTAGTAAAAAGGACGCAGAAGGAGGAGGCAATGATGAGGATATGTAACTCGGGGGAAAAAATCTCTTGTGGCACCATCCATATGGAGAAGGAAAAAAAATGACTCCTCTCACAGACTCATACAGGCTATCTACACATGATTGCACCAACCATTCGACCAAAGGGTTATATTGCTGAAGGGCCATTCCCTCGCATAGTAATAGACGAATAGTGGTAGATATTGCCCATTATCACATTTCCTTGATGCGTAACAATTTTTGTTTCTTTTTAATGCAATCCAATCCTGCAATTTTCTCCTCCGAATTTGAAGTATCTTCTCAATATACGACAACTGGTCCTGAACAAGATGGCGGCCGGCACACTGAACTCGTACCAAATGATGACTAACCCCGAGTTTGAAGCCGAATTTTAAGAGAATGCGTGGGCCAGTTATAACGTAACAAACGTCCACTCATTGCCTGTTTTATTTTTTGTTGTATAGTTGCAGTTAAAATGTTTCTATTGCTGTTAAAATTCTGTTACTGGCATGAATGAAAAAATTGCCAATTTCTTGGTCCTCTAGCAAAAATTCTTAAATTTGCAAGTAATTAATTCTGGTTTAATTGCTGTCAAATTTAATATGACATTATCTCAACCTTTGTAAGTGATTTCTGAAAGTTTTGGTTTTTTTAACTTTTTTGCTATCGAGCTGTTGTTAATTTTGTGGAGCAACTTAATTCCTGTTAATACAGTTCATAGAGACTTGATCGTGACACTGTGGCCTTTGTCTTGAATTCAGTATTACCATCCCAGTGTTTGTGGAAACAGAAATCCAAGGGAATGATTGATAAAGAACTTTGATGTCATGCATTTACCATGGATTAACATTCATAAAATAAGATTATGAATTATTTTGTTATGATTTTGCATAAGCAATTGAATTGAATTTCCTCCAAATTAAGGTTTCCCTTTTACGCACATTTTCCTCTGACTTGCTCTTTTTTCCTCTGGCCTCCTCCAAAGTGTAGAAGAGGGGTTGGACTTGATTGGATTTTTTCAATAAAGTTATTAACTTAGTATGTGTGTAATTGATGGGTAACCAGTTATCATAAACTCTTAAGTGATCATAAAGCTGGTGTTGATCAAGACACGAGTAGTACTTTTCACAGATGACAACCTTAAACACTTGACCTATTCAAGTCACATGCTGGAACCATAGGTGAACCATAAGTTCACTCTAAGTGCTTTGTCTATGGAATTTCTGGAAGTCTCAAGATCTTCTCTGTACTCTATTGTTACTGAACGTTTAGGCTCCAAAAAACTTTGTGCTCACTGGGTTCCAAAAATGTTGACTGACAACGCTCATTTATAGACTCATTTAAATTCATTGGCGGCAACATTTTATGAAAAGGGTATTGTAAAGCTTGTCTGCAGGTACGACAAATGCCTCATTCGTCAGAGTGATTATGTCGAAAAGTAACCATAAGTGTCCTTAACTTGTAGTAATAAAATAATTTTTTAGTAGTCACTTGTCTTTTATGTATGGCCTATTGGAGGTCGAAAAAAAAACTGCCCTCATAATTAACACAAATATACAGTCTTAATTTATGTAGTTGGGTACTCATTGAAGATGACTGGGTCGGAATATGAGGGTCCTTTTTTTGTGATAAGTAACTCTATTTCCACAATATACTGGAACAACTTGTGGTACTTGTTTGTTGCTCCTGGTTATTGAACTAGTTCCATTATTACCCAGAATTAGCATACATATATATTGATATGACAAAAGTTTCCTGATTTTTCCTGTTTTGCCATTAAAACTTTATAACTTTTTGATTTAAGCCAAAGAAGTTATTGATTCTGCAAAGTGGTGATTTATTTCTGTTCTAAATTGTCCCCAGTATTTTATAATTATATTTTTTATCTGCTTACTTTTGATAAACGTATTTCTCGTACAAAAATTTGTTGTGTACCTAATTTATGAAATCACTGGCAGATAAGCACATGCATAACTTACTTATACAGAGACTTCAATGACATATTTGGTTGCAATAGAAGTTGTTCCTGTAATTAGTTTGAGCTTTTGTTTTCATTTATTTCTGTCACAAATCAGTGGACCATCTCTTGCTAGTTGTATGAAATAAAATGGTGATACATTTGTTTGAGATTTAGTGTCCACTTCCTAAAAATTAAGATTTGTCTTAATTTACACTTTCCCTCTATTACACTTTTTTCTTTGTCCCTTTCAAAAGGGTAGAAGAGAGATTTCACTGTATGTATCATCATGATGGCTGGTTAACATCAACCGCATGAGTGACATAGTATTTTTGTTGACTTGATGTGAACTGGACTCGGGCTTTTATCGGTGCATAAATCTTTTGGGGGTTATTTTATGCAAGTGTTGTTGATTGAGAGCATATTGACTTCACTTTTATACTGGGGAATGGTTAATTTAAGATAACTAGTCATATCTTGTTGTGCCAGTATTTAGCGAATGCTTTGTCAACAAGGTATGTGTGAGGGAGTGAAATTTCGAAGCCCCAGCTCATGTTACTTTGTTTTTACAGCCACAGCCAGCCCTGCAGTCATCGGCCTCGAGCCCGCTCATCGTGCCGGAGACATGCCAAGGGGGAGGCGATGGGGGAACCGTGGCTGCCCCCCTACCCCACTCAGAGGAGGAGGCGGCACGAGGCGACGACGATGAGTCCTCGAGTATAATTGCCGAGTCTAGTGTGTAGTTGATACTTTGGAGGTGACTGTATTACGCATCGTCTCCAAGTGAATTGCTCAGTAATGCTAGTACGTATGTGACGACCCCTTTCTTGAAGTGCGATGCAAGTGAAGGTATCCTCTGCCAGTGGTCGGTAAATGTATAATTCGTGTAAATATGATTCCTCTCTATTCTCTCTCTATTCCAATGCAGCAGCAGCGTGCTGGCCCCTTCGTCTAAGAGTCGGAGGCTTTGTGATATAAACGTGTCATTCCCTCGTGGCAATTGGCATTGCAGCTGTGCAGTCGAGTGCATTCTTGAAAGGTGCATTATGGTCTCCCCATGCTGTGACGTGTGTGCTGTCGCATGCCTCTCGTACTTTCCTCTCGAGCCACGTGTCGTCAGCCTCTGCCCATTCCCCATGGAGACGAGCCCCCCTTCCCTCCTTCCCCCCTCCCCTCCTTCCCCCCTCCCCCCTCTTACCCCCCCTCCCACTCCACCTCTTTCCTTCTTCCTTCCCCCACTCGCTCGTCTCATGAAAATGTTTTCCCCTTTTTCCAAATGATAGTGAGATTGACCAGAGTGCTCTCCAAAGATGCCTTAATTGCCACAATTGTTTTTGCTGTCATTACCATCGTGATTATTATTATTTTTGTTTTTTTTAAACGATCAAAATGTAAAAAAAAGACCCTCTCTGGCACCGAAGAAATGAAAAACTTTTTTGAAATAACATTTGTAGATTTTTGTGGGAAATGCCTTTTGTGTAACGTGTATACTGAATGAGTACCTATGTGGTGATTTTACGATGTTTTTAAGGTTTTGACAAATGAAATCATCTCTGGCACATCTGTGTATGTGTGTGGATGTGTGTGTCTGTGTGTGTATGTGTCCTGGAGAGGGGGAGAGAGTGAGAGAGAGCTAGATGGAGTTGTTTAATTCTCTCTCTGTCTCTCATCTCCGGTGTCATGTATTGCGTGGGGTGATGTGTGCACGTGTCTGAGCTCCTTGCCAACCAATGAGAGAGGAGGAGGAGGAGGGGTGGGGGGCTGGGGGGGCCTCTCGAGCGAGTGTGCACGTCTGGGAGGGGTCGATTGTTCTCGAGGACGAGAGGAAGGGTTTCCTTCTTCCCCAGTGGTTGTTGGTGGCAATCGGCCTCTCATCCTTATGCTCCTCCATGCCGTCCTCTGCACCGCACGGAATGAGGACACGTGTGCTGCTAACGTCGACTGGGTGAATGTTTCCCTCACTCCTACGTTTCCCTCACCCCCCACCACTCGCAGGAGAGAGGGTTTGCTCATCGCTGTCGAGTCATGAATGGGAAGCTCAGCGCCACCATGTTGCACAGCAACTGTACATGTGGAGGGGTGCCATTTTTTGAGGTTGACTCCCTGAATGTTGTGGTGGCTGAGTTAATATATTTTGAGTTTGTTTTTGGGCCGTTTTATTCGGTCGCTGTGACAGTTGTTGGGACTCCCCATATCCTTCCAATACCTGCTGTTCCCTCTTCGGTCAATTCGACGTTTCTGACCTGACATTTTCAAAAGCTTGTAATGTCTACATGAGTAATTAAAAGTTTGCGAGTCTGGGGATTGCAGGACCCCATTTATAATGAATATTTACATGAGAGAGAATGCTTTCAAATAAATGATGGCTGACTTGTCCATGGCAAGCAGTCTTGTCTAGTGAGAAGTGCATTGGATATTTTTGTACCGATTCCAGTGCTGTGGAGATTTTAAAAAGGTGGAGTTGAATCTTACTTATCCTACATAAATTTTGAATGTTTGTGAATTTATGGTAATCTTTTGTGGCAGTTTTGTGCTTGTGCTGAAAGGAAGATGATCGTGTTTCTGGAGAAATTAATAAGGTCCTGGTTCCTTTTCTATTTTCATCTGCTACATTTACTGTTAGCAATAGCAGATATTTTTGTCGTCTTGAAAAGGACTGTCCATGCCTTTTTGTCATACTTTTAGCAGTCTGACTATGATTTCCAGGTTTGCCAGCTTGGTCATTGACTGATCATGCATCATTTCTTGGTGAATGATTTGTTTTAACAATCTGATGCTGAAAACTAGATGATGGTCATTGTTGCTGATAATTTGTATTCCAAATAATTTATTCATTTACTGTTCATCTGTAGGTGTGGCCTTAACAGCCGTGAAATCAATGTACTTGCATATACGTATCTTCAAATTAATTTTTCTTGGTTAATCAAGTCAATATCTTCTAACAAATCTAATCTGCTTATTTCCTTTGGAGCCAGAAAGAATTTTGCACGTATATTTTAGTTGTGATGCCTCCTTTTTTTTGTAAAAGTGAATCATTGGGATTTTCAAGTCAGGTGAACGTGCAAAATGTGTGGCCTTGCAATTTTGAACTCTCGTCTTGAATGAAGGAGATGTCCAAACTCCCTCACATGCTTCCCCTTGAGGAGCCAGCAGTTATTTTGTAAAATGAAGCAAGTTTGGAGGAGTTGATTCTTTGCAGTCAAAGTGCAATTGCTGGCTTCTTTACAGCAAGTGAGTGGCACGCACCGTTTTATTCGGTGGTGACTGGAGTGATGCGAGGATTAACTTGGAGGCGTTTTGTCTAAAGGACAAAGCAAAAATACCCAAGTGTGGGGCTCACAAATAATCCCCATCTTTGAGGCATGTCTTTCAAATTCTGGCATGATGACGAAGGAACTGAATCTGAAGCATCTCTTCCTTTTGGTCGAGTCGAATATTGGTACGTTGTTATTCCTCATTTTACCTGCAAACTTTTATATTGTTAACCAAGTGGAATGTACTTTTATGTGTGGGTTTGTGGATGGTGAGTTTACCTCACCTTAAGACTCTAGTGAGTGAATGGATCAGTGATTCTAGCATGAGAATGTTGTGTGAGGCGACAGTCAAATTTCCCTCATTTGATAGAAGACAGGGGCAAGAAATTGTGTTGTAAATAGTGGGCATGTTTTTGCAACTTAAGCTTAATTATGTGCCAATTGCAACCCATGAAAGTGAATCACCCAATGAATGAAATTCTGAACAAAAAAATTGGTGTGGCATTGCTGCTTTCTGGCAACATTGGAATCCTAGAAAAATGTAATATGAATACACTTCATATTGCATATGTAAAGAGACACGTATCACTTCATATTGCGTATCTTCATATTGCAATAACGTTGCGTATCTAAAGAGACTGCTTAAGAACTGAGAAAAGTGCTCTCGTTGCATTTTGCCTTTCTCCCTTTGGAAGGTCTTCCCTTTGAGGAAGGGATTTTTCTAGTGTCAACTCAAGGTGCTCATCCCTTCTCTGGCCCTGAGTAAGGCTTCATTTATTTCTTGTTAGGTAAGACATACCACTGTCATACTGTACGTGTATTGATTTGTTTCTGTCATGGAAGATGAAATTGTCTCCATGCTGTGTGGCAACTTTTAATGCAGTAAAGACATGAGGTCATTGAAATATTTTTTCAGAAAAGGAAAGACTATTTTTTTGTGTTTAATACTATCATGAAAAAAATTTTCTTCAAGAATTTAGTTGGATGACATGTTGGCATCTCTGGACATGATCTCTTAATACTGGTGTTCATTCCAAATTTGAAGTTCATCATTACATTGTTTTTGAGACACTCCAATAGTTGATAAATGCAACAAAAACAAAGGTATGGGCCCTCGTGACAAGAAGACACTATTAGTCCATCATTGGTATTACCTGAGATATTAAGTGTTTTTGTGCCACCCCTGTCTTGTGGGAGACTAGACATATTTGTTATTCTTTCTTTGTCGATATCTGTTGTGGCTTAAAAATATTGTATCTAGGATATCAATGGTATGTCATGAAATAACAGCACTGCCCAGCTTGCCAAATTTTGTCATAACCTCAGACATTGGGTTGCTTTGCTTTTCAAAATGGGAGGTTATTTGGAATTCTTACCTCAAATCGACCAAAAATTAACTTATCAAGATGTGTGCATCGGCCAACCTCGTATTCTCCTGGCCCCATGTAAATATTTCTGACAATTTCTGAAAAATATTTTTGAATCCTTGTTTGGCATTCCAAAAGTTGTTTTTGAAAAGGCCTTGTTATTTTATGTTGCCAAAAATTTTGAGGTAATATGGCTCGTGTTTGCCGAGATGTGTTGCCCCCGAGGGAATTGGTGGTTGCCTTGTGAATCATGCGTGAACATTATGATTAGTGTGTATGTGCCCCTTGAAACTTGCAATGCAAATGAAGAGTCTTGCAGTAATGACACCCTCACTGGTAGAGGTGGCGTTTGATTAGCTCTTTTAACTTATTTTATTGACCATTGGTCTGTTTGTTAAATTCGTACCTGTTTGACTCTGCATCAAGTCAAAATCTATTGTTTTTCCTTTCCGAGAGCTGCCCCAAGTTTTTTTTTTTTTAATTGGTTTGTTCTATCATACAATATTTTCTTGTCGCCAAGGTTGGAGTGGAAATGAGGCGGCCTGCATATATGAGTGTGTGCGTTTGTTTGGAGGGATGTTAGTTGAGAAGAGGAAGGGTGTGATACAAACCTTGTTGCAGTTTTCAAATTTTAGAAAGGTGTACATACCTTTATCAGCTCAATTGTTGGCTGATATGTATATTAAGATGTTCTTGTACTTTCATTATTTACACTCGCAGTAATGCTGTATTGAGACATTAAATATATATTGTTACGTACAAAGGTGTTGTTTTAATCTATTTGAATGTCGAGTGGAAAGTGGTGGAAATCCTGTGCTTGCGTTGTCATGTTCTGCTTTCGCTTCCTGAGAGAGATGCATATTGAATTTGCAAATGCTGGTCTATGGGTGTGGATTTTGACCCTTCTGAGCCACAGGTTTCACACGAATGTATCCAGTGCCTCAGTATTTTGTAATTTATTCAAAACATAGTCTGCACAGCAGTCATTTCGGCCATTTGAAGGTAGCATTGGCTCACTTGCAGAGGCAAAGACAGAATGCTTCACTGAAATGTGCCTTGTTCATCCAGCCAGGTAGATTATCTACAATATCCTATCTATGTATTTTGCTGCGTGAAACAACGGTGCAATAGTGTGTGTACAGCTCTTGGAAATCATTGTACAAGGCGCTGTTGTATACATTTCATGAGCAGGGGTGGGGATGAATGGTGTGAGATTTCGTTGTATAGTGTAATAATAGTTTCCTCTCTTCAAATAAATTAATGGGGATGTAATGCAAAAAGTATTCAATGGGTGTGACATTAGTAACATGATGCTGGTGAGTAAGTTGTTGATTAGAAGCGTTGAGAGGAGGAATTGGAAGAGTGTCGCCTTAGTATGTTCCATTTTCAAAAATTTCAGGTATTGCTTGTCATGAAAATGATGCAATAGCGTTGGAACTGTTGGCGAAGATAAATTCTATTGTGTTCTTTTTATTTGTTGATAAAATTACATCTTATAAAAAATAAAAAAACCATCATCATCATGTCGTTGCCTATTGACTCAGTTATGTGTGTGCTAAGAACATCAGCACGTGCCGAGCACATCAATACCATCATTTTTGGTTCTTAATCAAACAAGTCGCATTAATTGAAGAAAATTTGAATGAAACAGTTAACTGCCTGAAACATGGGAAACAGCTTTTTCTGGCATCATTAACCTAAGTTTGTCTGTATCGCTTGTATTCAATTCCTCTAGATCTCTTTTATCTATCAAACTCGGAAATGATTGAGCAACTTGTAGGTCTATTCTCTTATTTGGAAGTCCTATTATGGCAAAAGTATGTTTTTTTATGATCTTTGATTCATGATTATATATATGAGAAGAACAAAATCGGTACAAGAGAATAAGTACTGCCTATTCCACATGTAGTTGGCGGTATGGACTCTTGAGAAAAAGAAGGGGTAGAGAATTGGAATGGTACCAAATGTCCAGTCTGCATCCTGATCTCTCCCACTTCTTGTCCACTCTTGCACTTATGTCTTGGCAGAACATACTTCACTATTGGGTTAATTTTTTCATTTTAGATTTCATATGAAAGGTCACCCCTCTAACATCCAAAACCACTTTTTCATTCTGATATGTAATGAGTACATTAATTTGTTACGTTAATAGTTACTTATTAAATAAAAGGAATATTAAATAGTGTAAATGTAATAGTCCAGCAAATTTGCGAGCAATATGGTTGAAATTCTAGTTGTTACAATGCCACAAACAGCCTATTTCTTTTAAGTCTTTGGCTCTGCCAGTGGTTCTATTGTCTTGGTGGTCCCTATGGCCCACAGCCATATCCTCGTTTTTTCTTTATGGGCTGCCAGGCGTCTTTAGTTCTCTCTCATTCATTTTGTTGGCTGAGTCCCTTGACTGTACAATTTTATTCTTTCCCATTCCTTGTGCAGTATTTTATAATATGATGGTACCTTTCTTAAAGTTCACCTGTTTGGTGGGAGGGACTTTGATGAAGATTAGTGTTCTGCATTGATCTCCATGGGGCAGGAGGTGCTACATTGATCATTAGCAGTATGACTCAAAACCCTCGTATTATTGCAGTTTACTTACTGAACATCCAGGGCTCTTTCATTATGTAAATACTACCTAAACCTGGCCACGCATCGCTGCAGCTGAGACTGATATGAAATGAATGGGAAAATAAATACAAGGACTATCGCGAACATAGATTCACCAAGAAAACACATCATTCTATTTAATACCCTGATTTGTGTTGCTGTAGCTATGTTCAGCTTCAAAGCGATCCAATGGCTGACATATTTTCAAGACAATTACTCAAGGTCGAACGCTAGCACAGTTAAAAATGTTACGCTGCACTTTTAATTAATTAGCCATTCATTTAAAGGCAGTGACTGAGCAGCTTCTATTAATTAGTTGTAACAAATCCAACAGGATCCTTCTAACTTTACTTTCGAACGATTTTGTTTTAAAATGAAAATAAAAAGAAAAGCCTACTGAATTGACATCTAAAAGGTAAATAAATGGAAACCAAACGGCAATTTATGTTATTCAAATAATTCAAATGAAAACGGCAAATTGGTCCAATGTATTATGTGTCACATTAAATATCTAATGGCATATTCGTAGTTTTACTCATTAATTAAATGTCTACTCACCATATCTTATTTTTAGGGTATTTGACGAAGTGGAATTTACCTGGTTAATCACTAAATTATACATATCAAGAAGCCATTTCACTGAAATTTTTTCCTGACCCAGTAAAATTTGGTCATTATGACAGAGAGTTGAACCCAGGTCACTCTTTTGTTTTTTTTCGGGTGATTGTTCTTTCCCACACTTTAGGACTCAAATCCCTGTAGAGTAGGATATTTTTCCTGATACCTACTTCAGTGCCTTGTGGAGGGCATTTCAAAGTCTATTGGATAAGACGTTAAACTGTGGCGCCTCTCGCTAAGAGCAGGCTAATGGTGTAGCCGGGTTCCTCCCTTGCCTGTTCCCTTATGGCACAAATCACCTTAGTTGTCAGTCACCTCTGCCAATATCCAATCCAATCCCACCAATGGTATTAAAACTACTTTTCTAATGACACATCATGAGCCTTTTTCATCTTATATCCATACTAGCGAAAGGTTCCTGTTGAAACTCAACGGGTATGAAAAACACTGAATTTATTATCTTAGCCCGAATCGCCATACACAAAAACGTGAACAATTGAACCAGAAACCACCAAACCTGAAATCAGCCGAAGACAGCTCAACAAAGCTGGGAGCGGCAAAGAAGAAAAACTCAAAGTGATAATCGAGGATCGGATACGAAAGCCACAAAACCTGAAGAATACTGAGCGGTCTTCTGAGTGAATGAACTTAATCACTTCCCTTGTTTACATACATATATTTGCATTCAATGACTTATTTCAGTTGCAATATTCATTTGTGATATGGGCGTTAAGTATATTCAAACAGGACTGGAGAGTAGGAGTACAATCCAGCGGATGAAAATGTCAAACGGATCATTTGCAGCAGCAGCCATGTTTATTTGACCAATTAATCCTCCGTTACCTGGACTGCGTCTTAGGCGTACAGGGTAGTCATAATCATTGGTTTCGTTTTTTTAATCAAAAATTATGTTGATTCTTAGGGCAATTGTCGATTTTCATGCATGGCTGGCGTTCATTGAGCAGAATACACCTTGCGAGTTCTTCTTTCGGGTAAGATGAATGTAGTGACGTTATTATAGTTTCCGCCATATTATAACATTGAAGTTTCGAAAAAGACGGGTCAATGTTTGAGCCAGATTTATAGCTGGGTACCCTTCCATGGTAATGTTTTAGGATAAGAATTTTGCGGTACTTAGTGTAACCCGAGAAACACCACAAGAAGGTGACCGACTTTGTTTCCCATTTTTCTTGATATAGGTATCCTTTTTTGATATTCTTGTGTTGGACTTTTTATTTATTTTTTCGTTTACTGCATATAAACACCTGTCATCATAAAGCATCGGTATCAGTTCATTAGAAAATAAATTTAAACATTATATTTACAGCTTTCCGTCAGGAGAGTTGAATGCAATATGCATTTAATTTATCGATTACCCACCAAAGGAATCCATCATGTTAGGACTCTGAGCCCATTGGGGCCCATGGGACTCTAGGCCCTTCTTATACAGATATTCTCTCAACATGATATCATGGGCCTGCAGGAAAAAAATTTATTTAAAGAAGCGTGAGTATCTTTTGCAAATCAAATCTTTGGTTGCCTAGGAAATATGATATTGTTGATTTAAGAGAAAATGCGAGATTTTTCAGCTAAAAACATGACTTTCACACGAATACGAAACGCAATAGAAAATCGATTGAAAGAATTTAAATTTTCATTTATTCAGCCATCCGATTAAAAATATTCCAGCCCTCATCTTGAGTGAAAGTACTTTTGAAAAGCAAAAAATAAAACCACTGCACCGAACCCCATGATTAGCATGGACCACCAGCCCTTGGGGGACCCTAAGGGCTTTTTAATATATTTTAATATATATATAATATTTTTAATAAATTTTTTATACATAACCCACAGATATATTTTCTATCTACATGCCGAATTTCAGCTCAATCAGTTTGGTAGTTTTTGCGTGATTGAGTAACAAACGTCCAAACATACATACCCATCATGCCGTTCCCTTTCGGAGTAGGCACAGTCAAAATGTTTCACTCATTAATACATAATTGTAAACCTAACTCTGCTTCAATAATTTCCTCCATACTGACCTATCCTTGCAAACCTCTTTTGCCTCATTTACTCCCATACACTGCTTCATACACGCCCTCCTGTTTTTAAGACTCCCTAATATTCCTCCTCCTAAGAATTTCCTCAACCACATTCAACCACAACTTTCTCGGCCCACCTCTACCTCTCACGCCACTCATTCTACTCTCATATATCTATTTCGTTATTCGACTCTCATCCATTCTTTCAACATGGCCAAACCAATGAAGCACATTTCTTCTATGTATGTCCATTATTGGAGTATCTAACCCACATTCACATATTACCCACTCATTCCTGACTCTATCCATCTTACTCATGCCGTAAACACTCCTCAGATAACTCATACCCACGGCGTTTAGTCTACTCTTATGTCCATCCTGACCTACCCATATTTCACTACCATACAATAAAGTGGGGAGAAGTACACTTTTGTACACGGCGATTTTCGCTTCCTTAGACAGGCACTCATTCCTGGATATGCTCCACATACTACCTACCACTTTCCTTTCAGCATTCACACATCTCTTTATCTTCTCTTCTATCCATCCATCTTTCACAAACATCTTAGCTAAGTGCACAAAATCATCCACTTGTTTAATTACTTCACCATTTGCCCTCATCATACAGTTATTCTCCCCATTCTCCTTACCAAAAACTACTATTTTAGTCTTGCACGCATTTACCTTCAATTCCATTCTCTCCGTTGATTCACAAAACTTATCTATGAGCTTCTGTGATCCCTGTTGACTGACTGAGATCAAAACAGCATCACCCGCTTATAGAAGAACTCGTAAGTTTACATTTCCAATCAAAACACCGTTGTTTTCACTACATGCGTCTGTAACACATTTATCCATAAATATATTAAAAAACCATGGTGACATTACGCATCCTTGCTTTACGCCCTGTTTTATTGCAAACCAATCACTCAGAACTCGGTTAACTCCCACACTTGCCATACTATTATCATGCATCGCCATCATAACATTCAATAACTGCCCATTCACTCCATTGTCCTTCAATACCTTCCACAACTTCTTCGTAATTACACTATCGTAGGCCTTCTCTAAATCAATAAATGCACAATACACTTTCTTTCGGACGCCCATACATTTTTCAATCACTTGCTGAAGCGTGAAAAGCTGGTCACTACATCCTCTCGCAGTCATAAACCCTCACTGCACACCCTATATTCTGTCGGAAGTAATATTCCTCACTCTTTCGATTAATATTTTACTGAGCACTTTTCCCGGGATACACAATAAACTAATGGCCCGACAATTATTACATTCGGTCTTTCCTCCCTTCCCTTTGTACAATGGAACGATGATGGCATTCTTCCAATCCGCTGGAACAACAGAAACCTGTGTGCTTTAATTATATAGTTCACGCAGCCTACAAATTAGTAATTTACACCCACACTTCAACATTTCACTGGATATCCCATCTATGCCTGCAGCCATACAAACTTTCACATTTATAATATTAGTAGGATTATTCCTTAAACCTAATCAGGTTTAATCCCTTGAATCAGGTTAGATCCCTTGAATTTCAACGAATAGGTTCGTTGAAATTCAAGGGATATTGAAAATAAGTCTATATGGCCTAACATTGCGCATACAGTGTACAGTTGGCCACAATGTACTCTATACGGCCGATACTGTCAACTAAATGTGGGACAGTACATTAGAGGAGCTCCACATCATGCATAAGCAATATTAATGAAGAGCTTGATACAGGAAGATCATTTTCTTCATTGAAATGGAACACATTTTAAATGCACGGGAAAATCTTAAACTTGAATCACTGGGCATTTTCAAAAATTTACATTAAAGGGATTTATTTTTCCTACTATCCCTAGCCATCTTTTTTTATCCCTCATAGTTTTCTTCCTACATGTTTAAGAAAAATTCTCGGTTTTTGGGCTCCAGCAATTGAACAGTGAGCTAGAATTAAAAGTGGATTTTAAATTTTTTATCAGGATTGAAATTTCTTGCAACCTACACATCATAGTTTTCTCACAACATGTCTCCAAAGTTTGAATGTAGTAAAATATTTCCAATTTTCACAGATTTCTCTTTATTCTATTTTTTTTACTCTTGAAATACTATACATATTTCACTTGTTATTCATTTCTACTGGAACACTGTGAAAAAATTTGGAAAATATTTGAAAGTTTTCCCTGTAGATCTTGTAGGGATAAAAGGAACATATGGTGTCCAACCACAAAAAAATGTACAGGGAAGGAGAATGCTTCAGTAGTTAAACTGGCTTAAGCACTTGGCTGACAAACCTGGGATTCAGATTCCAGTCTAGGTGAATGGATTTTCCTCAAAGGAATTAATGAGCACTCGCTGGTGACTCAGTAAAGGTAATACCGTGGCTAATCTCAGTCATCATCATCATCATATGTTGTCTGCTCGTGCCAAGCTCCTTGTACGGACCTTGGCTCGTGCTGCCCTTAAGAAAAAGTAGTACTGGAAGTATTGAAAAAAAGTACTGGTAAGTACAAAAGTACTTTTTTCACGAATACTAGTATTAGTATTGACAGTAGTATTGGGAAGTAGCATTTGAGTACGGGAGGTAGTACTCGTGTACTAAGTACTCATGTACTTAGTACTCATAACTAGTACTCGAGTACTAGAGGTATTACTGAAAACTAGTATTGGTGGACAGGGCCGCCGAGAGCACAGCTGGGCCCGGGGGCAAGTCCATTGTTATGCTGGTTAGCGGGCTCCCTCCTTTCACACCAACAATCACTGTGGCACGGGCCCTTCCTGGCCTGGGGCCCTATCCAGTAACGTCTCCTCCTTTCCGAAATTTCGGAATCGAACTTTCCGATTCCGTCTCCGTAACTCGGAAGCTCTTTTACGGGATCCACTATGCTTTTCAGGATATATCACGAGCCCTTCCCCTTCATCGGAAGGAGAGGCGGAGATTGCTCCGAAGTTACCTGAAATTACTCCGAGCTACGTTACGGAATGCATGACGAATCTTCCCGGAGCCAATGGCTGAATATCATCCGGCAATTGTTTATCATACCCTTGATCATACCATTGAATATGGAGCGCGAAGGAGGAGGTAAGTGAAAAAATGTTAATTTTAATAAATTTTGTTGTTCTAGGTCGCAGACAACTATATTGGCCAATTCTCTCAGCATTTATTTTTATCCGTTAGTATCTAAATCGCAATATTTAACCTTGGTATTGGGTAATTCCACCTTCAACATCTGCCAGGTATGCATGAAAATCGAAGGTAAACATATATGTACCTACTATAGTACCTAATGTAAACATTAAGTATGTTTAACAGATAACATAACATTAAGTAAATATAAACAGGAGTATGTTGATCCCTAATAGAAACCGTTTTCTTGGTTAATATAATCCGCAGTTCATTGATGACGTTTTTCTCTCACTACGACGTTGAGACGGCGTATTTTCTGGTGATCAATTATTTTCTTACGATTGTTACACTCTTCCTCCGTTGGTTAACAAAATATTGTTGCTTAAAATGCAACGTTATGTTACTGAGGAAAGGGTTCCTTCCTTGATATTAGTTTTAATATTTTGATGGATTTTTCCTGGTGACCTAAGCTAATTTTAACTCTGAGTCTTTGTAATATCATATTTTGCTCTGTAACTGAAGTTTACCAAATTCACTGCTGATACTGGCCCAAGTGGTGCTTCAGTACGGGTGACACCCGGGGTGTCACAGGAGCAGAAGGAAGAACTCCCAAATTTCATGGTGGAAAATCCGGGGTTGGCCACCAACAAAATCCTTGGCCCTCAAGCTGCTGCCCAGAAACAGCGGCTTTGGGCACAAATTGCCCAAAGGCTGAACGCCTGCTCCAGTGGTGCTACTAAAACACCAGAAAAGTGGGCTAAGGTAATATTGTGCTTAAACTAATCTTATAACATTGTTTTTACCTTGCTTTTATTAACAGTATTAGGGATATATGAATAAGGCAGGTTTGGCAGGGCTGGCAGTGTGATACCAAACTAAAAGCTGCCAGAATCAAAGCGCATGCCAGAGGGACAGGAGGAGGACCATCCCTCAAGGTTACAGCCCTCACCCCTCTCGAGGAGACTTTGCTGGGGTTATTGGGCCAAGTGGCAGTGGAGGGTCACTTGGATGTATCTGACTCCATGCAGGTAGTACTATTTGCTGAATAGTAAAAACCTATACAATTGAGTATGTAGGCCAAAATTTGTTTTAATTGAGCAGTCACAATAAATATAACCAGAATGCAGCAGCTAGATAATGCTGACAAAACAACATAGATAGAGATAATAGTATTTATAGCTTTTTGGTCCACTCTTTCATCCAAAACCAAACCAGCAGTACTGACAGCCTCTTTACACGAGTAAATATTTCAATGTAATATGGTCAAAATTAGGGGAATGGACAATATCCCACGTCATTCAGAGTGTTGAGTGCAATTCCGCCTCGATAACCTTGAGCTCCACTCTCAAGTTTCAACCCAGCTGCGACGCAATTCTTTTATCAACGAATGCCATGCATGATCGTTTTCCTGTGATGCTAGATATTATTCATTTCGGACTGGTGCGGGCATATTGATCACTTTGTCGCAAAGATGATGACGATATTTGATGTGGGTTAATTAGAGCTATCCAACAGGGTTGTTATATTTTATCTAAGTTAATTAGTATGCTAGATATTTAATATTAAAATGTTTTTCGGCTGTTGTGGGTTACTTATTTGCTTCATCGCAAAGATAAGTACATCATTTGATGTGGGTTAATTTGGACTATCAGACGGTGGCATTATATTTTATCTAAGTTAATTAGTATGCTAGATATTCGCGTTTGTTTATAAGTCACGTGACTGTGCTGAAAAGATATTTTCTCACCTACTCACTTTGATTGACAAATGGCATCCAGTGTATTATCAAGTATGTCTATAAGATTTTATGAAGTAAAAACCAGGATCATTTTACGATGAAAAGATTGTTATCACTATTTATTATGACGTTCAGACGTGGGCTGTATTTTGTACCTTATCCAATATCTATCAAATTTCGTGACTGCGAATGCTACAAACACTTTAGAATGAACGACCATTGTCGTTCCACTGCACCACTGCAGTTATCTCTTTGAAGGTTAAGTACATATGAAAGCAGTATTTAATGCCTTATCTAATTTATGTCTAACTTTGAGACTCAAAGGAAGTTTTCTTTCCTACACAAGAAGTACAAGTGAAAGGATAAGTCGTTAGAACTGGAGCCCATCGAAAAGGAAGAATAATAGAAATCAATGAATAGTTATATCAACAGTTTATTAGTTCAAAGAGCTTAATACATAATAATAAATCTATTTATAATGGTCCCTGAAAGACAAGTTTGTTAACCAGTATGGAACATGTCACTATGACTACTCACAGATAGCCAAATAGATGATATTGTGGTCATTTTATTAGACATAGATATTATGTGATTATTTTATTTAGACATAGATATCCTTTACATTTTCAATTATCATCTGAAACCACTGAACAATGTATAATCACATATTCCTACTGTTACCTTGGTATTATCAAATTTTGGGATTAAACTGTTCATATTCCGTCAAACTTAATCACCCTTGCAATTAATATCATTTGCCCTGGCCAAGATAATTATAAGGTCACTCTAGGACACTTTGAAAAACATACCACAAGCAAAGTAAAGTAGAAGAAGAAGTTTATTTGTTCCATTGGGTATCATGCATACCATGGACATCGTCAAGTGCACATATATATTTTTAAAAGCAGATACATAAAAGTACAAGACAAGCACAAGCAACATACAGTGAAACATACAAATTACAAATAGAGCTCCTAATATAGCTCTTCATCTTCAAAAAATTCACAAAGTGAATGATAGGCTTTCTGCTCAAGAAGAGATTTGACCATTCCCTTAAATCATGGTAGTGTTGAAGTACACCTTACCCTAGCAGGGAGTTTATTATATATTTCAGAAGCAGAGTGTTGAGGTCCCTTCAGACAGAGAGTATATGCATAATGCTGATGATGTATGTCAATACATTTACATTTGGTGTTTATGGAAGTTAGAATTAACAGGGAAGAGGTGAGGAGATCTCTTAACAAAGATTGCACAGATAAGGATATAAACTGAAGGAAGAGTTAAAATTTTGAGCTCTAAAATGAGTGGCTTACCAGGGGTGTGAATAGGTAATCCACACACAGCCTTAATGGCTTGCTTCTGCATGGAAAAGGCCTTAGAGGCAACAGACGAATTTCCCCAGAACATAATGCCATATGATAAAAGACTATGCACCTTTGCATAATAAAATACCTTAAGAGTATCAATGGCTACTATTGGGAATAACTTTCTTATCATGAAGATACCCAATGCCAGTCTTTTAGTTAGTTTAGTTACATGAATAGACCGATCAAGTTCATTATGTATAAACAGCCCAAGAAAGTTTACTGAGCTCACTATAGAGAGACTCATATCAGTATTCAATTCTTCAACAGCACATGATCTCTAAGTATGATAGTGAATACAGGCTGTTTTGTTGCTGTTTAATGCCATGTTATTTTAAGCGCACCATTCCTGCATTTCATTGTAAGTTACATTAACATGTTCACTCAAATTAAGTTTCTTATTGATAGATATTAAGCTTGAAGTGTCATCAGCATATATTACCAGCACACTATGAGTAAAACATTCAGGAAGATCATCAATTAACAAAATAAAAGGAAGAGGGCCAAGAATGGGGCCCTGAGGAACCCCAGCCTTAATTACCCTTGGGCTGGAATTGACGAGGCTCTCTTCTTCTTGGGCTGGAATTTACTGGTCCATTGGGTGTACTATGATTATAACAAACATACTGAGATCTATAAGACAAGAAAGACATCAGCCAGCTACAAGCATTGCCAGATATTCCCAGGCGTTCAAGCTTAAGTTTAAGCATATTATGATCTACACTATTGAATGCTCTTTTTAGATCAAATGAGATACCCATAACACTGTGTTTATCCTTAATACCACTGAGAATACCAGCAATATATTGAAAAATGGCTGTTGTCATAGATGTTCCAGTTCTAAAGCCATGTTGACAGTCGTTTATCAGCCCAAAGGATGACAAGTAACTATTTGAGTGAGTATGGACGAGTTTCTCCAATATCTTTGAAAAGACCGATAAAACTGAAATTGGCCTGTAATTTGTTGACTGTATTGATGACCCATTTTTAGGAATTGGTATCACTCTTGCTCATTTCAGGGTTGTGGGAAAACACCCAGAAATGAATGACTGATTGATAATATCACACAATGGTAAAGGTAGGTATAACATCAGCAGAAGCTTTAATGACCTTAGAGGGAATCCCATCTGGCCCAACAGAAGAAGAGATATTTATAGAATTGATGGCTCTCCTCACTTCAGAAGGAATAGTTGGGGACAAAAAAATGAATGAGGATGACTGCTTACTCAAAGGGACTAAGTCCCAGTATTAGATTGAGAAAGAGAAGAATTATTATTACAGAATTATATATTAAAAGATTCTGCAATTTCTTGTGGATCTGATACCATTTCCCCATCAAATGAAATATTTTGGTTTAGCTTATTAACTGAGGATGAATTATTATGCCTTAGTAAATTTAAATAGTAGATAGTTAGTTAATAGTAGATTTAAATATATTGACTCAATATATTTAGATTTATTGAATGAAAAGAAGAAGCACATCTTATCTATGATGTTGTTACAATCACCCAAACGAGACTGGTGTAAAGTGAAAGTTTGAATACAAAGAAATCAACATTAGTGATTTGAGAACACTCATCCATTTCCTAATAGAGAATGAACTCGTGGTCTCACACACAAAGTATGAGGTTGATGCGATTCAGCAAAAACTTTTTTATTCTAAAGGTTTTATAATGAAAATCTGTATGATAAAGCTCTATGCAACAAGTTATGAGTAGGTCTTACGGAGGAAACAGGCCCAAGAATGAGTATTTATTTCATTCGCTCCAACGAATTTGAAACTTATAGTGATATAAGGTGCATAGCAAGCATAGACTTTCTTATTGTCAGCCACTAGTGAAACAAGAGCAATTCCTTATGAATGAGGAATTTATAATGAGTAATTAAGACTTCTGATGGTCTGAATACAGATATCTAACCTCATATTAAATATTGCTGGCTGTTCTAAATGAATAGACATATTAAGTTCTTATAGACACTGTCAAATACTGAACTGAATCAATCAATAAGTATTTCACTCCCTCGAAATATCAGAATATAGCAATAGGCCAAAATACAGCCTAGAGGCCACAGGCAAAAGAATTTAATTCAAACATGAATTTACCATTGTAACCATCAAAGAAATCTGAGGCCTTACATGACATAACCTTTATATTATTTCTCACAGGTTTTGGAGCAACGGACTGAGGACACCCCTATTGAAATTTTTTTTCGATAATTCCACCTTCACTATTCCTCCCCCCAGAACCTCTAATCCCCACCTATCCACTCTGCCTCCTATTCACATAACACCTACCCCCACTCTACCTTTGGATACCCCTCAAACCACTTCCCCTGAAATCACACCTTTTACCACCACTCCACCCATCACCCCATCCACCAGTTCACAATTTCAGCCCTCAGCCCCCCCAAGACGACGTGTTACTGGCAACATCACCTGCACCACAAAAGACCAGCACTCGTAAAAGAAAAAGGCCAGTTACCCACGGTAAGTAAACCTGAAAATTAGAAAGTTACATCAGGAATGCTGTTGTAGCCATTGCTAACTGGTATTACTTCATAAGAACACATGAATTCATTTGAAGAGGGAAAAATTTAAGCTATTTCTTAGAATGCAAAATCACTCTTAGATGCATTAATGACAATATATTTGCACAATGATACTACTCTGAATAATGACTGGGATGGATTAGATGCCTAAACAGATCAACCAGCAACTTCAACCTCTAAGGTTAATTGTTGATTTTTTAAATTTATCATACACACATTGTTACATAGGAATGCTTACTCAAGGAGGGTTGAATAGTGGGATCAGTAAACATGTAGGTAATATTACCAATCCTTGAAATCATCTCCAATTGCTCCAGCAGGTAATCAAGTGTAATAGAGTGTTTTTAAATCAACTATCCTTTAAGTTAGAAACTATGCTAAACCTAATCTAAGCCTGACCTAGATGAATATAATTCATGAGTTGAAATAACTTGTGTAGGAGAAAAGAAATGAGTTTATTATTCAATATTTTCTGATACAATTTCTATTGCAGACCTGAGCCCTCGAGACCAATATGAGGATAGACTGGCGAAAGCAGCTGAGGAGAGGGCAGCTTCCAGTAAAGTTAAAGCTGCAGCTTTAACTTTGATGACGGAAACCTTTAAGGAAACCTCGCAATTTCTTTGCGAAACCTCGAGGGAGATGAAAACCAAGTAAGTTGATAGTAACAGCATTCATGACACAATACTTTGAAACCCATACCCATAATTTATCTTTGTAGACGGTGAATAATTGACTCCCTCACAGTCCTTGCCTCTCTCAATAATGCCCTAGGGTGGGCAAGAAAAGGCTCTGGTGGCATGTTTGGTATTTGCTCACTGTCCTCTTCTTCCACTGATATGGGCAAACCATGCCCAATACACATATTGTGCAGTATTGAGCATGCATTTATTATTCGTCCTACTTTGGCAGGAGCATACTCAAGCACGGTGAAGGCATCTAAATCTCGATTTTAGTACCCCAATGCACCGCTCTACAGCACTCCTAGCCTGCACATGAAGATTCGTGTAGTTCTCTTCTGGTGACCCTTCTGCAGCAGTGCTCTCAGAGCTTCTGTGCAGAACTCGAGTTGTCAATTCTTATGGTGTTGCGAATTGCTCAGACAATGGTATATTCTCAAGCATAAATGTCTCACATGGGAGAGGGACCATGCGAGTGAGTAGACGGAACTGAGACAACATCAACATGCCATAGCGTTCTTGTGCGATTTACAGCTTATCTTCAAACAGTTAATTTGTAGGACGTATCCTCACGCTTATCCATCGTGTTGCCTGGCCCTAACTGGGCCAGAAAATATCAGCTCATTTTCCCTAATAAAGCCACATTATAAGGCTATGTATTTACTTTGCGGCATCTGCATTTCTGCGAGCCCGTGGCGCTTGTCTGGCCCATCTCAATGTCTGTGCTTGGACGATAATAAATACTTGGGTGATTTGCCTATCCAGTCAATCTCATTTTGTGATTTAGAGGAACCAATTTTGTAGTCTTTTGAAGTGTGTTTGAGACCATAAATTTTTGTATTTATTATTTTTACCTCTCGTAAATATTGAGATAACATCACTTGATTAATTTACTAATTCTGCAGAAGAATAAACTGGTGGTGGAAGCCAGTAAGTTTTCAGCTATGTTACTTATTTTATACATTGTCCTTTTCATTTACAACCATAACTACTTTGAAGGATTTTATGTATGGTCTACGAGGTAACTCCTGGTATGTATGAAATCCAAAATGTTAATTTTTTCTCGTAATTTATGGAGCCATCTCGTAAAAATGCATTCACCTTTCCCTCAAAACTGGAAGGTTCTCAAATTATTTTTGTACATCGCCAATTTTCCTATTGATTGACGCTACATTGACTCTCTTCGTGTTTTGCCGACAGCAAATATGATACGCGAAGAATTCGCCAAAGAGTGACAGTGATAATAAAGAGCAGCATGACTCAGTGTATTACACCGGGAAGACAGAGAGAGAAATGGGCTCAGGAAGATGTGCGTTTTGATAATGAGGAAGAATGGGAAAAGCAGGACAATCAGTGAAGTATTTTCAAAGTGTAATTGCAGAAAGCACACCGTCACAACTTTTCTTGGTTTCGCTGAAGCTGGAGTCAGTGAAAGGGACGATGAGGAAGAAACACACGGTTGAGAGGATGAAAAATTATTTCCAAAGCCGGTGTCTAACGGTAAATTTTTTCTTAAATTTATTCATGAATAATTCATGCATACTCTCAGAGTTACACTGCGCATTCGCACACCAATATTCAGTATATTTCTATAAATACAAACTCTGTAAATTCTTCATGAAACCTGGTCATTGATTGGCTTTTCTGCGTGCATGCGCTTCGGCCACAACCATCATGCTCTCGCTGTATCGCGCACCTCGAATATCATGCTATTATTTAATAAAGAGGTAATTGTTTGACGTTGGAACTGCGCTTCTCAACATACTCTTGCTGTTTTGCTTTAATTCAGAAAGGGATTTTTAGACTATGTGAGATGTATTATGGTCAAAATTAACGATAAAATATTTTTTACTGTCGAGAGGGAAATATCTCTCTTCGTATTTTCTAAATGACTTTATTTGAGGTCACTTTGACATAGATCAATGATTTATACATTAATATATATAATTGGTACCGTGCTTTATATTTAGCATCAATTGTTCGCTCAGTACATTCGTTTGCTTCACTCAAAAACTTTCAGAGTGAGAGGATTACACCTGATTTCTTTATAATTTACGATATCTGAACAAACATCCAAAATAACTCCAAAAATATGAAGCTCGGCCAGATACATGTAAACTCTAATGGGTCATTCCACGTCAGCTCAGCAGTGAGTTGACTCTTGGTGTCACCGATTTGAACCAAAATTTTTGTGTGGGTTCCTTCTAGCATATTATAAAAAATAGAAGCGTTTTTGTAAAAACATTTTGGCAGATCTAGAGACGATCAAAGTTTTGACCATTTTGCGCTTAGACCTTTTTTCTTTTCGCTATATCTCCTAAACGAAAAGAGCTAGAGAAACGGTTGGCATCTTATTTTGTTTGCAAAAGATTTTACAATAACAATCTTTGATCAGTTTGGTAAATAAACTAAATTTTGTTGAAATTGTTTGAATCTTAAATGTTTAAATTTGAACATCAAAAATGCAGCCACTTTTAAATTTAAATTTTTGTCATAGTTTAAACTCAATTGACATCTTTTGTGTTACCTCAGAAACAAATTTGGTAGTGGGCAGTTCACAAACAACCGAGATATTAAACTTCAAAGATTGGACTACGCAACCATTCGCCATGACCGAAGGACCCGTTGTCGGCATCAAAATGATGTACCACTATACTTTGAGAATTTATATCTTAGTCTATGTAAATGTTAGTGCAATATTTTATGCACCCCTTTAAAGATAATTTTACTTTAATTTCAGCAATATTTTTAATTATATGATATAAGCAAAACTGGAGACACGTTAATGCAATAATCGACACCGCACACCCTATTTTAGCAGTTTTGTCAACTTCATGAACTTTGTACCTCATCCTAGCAAAAGCTACGTAATCAACAGCATTGACTTTCCACCAAAAGTTGAGAGAGTTAATAAGAATACAAAAAATGGCAAGTGTCAATTTTTGTAACCCATATTTTGTTGTTAATTAACGAAAATGTTTAAACCTAATCTAGTCCTACAATTTGCAGAGAATCAAAAATTATTGCCAAGGAAAAACTTATACTTAAATTTATTTGTAATTTTTATATGATCCAAAAATACATGATTTATGCCCAGTATAAAGTATACTAGATAATTCTGAAAATATGCTGGAGTGAATGATTGCTGTGTTATTGTAATATTTCCTTTCACAGCGATGAATAGTCTTATCATATCGTTATTTCTATCTCTAGTTTCGGACTTTTTCCACAGTGAAGATAGTTTCGGCGAATCTGGGCTGGGAGACTGTTACATAGGGATTCTGATGTGTTCCATCCATGGGCGCCAGGAGGAGGGTTCAAGGTGGGGTGTAAATGCACTTGCACCCCCCTGGCTCATGGAAAATTTTGGGAAATGATTGTAGCGACTACTTTTGTAATTTGTAATTGGTACAATGTATTTAGAAAAGGAATACATTACAAATTAGAACAGCTAAAAAAACTGCTTTTTGATAAAACTACTATTGTTTTACGTTTTAAACAAAACTGTCAACCTTCTTGATTCAGCACCAAATTTGTCTATAACTGAGTCAATAAAGTTTTAAAGTCAAAGAGTTTTTGTTTGAATCAATTCTCTTCCTGTGAACACTGAGCACTGAGGCCGCTTAATCTGCTGTCTCCCATTGTATTTCAGGTCCAAGTCTTGACCCACCTTAAGGTGCAAAACGAATGTTCATTAGTGCAGGTCATTGCTGGCAGGGTCAGGCCAATCTTTATTGCATCCACTATAGCTGGGAAGAATGGGGTGGCATGTTTAATCAAGTCACCATAATCATTCGGGTTGACATCTGCTTCTATTTCATTTTTCCACAATTCAAACCATTTTACGGCTTCAGCTGTATAATGGGGTAATAGATTGCCGTATACACTTACGATGTTTTCTGTGTCACGTAAAAAGGATTGCCTAGCATTTTCATTTCATTAGGGTGAGGCTGCATCAGTGAAAAAGCCTTTTCTTGTAATTGAGAGAAACGATCTCTTAAGGACAAGACGAGTGAATCTAAGTAGGGTATGAAGATTGTTATCCTGAAGAAATCTTCTACATTCACACACGTGATCAGCCTTGTGAACTTGTCTAGCAAAAACTCGAGACCGCTTCATTTCAATACCTAACTCTTTGCAAATATCCTCTGTCTTCTTAAAAATTGTGGCAAATTCTGTAGAAGCATCTTTCCGGTGAGTTTGATACACATTTGTTAATTTATTAATGTGCTCCAGCACGGCTTTTATATTCACATTAACTCCCTGAATTTTATTACAAACAGGTTCTAGCTTCATGGAATACGTAGCAATTACTACTGGTGTTACTATGTAGTTTGGGGTAGTTGCTGCTACGCCAAGTTTATAAGCTGTAGTCCTGGTTTGTTGATTGGTTGCACTTAGTGCGAGATCCTTTGCAGCTTGCACGATCATCAGAAAGTTTAAAAAAATATTCTAATACTCTTATATTTTGAGGACCATTGCGTTTTGCATAAAAGAGGGATTTTTGGAATCTTGTGCCATCGCGAAGTACTTTCTCTAAAAAGAGTTATAATTTCCTTTGTTGTACCCGCAGAATTCAAATCATTTATGACAAGATTCAATACATGACTAGCACAATGGAAGTATAATGCCATCGGGTATTTGTCATAATTAAATTAATGTTTGGGCTCCAACATGGTGACCAGCCATAGTGGAGCAGCCATCATACCCTTGGCCAACAAGCTTATTAAAATCTAAATTACTTCTGATCAAGAACTGAATAATTGTTTCTGATATTGATTTAGCGTTCAGTTCTTTCTATATTTCGTACCCAAGAAGTTCTTCACGGACAATTGGTTTATTTCCTGCCATTAATTTCATATGTCAAACTCCAATTGATAGCTGCTCTGTCCCTCTAATGTCAGCAGTCCCATCAGCTTAAACGGAAAAAGCTGTCGCACGGTTTACTTCCGCAATGATCCCTGATGTGACTGTGTCGGAGTATGTTTGGATGAGTTCATTTTGGATCTGATGCGATATATACAGGCTGTTTTTACACGCAGATTCCAAATAGTCTTTCAACACTTCATCACCAGATTCGACTCTAAAATATAGCAGATCTGTAAAAACAGAGCCTGCGTCTAATTTTCATCGAAGAGGAAGCTCATGCAGCCCACAAATGAAAATTGTTGATATTATTGACCAAAGTTTTACTCTGTTTTCGTCTACTTCCTCGTGATATGCCAAATCTAAAACTTCAAGAACACTCAGTTGCTGTCTATCCATTATATTCTGGAAATGATTTGAAGATGAGACAGCTTCAGGATGCTACTGGGATTTTGCGTGGGACTGAGCAGCTTCATTAAACCGCAGGCTGTCAAAACAGCCTGCGGTTTAATGCGGTGTCGGGGAGGTTGTCTGGCCAGTGGTGTATTCCCCTGAGCACGCAGTTGTTGGGGAGTTTCCTTTTTTCGCAGGTGGTTGGCATAGTCCCGCAGATTCTACTGCGAAAGGTGGTTATGTTCAGGATGCATCTCACACCACAAAGAGTGCATTCTTGCCATATACTTTGGCTTGCTGGCAGCATGGCATGTGAGGAGGTCGCCCCTTAGGGTTTCCGTCCACTCCATACGAGCTCTCTTCTTGTTGGTGTTATTATTGTTACCACACCCAACTCCACTAGGGCCCCCATCAGAGGGTTATGGGTGGCACTCCTGGTTATCTTCCTGTGAACCAGATGAAACTGCATGTGGGGTGGTTAGCCCCACACACAGACGTCCACCATTGGCCGACACAGCCATTACCAGGTACGCCACGAGGAGGCTGGTAGTCCGCTTTCGTACCCTTATTATTATCATTATTATTATTATTACTCAACTTGTAAACGTCTTCTCGGTTGACATTCTCCGGTCTCTTCACAATTTCTATAGCCTCCCTGATTAATCTTGGGTAATAGCGTATTTCCCTAGATATTAATCTTGTCTCCTCAAAGTGTAAATTATGAGTGGGGCCACTGAGATGGTGGAAATGCGGTAGTTATTATTTTTAATTGCCCGTTGATGCTCTTGGAGGCGTATTTTTTTTTGGGCTCTGTCCCTAAAAATCTGTCTGTGTTTATGTCTGGCCTACATATGAATGTCCACAGCTGCACAAAACTTCATATATAGAGGTTCGTGGAAGCGGGTCTTTGCTTTCAGAAGTACGTCCCCTGTCTTCATCATGCATGTGAATCTGCTAACTACGTTGTACTTCGATAGATCTCTGGAGATTTTCTCCGTAGTTCTAGACACACAAGGGAGAGTGGCATATGTCTTTGGTTTCTCTCTGTTTTCTGACAGGTCAGTGGGATTTTATTTTGGACCACGAGAGAATTTATTTCTTCTTTCCGTGCCATTTTAAAGATGTAGTCATGTCGGAAACCATTTTTCTCAAATGCCGTGAGTAAGTGCTGATTTTTGCCGGCGATGGTATCGGCATCAGAGATCATAAAAGCTCGATGATACAGCGTTCTCATGACTGAGGCTTTCTGTTGCGGGTGGTGGTGCGATGTGGCATGTAGGTAGCGGTCAGTGTGGGTACTTTTCTGGTACACAAAATGACCTAATGTCCCATCTTCTTTTCAGATTCTTCTTTTTTTTTGATAACGCATCTTTGGAGAATACAATCGTACCTCATTCCACGTAAATTGGATTGTGCAGTGGCGAAAAGTATTTAGAAATGTAGGTATAGCACAAAGTGGATGATACATTGGTCTTATTGAAAAGATCAGATATTGTTTAATATAATGAGAGGAGGACAAATTCGCAAACTTTAATGTGGAGTAGCATCTCCCTTTAACTATTTCAAAGAGAATGTTTTTTTATCGTCAAATTTTGATGATTAGAAGGAATGATTTTTCAAAATTGAACAATTTTGTCCTCATCCGGGGTGTCAAATATCACAGATAAAAAATGATAACAATCGAATAACTTCCACCCATATTAATCCTTTGTTTCAGTGTAGATTTGAAAAGTAAAAGACCTTTTGCTTTCATTTCAAAGAGATAATAAAAAATATTAATTAGTTCAACACCATTATACGATGGCAAAGGCCGTGTACAAATTCACTTAGGGTGCACCCTATGGTCATGCTTTTTGATAGTCATTCATCACTTTCTTCTGTATCTCCACCCATGAAGCTTGTTAAACTTATAAACTCAACACTCAACCCGTCAAGACGGAATTAGTTTTCATGGGTAGGAATCCTGCAATATCCTCATGGGCTTACCCTTAGAAAATTGCAAAACAAGAGCGTAAGTAAGAGCATATAAGCGTAGAGCATAATTTACGTTGAGATGTCTTGGCCTATGTTGAGCATTCAATCGTTTTTTTTTTTTTTGTGTTTCAATGGCGACAATTGAGGGAGTACGTGTTTAGAAAGTTCGATGTCATTATAAGTTTATTTAATCATTGTTGGTTGTTTAATCATAAGATCGGTTGACTGCAGCCCTCCACTTTCCCCAATCTAATTCTAGGTACCTTACTTTGTGGTATCTTTGTCTATGCACTTACTTACTCCAGGGGCCACTCAAATCAATTCTCAAATCATAAAACTCAAATCAAACTCAAGATTTTTGGCCTCACCTACAACAGTCCTCCAGTTTTTTTTGTTTTCCGCCATCTCAATGACACCACCCAGTTTTCTCACATCCTTTGTTGCTTGGTCATCCCATCTTATTCTTGACCTTTCTGTTGGGCGCCTTCCTTCTGGGTGTCCCCTCCACACTCTTCTTATGGCTGTATCCTCTTCTCTTCTTCTTCATCATGACACTTTCACCATTCATCACCAAGCCATCTTATCCTTCTGCTTCTAACCACGGCCACAATATCAGGTCTTCTGTATAAATCTCCGGGTTCTCTGATTTTCTTTATTCTCCAGGTTTCTGCTTCAAGAGTTGGTCCATATATTCTTCCTAATATCTTGTTTTCAAAAGTTAACAATATTTTCTGTGTGTACTTCGTCAGTGTCCACACTTCTGACCCATACCAGAGAACAGGTTGGGTAATCGCTAGATATATCCTAATTTTTGTATTTCTTGACAGAAGCCTGCTCTCCGACAGTTTTGACAAACTCCAGTAACACCTATTGGCTGCATTTAATCTTACTTGTATTTTCTGGTCCATCTTATTTTGACTGGTGATAGTAATTCCCGGATACTTGAATTCTTTAGTTACTGCAAATTTGACTTCCAGCGTTGAGTTGATTGGCTCTGCCTCTCTTGCTATTTTCATATATTAGTTTTCCCTTCGTTTACTTGTGAACCAACTTTGCCTTGTTCTTCTAAGAAGACTTCAGCTAGTGCTTTTAGGTCTGTTTTATCATCAGCTACTAGGGCTGCGTCGTCTGCAAATGCTAGTACATTGATTCGTCCTTCAGTGTTTGCACCTCTTGGTAGGGCTTTTGTTGTCTTCAAAGCTTTTTCAAGGGCGAAGTTGAACAAAAGTGAAGACAATCCATCTCCTTGTCTTACCCTTATGCTGATGTCAAAGGTATATGTATACTCCCGTTCAATTCTCACTTTACCCCTCAAACCTTCCACACAAATTTTAGTTAGTCTTACAATCTTTTTCGGGATGATACTCTGTCTAAGTATCAGCCAAAGTTTTGATCTTATAACACTATGCACTACACTCTTTAATTTAGCCAATAATCCTATTCCTCAATCTTCGAACGGGGACTTTCATCTAATTTACCTTCTATTATGTTCTTCACAAATCCATTGTGTCTCAGGGTGTGTCCACTCCATCTTCTTCTTTTCTGAATGGTTTCCATACGGTCCTTTACGCTTCTACTCTTCTGTACACTTCATCATTTCTTATTTTGTCCATCCATTTTATCTTTAGCATCCTCCTCCAGCACCAGGCTTCGATGGCCTTGGGTCTGTTCTGTTCAGCTTTTCCACTGGTCCATGCTTCCGATCCGTGGAGTGCTGTACGAATATTTCCACCAACTGTTTCCTGTTTTGTAGTCCTATCTTCTTTGAGCACAGCAGTTATATTTTTCTCATTAATGCCTTCGTAGCATGGTGTATTCTCCTCTTGATGTCCACTGTGCTTCTTCCGTCCCACGTGATGGTACTTCCGAGATAGGTGAAGGAATCCACTTGCTTTAATTTCTCTCCTCTCCGGGTGATTTCTGCATTCAGCTTCTCTCTCCCGCATATTAGAATTTTAGTCTTCATCTTACTTATTTTCATGTTGTATTCTTGGAGAACTTGATTCATTATGTTTAGTGACCTTTGAAGATGATTGCGATTTCCAGCTGTAGCTGCGATATCATTTGCGATGAGAAGCATGTATATTTCTTTTCCGTTTGTCTTTATTCTGCTCAATCCAATTTCTTGTGCTTCTAGTATGGCCTCCTCCAAGTACATGTTGAACAGTGCTGGTGAGAGGTTGCATCCTTGTCTTACCCCTTTGTTAATGTTAGCTTCTCTCTGACTTCCGTCTGTTATTCGTGTAGTGACAACTTCCTTCCTGTGTAGTTGGTAGATTATTCTTCTGTCGTCGAAATCCATTCTTAGTTTTTCCAGCCTTCTGAACATCTTGTTCCACTCAGCGTTGTCGAAGACTTTCTCCATATCCACGAATTTGACGTATAATGGCTTACTGTATTCTTTACCATTACTCTCAGGCAAAGTACGGCCTCCCGGCTACCCTTGTTCTACTTATATCTCTCACTCTGAAGATGTGTCTTCCCTGCGATTTTTCCTCTCCAAACGCCCATACCCACAAATTCCTAGTACGGAATTCCTCTTAGATTTTACGGAGATTATTCTTACCCACAACTCCTTCTCCTTCGTTAAAAAATTCTTTCAAAACGTAAACACCAGTAAGCTCTCAATAAGAGACTCTCAAATCTGTGAGTCCAGCATTTAAGGTTAGGTCTTCCCCTCTCTCTCTCTCTCTCTCTCTCTCTTCTCTCTCATAGCAGTCATTCACCCGAATGCACCCCTTTTCGCAGAGAGGCCCTGTTTAGCCGACCAAATGGGTCTTCCCACCCGCCACCCACATCAGTTTCAGAGTCGTAAACTGCCCCGAAGACCCCGGGCTTCCCGGACATCTGGTAACCATATGCCGAAGCCCTGCGAGCAACCCACTAAGGAACCTGTGGTCAATTTGTCCTCTCACACCCTTCCACCCTCAGAATCTTCCCTCCTCGCCAAGGGCCTTTCCTTCTGTCCCACCCCCAAATTTGACCAATTTCGCCTTCTTTCGGACTTTCACGCCTATGCGAGGAATATTCGACTAAAATTCCACTTCTCTCATGGTAAAGCCATCCCTTTTCATACCTCAAAGAATGAAACTCTACCACCGCAGAATCGTCTTGCGAAATTTAAAGCACCTTCTAGTTACTTCCAGTTCGCCCTCCCTGCCAACCATCTGCTTGAACTCTATCTGAATCACATTTCCTCCCAACTATCTTCCCAAGACTTAGTGGATTCCCTACCGTCCGCTAAGAACATTTCGCGGGATGAGTTTCACGCTCTGATTTCCTTAAGGTGTTATGAGGAAATAATAATTCTTCCCGCGGACAAAGGCTCCACTACGGTAGTCATGGACCGCCTGACGTACGAGGAGGAAGCCAATCGGCAACTAAATGACACCTCCTTCTATAAGTCGTTGACCTCCGATAGAACCCTTAAGCATCTAACCTGTATATCGAAACTCTTACGTTCTGAGGGCCCCAAGGAGGGCCTCTCAAAAAAGAGCTCGCCCGCTTGACTATACAATATATATATGGCGGAGCATATATATATTGTATAGTCAATTTCAGTACTGTGAGCTGTGGTTCATCCATTGTGCACAGAAGAACTAAGTTTACGAAAGAGAAGTAAATGTTTAAATGTGGTTGAAATAAGGTGTCTGTTTTCATATAATGCCGAACGAAACGTGTTTATTTGGCGAAATGTGTGTTTCAAGGTTGGGGATTCGTTAGTCTGTTAGTTTTTATCGGTTGAGGATGGGGTGTGGTTATGGTGCACCGTGCTGTCGTACTTTTAAAGCTTGGCCCGAAATGTTGCTTCCGGAAAGCCATGAGTTCGAGGGAGACAGCGAAAGACACATTAAAGTGTTGGAGGCACTTCACTCCTGGACCAAGCGAGGACGATGCAATCTATGCAAGAGCGATATAGTGAAGGGAGGTGGTAAAACCAATCTCAAAAACCACCTGCAACGAAAACATTTTGATGATTAATACATGATCAACAACTCCCAAGGATAGCCCTCCTAATCCCCGCACCCCTACTTTCTACTTACTCCCTAAAATCCATAAAACTGGTGTCCCCGGCCGTCCCATCGTCTCTAGCTCACCCACTGAGAGAATCTCTGCCCTCCTTGATTCACACCTCCAACCATTTGTCCGGCGCCGACCGTCATTTATTCAGGACACTCAGCATTTCCTGGGCCATTTTAAATCCCTCCCCTCTCCACTTCCACCTGGCGCTATTCTCCTAACAGTTGGCCTGTGCTCCCTTTACACAAGTATTCCCCACAATGAAGATCTGGCTGCTGCAAAGGAACTTTTCAATAGGAGACCCACTGGCTCACGCCCCTCTACCGGCTTCCTTTTGAAATTAATGAGGATGGTGCTCACCAAAATAAACTTCGTTTTTGGTGGGCGTCATTTTCTTCAAGTCAAAGGTACTGCTATGGGCACGAAAATCACACCCTCTTACGCCTCCTGCTTCCTCGGTCGACGGGAGGAAAATCTATTATCTTCCTCCCCACTGAAGCCACTTACTTGGCTACGTTTTATAGACGATATATTTATAACTTGGACCCATGGAAGCACAACCCTTGACGATTTTTTAAAAATAATTCACATCCTTTCCTTTCTTTCAATCACCACTCTTCAACTTCTTCAATCACTTTCCTCGATGTAGATATTCATTTAAAAAATTACTTATTCGGGGAACCTGTTCCTCGAGTAATGCGATTTATCTCCTCACCTGCTAACACTGCCAGGCCTTCCACGTTGGCCTCACAAGTACACCTCCAAACATACGAATCAATTACCACAGGAGCAGCGTGACACAACAATTGAAGCTGGCTGTAGCGGAGCACGCTCATTTTCATTACCTCCCCTTCAACGACTGCTTCCAAGTAAAAATCATTCACGCCCTCCCACCTGACACGTCTACAATGGAGCTCCGCCATTGGGAGCAATCATATATTTCAATTCTGAATTCTATTTGCACTCCCGGGCTTAACCTCCTCTAGCTTTCTCCCTTTCCCCTCCCCTTCTACTCCTCCCTCCCTCACTTCCAACTTCCAACCAATCTCTTCTCTCAAAAACCAACCCCGCACATAGTCAGACCCTCTACCCTCATCTCCACTGTGACACTCTTCAGTTGTGACCCTCTCACGCTGAAGAAGGGTTCTCGCCCGAAAGCTTCCCAGAGCAGTGGACATCGGTGTCGTCATGGATTGTCTATCTGTGAGTGTCCACTGATATAGGTACCTGTCAATCCTTCCTCAACCTCAACGCCTTGTTGCTAGCATATATTTTTAAATGTATTTCCTTTAGCCTTGCGAAGTAGTGTGCGAGAATGTGGTGATGGAAAAGGAGATCAGTAAGAATAAGGTCATAACGGCATTGAGAGTATTGAAAAATGGGAAGGCTGCAGGCATAGATGGGATATCCAGTGAAATTTTGAAGTGTAGGTGTAATTTACTCATTTGTCGGCTGTGAACTCCCCCTCCCCCACCCACTTCGCCCTCCTTCCCCCTCCCCCCCACCCCGCCTCTTCCATATACCCCCTCCTCCTACCTTGGCTCTGGTATAAATACATGTGAGAGTGTCTGTCCCATCACCTTGATAATGACATAGTATGTCGAAAACATGGTCGGTGTTGAAGTAGTACATTAAAGTGTGGATATTACTATTGTTGTTATATTTTATCATGGATATATAATTTATGCTTACAAGCTTCTGTTGTTCCAGTGGATTGGAAGAATGCCATCATCGTTTCATTGTACAAATGGAAGGGAGGAAAGACCGAATGTAATAATTGTCGGGCCATTAGTTTATTGAGTATCCCGGGAAAAGTGTTCAGTAAAATTTTAATCAACAGAGTGAGGAATATTACTTCCGACAGAATATGGGGTGTGCAGTGTGGATTTATGACTGCGAGAGGATGTAGTGACCAGCTTTTCGCGCTTCAGCAAGTGATAGAAAAATGTATGGGCGTCCGAAAGAAAGTGTATTGTGCATTTGTTGATTTAGAAAAGGCTTATGATAGTGTAATTAGGAAGAAGTTGTGGAAGGTATTGAAGGACAATGGAGTGAATGGACAGTTATTGAATGTTATAATGGTGATGCATGATAATAGTAAGGCAAGTGTGAGAGTTAACGGAGTTCTGAGTGATTGGTTTCCAATAAAACTTGGTTTCCAATGGGCGTAAAGCAAGGATACGTAATGTCACCATGGTTTTTTAATATATTTATGGATAAATGTGTTACAGACGCATGTAGTGAAAACAACGGTGTTTTGATTGGAAATGTAAACTTACGAGTTCTTCTATAAGCGGGTGATGCTGTTTTGATCTCAGTCAGTCAACAGGGATCACAGAAGCTCATAGATAAGTTTTGTGAATCAACGGAGAGAATGGAATTGAAGGTAAATGCGTGCAAGACTAAAGTAGTAGTTTTTGATAAGGAGAATGGGGAGAATAACTGTATGATGAGTGCTAATGGTGAAGTATTGAGCAATTGGATGATTTTGTGTACTTATGTTAGATGCTTGCGAAAGATGGACGGATAGATGACGAGATAAAGAGACATACGAATGCTGGAAGGAAAGTGGTAGGTAGCATGTGGAGCATATCAAGGAATGAGTGCCTGTCTAAGGAAGCGAAAATCGCCGTGTACAAAAGTGTACTTCTCCCCACTTTATTGTATGGTAGTGAAATATGGGTATGTCAGGATATAGACATAACAGTAGATAATAAACGCCGTGGGTATGAGTTATCTGAAGAGTGTTTACGGCATAGGTAGGATGGATAGAGTCAGGAATGAGTGGGTAATATGTGAATGTGGGTTAGATGCTCCAATAATGGACATACATAGAAGAAATGTGCTTCGTTGGTTTGGCCATGTTGAGAGAATGGATGAGAGTAGAACAACGAAATAGATATATGAGAGTAGATTGAGTGGCGTGAGAGGTAGAGGTAGGCCGAGAAAGTTGTGGTTGAATGTGGTTGAGGAAATTCTTAGGAGGAGGAATATTAGGAGTCTTAAAAACAGGAGGGCGTGTATGAAACAGTGTATAAATGAGGCAAAAGAGGCTGGCGTGATGATGGCGTGACAGCCGAAACCGGTCGAAAGTTATCAATAAATTGTGGAAGTCACAAATTTTGTCTTGATTACCATGTATACAATTGTATTTATACTGCGCTACTATAATATTTTTTATACAAGAATGATAACATTTCCGATTCAAATTTATGTACTTTGTTTGATTTCATAACTTTGTCAGGAATACCATTCCATATTCTTAAGCATGAATTTATTGTGGATAACTCGCGCACATTAGTTCTTCACCTTGGAATTTTAAATTTTCTTTTCTCTCTCACTTGTCTGCTCGGTTTCTAGTGATATACTTATACTGATAATACGGGGCTTAATTGATAATTTTTATAGTTGAAAACAGATAATTTAAATATTGTTCTATTTTCCAGTTTCATCCACTTCAATTTAACATAGTAAGGAGTTACATGTTCGTAAATATTCGCATTACATATATATCTCACTCCGGAATTGAACAATATTTGTTATATTTCTGTAACTCCTTGGTTAAGTCAACAAATACAAGGGGACAATAATCGATATGAGGAATTAAAAGATGATTTTGGAGTTTTTTACGCAGCTCAGATGGAATTAGATGTTTAATTTGTTTCATCTGCGCTAATGTCCTGTACACTTTGTTGGAGATGAAAGGAACATGCTCCTTCCAAGTTAGAGAATCGTTAATATTTTCTCCAAACTTTACTACCGTATTTGTATAGTCAATTTCAGTACTGTGAGCTGTGGTTCATCCATTGTGCACAGAAGAACTAAGTTTACGAAAGAGAAGTAAATGTTTAAATGTGGTTGAAATAAGGTGTCTGTTTTCATATAATGCCGAACGAAACGTGTTTATTTGGCGAAATGTGTGTTTCAAGGTTGGGGATTCGTTAGTCTGTTAGTTTTTATCGGTTGAGGATGGGGTGTGGTTATGGTGCACCGTGCTGTCGTACTTTTAAAGCTTGGCCCGAAATGTTGCTTCCGGAAAGCCATGAGTTCGAGGGAGACAGCGAAAGACACATTAAAGTGTTGGAGGCACTTCACTCCTGGACCAAGCGAGGACGATGCAATCTATGCAAGAGCGATATAGTGAAGGGAGGTGGTAAAACCAATCTCAAAAACCACCTGCAACGAAAACATTTTGATGATTAATACATGATCAACAACTCCCAAGGATAGCACGAGCAGTGGAGGAGGCACTCTGCTCTGCAATATTCATAACTGTTCGTTTGTGGACTTCGTGGTAATGATTTATACGTTGACGCATTGTTACTTCGTAAGTAAGTATGCTTAAAAGTCCCACGTTCCACAGGTGTCGAAATGCTTGCGTACGTTAGCCTGTGCCTACGGGACAAATTGTCTTCTCGGCTATCGCTAATTGCCTTGGTTGACGGGTTGGGGTAGTCAAACCTTTTCACACCTGTGCAACGGAGAATTTTTTCGCGTACTTGTCTACCAACAATGCGTTGACGCGTCAGTGGGCCAAAATCCGAAAAAGTTGGCCAAAAGTTGAAATATGAAGTTCGCGCAAACCATCCGAAAACAGCTAATTTATATTATTAAGCATTGCTCTTTAAGATAGGGTACCGTACTGAGCATATAATACTCCAGGATAATTTATGCAGCTGGTCAAAGGAGAGCATGTAAGGGTGATTTTGGCTGCCAAATTTTTCCGTGGCAAATAGCTACATGTTTTTATTTATTAAAGAGTTATTATTTAATATTTTGAATTGAAAGTATTTTTATCCAAATGATTGATCCTTATTGCATCAATTGAGATAAATTTTGTTCCATTTAACATCAATTTTAATATGTTTAACTTTTTTCGAAAATAGTGCTGTTTATTTGGTAAATTTATTATTCAATGGCAATTATCGATGTTATTTACATCAGGCTACATGGAGCCATTTATACTGTGTGGTAGAGGAAAGCTCATAGAACAATTTTCAGGAGGAAATTTTAGCGTTTATTTTGCGGTTTTGAATTTAACAACTATTTTTCATTAAAACTACCTTGGCCACTCTGGGGCCGCCGTCGCAGCAATCGGGAACAATCAAGTATATAAAATTGCCACCCTGTTCCCTCCCTCTGATCCCTCCTGTTTCTCTCACTCTTATTTTGGGAAGAATTTGTTTTAAGTGCATTCTCAGATAGGGACAGCTTCGACTCTCCCCTCGATTGCTTCACTGGCACAAAAATGAACTTCCAAGTGGTTTGGATACTTTTAGTCTACCTTTCTGGCATCTCTAAAAATGTGCAAACAAAAAAAATATATCTCCCCTAGAACAGTCACGAGAAAATGGGCGTTTAAGTTCCCTATATAAACATAGGACCATAGCAATTACTTACTGGAATTATTCTTTCTGGAATTACTTATTGGAATTTCTCCCGTTATTGACTGCCCTCCACCTCCTCCAACAGCTGTTCTGCTGCATATTTGAGGTCAGCCTGCTGCAGATCATCTCGAAACCGGCAGTCCAAATAAGAGTATTTGACAAGGAGGCGATAGAGCGTCTCGCATCCCCGAACGTCGCTCTGGCGAATGGTTGGTTGCGCGACAGCGAAGCTGGTACCATAAATTGCGTCCCAACGCGAGCGATGTCGCGACCCCAGACGGACTGCGTCTTTTATGAAGCTTACGGACGATTGACTTCAACATTTCAGGATCTGAAACAACCTGAGGAGAGACTTCCCCTCGCGCCTCAGAAGGAACTTCTTCTCCTTCGTCCACCTCCATTTCCAAAGGAGATTTTTCGGCACTCGAATCACAAGACCTTTGCAACATTTTCTCCAAGGCGCATGTCACCGCCACAATTGCAATGGCTGTGACATACTGGTCTGCAGAAAGTATAGTGCAGACTTCTTCCAGGGGTTGTAATGTGGTGGGGTAAATTTTCAGAGTTCGCATATTCTGGTCGCTCAGACGGATATGAAGATGTTTCCCTGCCTCGTGGTCTGCAAGGAAGCCCCTGTGGAAGGCTTCGTCCTCATTTAAAACCCGAAAAAGAGGAAGTTCACTCCACCACCGTGTTTTGACTGGCCTTGGTAGTGATTTTGGGGTTTTGTCATAGTTTTTCTTGACATATGCACAGTACCTGCGAAAATGAAAAATCAAAGCTGACAATTCATCAAACATTTCGGAAATTGAAATTATGAATTACCCATTCGTAAAGCGACATTTTCCTCAGTGTGCCTCAGACTGCCATACGAATGTGGTAAACTCTTGTAGCCAAAATTTGTGTTTTACGCTCCTATTCCAAACCATAGGTACCATGAAAGGTCAGCGTTCGTTAGTAAGATTTCTTTGAAGAAGAAACACAATCTATAGTCTGTCTATGTCTGTGACCCCGGTCTGGAGCGTGTGTCCAAAACATCGCACACTCGGCTTAGACAGTAGATCCACTGCCAGTCTACTATTTTTCTCCGTTGTCAATCGATAAACTAGCAGCTTCATTGATCGAAACATTCCAATCAATAAAGCTTGGCCGAATCATTCCTTGATATTAACACCAGTGTGGTCTTCACGAAACTCCTGGAAAAAAGAAATAGAAAAAATATTGTCATTGTATTATTTTAAAATGCTATTTTTACTTGATACCCCTATTGATGGGACTGGTTATATTTGCAAATTTATCTGCAGCGGAGAGTGAGGGGAATTTGCACCCACTGTTTATGGCTTATGGTTTGGGCACTCAGTCTTATGTACGGTTCGTCTTCTACTGAGGTCCAAGTATCTGAAGAAAGTGCTACCCACTTAGCATCCTTGATCATTCCTTCTATTTGTTTCTTCGCGGCCATGTACAGCTTAGGAATGTAATTACATGTGTGGGCCTTCCTTCCCGGAGGGTTGAAGCCCGGCCGTAGGGCATAGTACAATTTGATGAAACCTTCTTTCTCCACAGTACTCAATGGCAAATTACAAGTTGCCACAAAGTATGCTCAAAAAGTATGCATCAATGTCTTTCACTCTGCATCGTTGAGAGGCACGCGTTCTTCCCCCTAAGTTACGAGTAAATGATGTAAACACTTTTGAATTTGACGGGTGATTTTACCTGTGGCGGTTTTACGTGATAGTCGAAACAGTCTTCGATAAGTGCTTCTTCGAACTTCAAATTGCTCCACTGCTCCTGATTAATTCTCGCGGTTTTGTTCAATGAATAAATATATCACTACACAAGGGTCTCCTCCCCACCAACCGACTCGGACGAACTTGGCCTTGCTTATGTTGATAAGATTCTGTAGAAGTGATGGATTGGACGGAGGCTCACCTCCGCTGTTTCAGGTGTGGTCTGGTCGACTCCTGCATTCTTACAGATGAGTGTGCAGCATTGATCGTACATGTATATCCTGATCACAGGCTGGTGGAGTTAGACCTTTTCTCCACAAGCGAGCACCAGCTCTGAGGGGAAGGATGAAATTTCCGTCCTCCCCGTACACGCCTTTGCAGGAAGAGGCGGACGACTTCACAATCGTTCAGTGTAGGATTTGGGAATACGGCATTAAACTTGGAAAGAGGCTGTTGAGTGGATCTGAAGAGTGCATACAGATAGCAATACTTACCGCAAAGATCTGATTCAAAATTTTGTGCTCGAAAAATATTAAATTCTTGGGTGAAGGCCTTAAGAAAGGAGATGATATCTTTAACGACTGGAAGGAGCACAAAGGAATAGAAATAATCCGCTCTCCTGGACTCGAAAATGTGTACCTTTCTGCAACCCAATGAAGCACAGGTTCATTTTTGCGATCCATTTTGATCACATAAGTTCCAGATGTAGAATGAGTGGGAAGATAATCCGAAAATCCCCCGAGTGCAAGTTTTGTGGATTCCTCGACAGGACTCGAACGATGTCGTCGGTGTGCATGTTTAATATTCACTTAGATTTATACACCGTTGCAATCTCATGTATTCCTTATATTCGCGATGCTAGCGATATTCGCGATCCCTAATCATTATAGATACCCTATTGGATATATATTTTTTAATTTCACCAGCTGTGAAACACATGAATTAAATATTGCACTATTAATGGTGCAATAATATAGTTTTACATGACAGAAATTGTAAGCAATCAAATGCAAATATCTCAATAAGTCTTAAACTTGACTAATATTTTCATGCTTTACATTTGATACTCCATTAAAACGGAAGGTTTATTGTGATCCCGAAGAATTTGATGCGATGACAATATGATTAATTTTCAAAAGTAGTTGAGAAAACACACAACTACACACTATTAATTTTTTGACGAGATCTAAGTGTAGGAAATGCCTCATTTTTTTAATATAAAGTCTCTCTGCAGTGCATACACGTACCATTTCCCATGTAAAATGGCTGGTGTTTATTGGCAAATATCTCGGAAAGTAATGTGGTCATCATCATCAAGCTCAAAAGACAGTGCCTTGTCGTAACAGCCACGTGTCCCTGTGCTCCGCTGTTTCTTACAGCTGGGCGTATGATGTCATTCCCATCGCGCGTGCAACACTCTTTAAGTATGCTGTCCTGGGTCGACCTCTTGTTTTCCTACCCACCACTTTGCCTTCGAATATGTTGGTCAGGAGCTGATTATTCCTTATTACATGTCCAATTAGTTGTTCTCTCCTTTGTCCAATTGTTTTTAAAAGGCATCTGTTTTCATTTACTTCTTCTAGCACCTGTCGATTGCTTTTTCATCTTCCCACCTTGTTTCTGTTAATTTTTTCCAGGCCCACATGTCCATTGCTTCAAGCTTGATTCTTTCCATTTTCCTGATTGTCCACGTTTTGCATCCATATAACAAAACGCTCCAAACAAATACTTTTATGGACTTTTTCCGAGTCTCAAAACTGATTTGGGTATTAAGTAATAAGTTCTTCTTGTTTTGGAACGCTTGTTTAGCCAAGGCTATTCTTCTCCTAATCTCAGTATCACATGTATTATCATTGTTTATAATGCTCCCTAGGTAACAGAAGGTGTCAACCTGTTCCAGAATTTCATTTCCTAATTTAATATTCGTTATGGCATTTTCCTTCCTCTTGCTTATTATCATTATTTTGGTCTTCTTCTTGTTTATAGTTAACTTCTACTCTTCTAACATTTTGGAGAGTGTATGGATCATTTTATTCATGTCCTTTTCGGAGTCGGCAATTACTGCTATATCATCCGCAAAGCGGATACTGTGGATGCTTTTCCCGTTCACTTTAATTCCCTTGGTCTTTTCTTTCATTCTTTCAATTGCTTCTTCTATGAATATGTTAAATAGATAGGGTGATAGAGGGCATCCTTGTCTTACTCCTGTTCTTATTTTGGCCTCTTTTCTGCATCCATTTATGTCTATTTCTGTTTTCTGAGACTTGTGCAGATTTAAAATTACTCTTCTATCTTTCCAATCTAGATCAATTTTCCTCAAGTTCTAAAAGAGGAGTCTCCAGTCCATATTATCAAAGGCCTTTTCGAGGTCTATAAAGGCCACGTATGTCTTTCAGTAATGTGGTGAGGGGTTGAATTTTTGGTGTCAACGGAAGGGTGATATAAATGTTTCTTTAAAATGAGACCAAATTCATTGATTTCTAGGAAAAATGATATTTCGCCCAAACTACCTAAAGGCAAAGTTATACTTCAAACTTGCGGCCAAATATTAATTAGCGAGCCTATATATATTTTTTAACTGCAAATGCCTAAGATTAGGAGTGATTCCAAATTACATCAATCTTCTTAGTAGTAGAGATCGGGAAGTAGATTTAACGATCACTTTAGTAGGAGGACATCATGATTTTCCATCTACTGACCACCTGCGTTTTCTGATGTTATTACCCCGATTATCGTTCTTTACTTGATCGTGGGCATAAATCTGCTGCTCTGAGATCAACGATTTATAGACTTATAAATATTCCTATGTCAGTGATTAAGTTTAATGAAGAACTTAACACAATTGGCATCAAATCCAACAGGAAAGGCTTTGATAACACGTACGTACGTGAACAAGACTGCATATTCGGAGATCTCAAACCATTCATCTCTTTCATATCTATCCTCCGCTTCTCGTATTAAATTATCGAACGCCTCCGCTGGACGTGTATGCAAGATTTCTTTGACCGATTTTCAACTGCCGATATCCGAGAGAGCTTTCAAGTCCGCCTATCTCGTAATCACCTTCTCAACTTTGAAAACTAAGGGTTTGACAAATTTCCAAAGGCCGCTGAAAAAACTCCCAAATCCCCTCCCTCGCTGTCGATATCAAACGGTACACCGGTCCTATTTCCAATGCTGTTGTGAGAATAAAACGCGTCGTGCTAAGTTGATAACTCATGCCTGGTGAATGAAAAGCTCCGTGGAGTCAGAGCGACTGGTGTCTGCATACGGACGAAATCTCTCCACGTAAGATCTGATTTACGTGCTTCCAGAGAGCTGATGTGTGTGGAGAGGCTGATTGTTTTCGTCTGTGGTTCATTGTTATCTGCCTTTCTTAGTCGACACTTCCTTTATCTTTCATCATGGCACCGATTACGAGGCGATGGTCTGACGCCTTGTGTTTTGCTTTGGTGGCTTTATTTATTTTCTGCCTCTCAACCGTCTCTTCGCTATATCACTCTTTAATTGGCCATGGCTTCTAGTTCACCCGAGTTGTACGACAAGCAACTGCGAGACGCTCTGATAGAGAGGAGTAAAGTCACTTCAGATACAATGTCATAGGATTCACCCATCTGGAAAAAGTATCCTTTGTATCGATCCACATCCCCCATCATCCCGCTAATGACTGAGCCCCGCTGCAATAATGATCGTTTATTAAAGTGTAAAACTACGGATGATGGATTTACACTATCAGCGAATGGAAAGTATTCACCCCTCTTATTATTAAGTGATACTTCCACGGTATCGCAATCTCTCTTCTCGAGTGGAAGGTAAAATGGTCGGTTGAATATTTGACTATTGCATGCATTGGGTTGTATTACTCTCATATGCATTTACCTATCATATTCCCAATGAATTTGCTAATGTCTAAGTAAACAAACACCTGTCCTATCGCTTCGGTTTCTGTTGATCTCTTCCATCTCCCCTCTACAATAACACCACGAATATTCATCAACACATTACCTAAGAGTCGGTCAAAATCCGTCCGTGGCCCTCTTGGTGAGGAATTTCTGAGCCCATCGAGTAATTCCGTCAATGTGCACCGAGCAATTTTCAACTTTACATCCTGATCATCGGGTGATACGAATACGACCGGTTGACCGCAATTAATGATGCTCTCGACTTCGTAATAGAATTCCGTCTTCTTACTAATAAAATAGTCCTTGACTGCGTTATCGTACTCCAACCTACGATCAACCTCAAAATAATCTCGAATATCTTAGCAGCAGGTGATCTGGCTTATGCGAGTAGGAGTTATTCAAACAAATGGTAGTTGTATAATCTCAGCCCATGGATGGCTGATACGAAACTATTAATACTTGTGAGAGAAATTAGAGGCGTTCGTGGATCCGGATCATTTCCTTTCTCTTAGTCTGATCGAGATGTCGGGCCGTCACTGCTCAGACGAATTCCCTTGCTGCCGTTGACGGCGCTATAAGTTGCGTGCACACCCTTGTGCTCGTTCCTCGTTAAAGCCATGTGAGTCGTGTTGCTCCCCTTGTACAAAATTCTCAATGACGAAACGTGCACTTCACTTTGCCGTCCTTCAGTTTTCTCAAATTTTCCCACGGAGCACTCTTGCACGCCATTTTCTATTTCAGGTGCCAAACGATGGGACAGAAAACCAAGTACCGACGTCGAAACACGAAAACAACTTGCCACCGGTATGCATTGTCTCGCTGAACATGAAAATTATGAAAAGCGCGAGCATACGCGTCATAGCTGTTGATATTGAACAAAATGGCGACACACCTTCTTCCAGTTCATTCTACTCGTCTTCTCCTGTACTCTGAACCCCTGGCTCTACATGCAATGGAACTAAACTCATCCGGACGATTCCCATGATCAGCACATTAGCTATATATTTCATTCGTGATATTCACCCGGCCAGCCGCTGCACCGAGTCGGCGCCCATATGTATAATTTCAGGCCTAACTGGCTTGGCGAAGCTGATCGCAACTGTTTTCTGCATTGAAGGGGTGAAAAGAGGACATATATCTTCAAATAGTATGACTGAGACAGGCGAGGAGTGCTGAGGTTTTTATAAATCAACTTTTGACTACTATGTGCTGATACACGACAGGGAACTTTTCAAAGAAGAGACGTGAGAAAGGTTTTGATTTTTTTCCGTTTTTTTATGAAGGCACTTGTGTTTAAAAGTATATGAACTACAAAGCAGATAAAGCCTTCTTAAAAATGTTTCCTCCCTTAAACTGGGATAGTCGTATGACTGCCTAAGAAATAGCCCTTCTAGAAAATTGAAAATTGCACCACTTTCCCTCGTGGCCGTGTTTTTAAATCTAGAAAGTAATAAATTCTGTTTTCAGGCTCTTAGGTATGTTTTACAACAAATTGATTCTGTGCAAAACCGCCAGTATAATATGTGGATAATCGAATTCGCAGTTTTACTGAAGTCGAAAGTCGATGACTTAAGTCGACTAAAAGTGGACTTTGAGAATTTGAAGTCTACCTAAAACAAAGTCGACTTTCCAACCCCTAAGCGCGCCTTCCCGCATCTACGCTGGAATCTACTCCGCTGCCAAGCATCACGTAATGCGACATAGTATTTGTTTAAGAGACAACTTTTAAGTTTTTGCTAAAGATTATTTAACTTGTATACTTTATCACTGCCATACTTAGAGCAAAAATATCCGAAAATTGAGAAGCACTCGGGTTAGTTTGTACCTGAGCTACATCAATGTCATTACGCAGTTACTCATTACTTCTTCAAGTGTACATTACTCAGTAAAATTGCCGTAGTTCTTGTAGCGAGTGGTTTTAATGATGAAGAACAAAACGTAAGAGACTCTAGCATTTACCTTTTTTATTCTAAAGAGAAAGCCAGGAGAAATGGCTCTCTTCTAGAAAGGATGAGCTGCTTGAGAGATAATACAACTCTTTCACATTTCTCTCCGGGTGGATCGTTTTATGACTGTTCGAGAGCCCAGACATGTTTTGCCGTAATTGACGATATGTTTACATTACACAAGAATAACATGCGCTAGACCAATCCTCGTATGAACACCCTGATTCCTCACGGCACTCCCATGGAATTCCAGAATTTGCCGCAATTTTAGTGCCGGAACTAATGTATTTTATAGCCGTATGAAACTTATTCGCAGGAGGTAGAAGACATGTGTTGGCTCAATAGTCTCGTCAAATGGCCAAGTTCCTGGAGTTCCTTTGTACAAAATCCAAAAATGTAATTGAAATTTTCCCTCAAGTACTAGAATAGCAATGCAAAATATGAATGAATGAAAAATTTATTGATTGCCCTGGGGCTACACCCCTCAAGGACCAAAACAACGTACATTTTTTGCGAGCGACAAAAAGAGAAAAAATCAAACAATTTAGATATTAACATAGTGACAAATTAAATATAGAGTAATACAATTTGCAAAATTAGAAAAATGAATGCGAAGTATTATGGTCACAATATAGCAAATACACATGCATACATTGTATCTTAAAGTTAACAATAGAAGAACTGTTTTTAGGTTCCACTGATCTGTTTGGGACAATGACATAGTAGTGACAAAGGTTAAATTATAAATCGCTATAATTTGCGAAATGAAATAGCCAGGTACGAAGTATTACGAGCAACATATAAAAAATGCATATGCATACCTTTCAGGTTTACAAAATATAAAAGCATCATTTGTGGTCGCAAAGTAACATACTATAAAATGTCATCTTAAAATTAGCAACAGGGGAACTGGCTTTGGGTTCCTTTTATGTGTTTGGAACAATAGCATGGTAACGAGTATAAATATAAATTACTAGAATATGCAAAATAATGACAACATTGTGTGGCCAGAAAGTTACATATTATAATATTTCATCTTAAAGCTAGCAACAGAATAACAATTTTTTTATGTTTTTGGGTAAGGTGTTCCAGAGATGACACGCAGTGACTTTGAAAGAATTTTGGAACTTCGAATCGAAATATGGCAGTTTAAAAGGAGAAAGCGTGAACCCCCAATGATTATGGCTGCGTTGTTGGACCCACGCTTCAGCAACCTGTCCAACGTCGATGACTACATGTCGATGGCGATACACACCTTTGAGACACTTATATCCGCCATCGACTCTGCGACGTAGAGGAGGAGTTCGTCTGGCCCTACGTTGAGGTTGCGGCTGCTGAAACCGAATCCACTTCTTCCTCTCTCGCCAAAACTGCGCAACGGCTACACCAACGGAAGTGCCCCCCTGTTACTCTCCAGTTTCAGAGGACTCCGTCGACAACGGCTTGCTGTGGCACTGGAGAGACGGGCGCCTTCAGTATCCGTGGCTGGCAACGGCAGGGCGGAAATGTTTGTGCCCCGGCTTACTCGATGGGAAATTATCGATGGTCGTCTATTGTCGATGTTCGACGATGATCTTCGATCGTCAATGACAGGCAGACCGCACGGCGTCTACCCGGAAAGGGAGCCAGGAGGGCACCTTATCCCAACTTTGTTGGGCAACGGACTCCTCCGGTTCTCAAACATGTGCGGTAAGTTTTCGCAAAAGCGAGACTGACGGGAACTCGCCTCACGTTGTTGGGGTTACCTAGCAGATACGAGTACTTCGGGGAGGCGGAGGCCCAATTGAGGTCCTTTTGACCTCAATCCGCCTCATGGTGTCAGCCTCAAAGGGGCTCGCTAACCTCGCAAGTTGGCTCGCTAACCTTCCCCTCCCATTCCTTTCCTTCCCACTACTTCCTTTCCCTTGGAGATAAGCGAATAGCTTGAGTCCGAGGGGGAAGTTGTAATCCTGCGGCGAGAGCCGAAACACCTGTCGATTGTCGTTGACCAGTGCGACGTGTCGTCCGTACGCCAGGCCACGGTAGACGACAGATATGCGCCAATTTTCTGGTTAAATGGTTCGTGACTAACGACTCGACAAGCATATGGTCCGTATACTAGATCACTGGCCATCGGTCGACCATCGGCCATCGATTTTCGATTGACCATCGGCAATCATTTGATAATCTATAATCGACTGGCCATCAAAAATTGATAGACCATCGTTAATTGATCGATCATTTATAATATATCGTCCATCGGCAATCGATCGGACAATGTCTATCAATTTACCATCGGAAATCGATAGACAATCTTATTTATGTATTCGTTGCCCGCCCGCCATAGACATCGAAGTGACAATTTTGATAAATCGAACAATAAAACCAGCTCCTCTGTGAGTGCCGGCCAGCAGTATGCGTAGTGAACATGTGTTCATCGTTGCTGGACTTTTTGAAACGGCTAAGACAAACCACAAGGATCTATTCCAGGTAGGAAAACGAGATTTTATTCGTGAGAATGACGATGTATGTAGGTTTCGTGAACCAGTGGTATGCGGTAGCCGTAATTATAATTTGGCCGCGTATGCTGTGCGCCAAACAGCATTTTTTTGTTTATACTTACTATTGTTAGTATCGCTGGTTTTATGAACTACTGTAGTTTTTTATTTGTGACAGTTTAATCACATACATATTTATAAATAACTTAATATTAGTGCTGTGCGAATCAGGGATATTCATTTCCAATCGAACCGAATCTAATCTACAAAAATATTTCGAATAGAATCGAATGTAATATTCGTTAGCGAATTGAATCACCTTGAAAAAATTCGCTCGAATCGCATCGAATTCGAATTCTTAATAAAGTGCAAAAACTTATGCAGAGTTAAAGCAATATAGATTTTCACTTAGGGCCTTATTAGATTTTCATTTCAGGGCCTTAAAATTAGCTGATATATCTATATAGTGGCACAAAGAATAGCACAGAGTAACATGTGGTCGTTTCAATTTTCGTTTCGCGTGAGGAAAACATCGTCTAAACGGACGGCGCGCCATTTTCGGAATGAGCGCCATGTTTGAATGCATGCAACGATTCGAAGACGAATCTATCTGATTCGAATATTGCGAATCATTCGATTTCGAAGCATCCCGATTCGCAGGTGAACCGAATCGAATTAAGACTGATTCGAGTCGATTCAATTTCGAAGCATTCGCACTGCTCTACTTAATGCCCATTGAGTTGTTTAAAGTATAATTATGAATTTCTTCACTTTTCATGCATGAATAAATAGGACTATTTGTTAGTTTACACCGTCGCCGCCGATTCCCCCCCCCCTTCCCCCACCACAACCCTCCCTTCCTCCCTCCCTCGCCATACAACCCCCGCTGCCGAAGTCACCCTTCTCGGCGCCCATCCATGACCACCTAGACTACTCTCTCGGTGGTCATGGCCCATCTCGACTATCTCTCGACATCCGTCCTCTCACTATTAAAATATGCCTTCAAAGCAATATAGTCTTCTAGTTTCTTATCGTCATCCAAAATGTTTTTCATATCTTATAATAGACGATCGAGAATGTACGGGCGTTGGTTGAACAAATTGTGTAATATACCATTACTTCCTCGATATGAATGCGATCTCTAGGTCCTAGATCATTTTTGGATCATTTCTCGGTGAAACTTCGGTCTGATCTTGATTTACTGTCCTTTTAAAATTTATAAAATAAATTTCTGAAAGCCCTACAAACCAATAATACCCCACTTAACTACGCTGTGGCAATATCGTGCGAAATCTTGCGATCGTGTTGCTGGGAAAATATTTTCCAGAGCTATCGCTCAAGAGAGCTACGTAAAAATGCATCACTTTCGTTGTTGTACTTGCGAGGCTGCTGAACTGAACTGCTGAACTCATCACCATACCCCCGCCCATTTATTAACTTAGTATTCTTCCTTCTTACCCTTCCCCGTACGCTTTAAGATCTTCTAATTTTCAAAGTCCGGGACACCAGTCACCGTTGTCTTGGTAAGTTCATCGCGATAGAACGAGCCCTTTATGCATCTGCCAATCAAATATTTGAACCGATAAGTAGGCACTACGGAATTTTTATTTACATGCCCCACCTTGAATATTTCCTTGGTGAAATTTTGCTTGTGTCCCTTGGCAAATGAAAACTTCTCCTTGGATACGCGGGTGAATGTTCACCTTCCGGGAATAGTGTTTTCTTTATCTCACCGGTCGATGTAAGACTCTTTGCGACTCCAAATGCGTTTTCATTGTGAACCTGCGATGGAGCTTTCCCAGTGCTCGAATGCACGCGATTATTGCTACCATTTAAAAGTTCGGGTAATGTATCCACCCCATTATCGGTATCAAATTAAAAAAAAAATATTTCCACACACTCCTTAAGTTTCAATTTAATCTCTCCACACCACAAAGATAACCACAGATGACTGTACGTTGGGATAGTTGGTAGTATAAACTTTTATTTTATTTTTGATCTGAGAGGAAACGTTTGTTTGGTAGTATAAATTTATTTTAAATTTCTGATTTGAAAGGAAACGTTTGAATTTCTCACAATCACATTCTCTGCCCTTCCTTATCGTTTTGCACCGTTAGAGGCATCGTCTTATCTTTCAATATATTTCGTAAAGCTACAATCATTTCCTCCGCCGATTTACTGCGTAGAGGCTCGGCCCATAAATATTTGGAGAATACATACACCACAGCAAGAAGGTATACATACCCTCTGTTATAATTTTTCTTCGATCCAAGGTCGTTGAGTTCACCCTACCGAGTATAATCGATCTACGTCACTTCATATTTATTTCTCCTAAATCTCTTCTTCAGATGTCTGTGAAGTGTATGAGAATTCTAAACTTCCAACCATTCTTTGACTTTGATCCTTGGAAGTTTTTTCCCCATACCTTTCCGAAGTGTGTTAACCGTTGAATAACTTGCGGTATTTGCGTTATCGTAATAGACTGAACTTAAGACCCTAATCTATTTCGCTAAACTTTTTGTGATCATTTATACCAATATTAACCGGTGATTACAACCATTTCTTTTAGAAGGGGCCTTAAGACGTGGGAACCTAAGGAAGTCTCAATATCACTTGCAACTTTTCCAACTCCACAGCTTCTCCATTGCTTATCTTCTTCGTTTAATCGTCCCACAAGCTCTCAATATTTCCAGTTCTTCCCAACGTTTTGAACCGTGGTTTACTTATTTTGCGATGATCGCTCAGATACTTTTTACCCTCTGCAAAATTATTCCTTCTGATCTTCTACTTTTTCTTCTCATAATTCGCATCCACAAGCTTCCCTTCACCGAAAGTTTCACCGGTGTTCGACATAGAAATGGATTTGTTCCTCTCGGACACCTCGTTTATAGAAAATTATGAACTTGGTCACATTTAAAAGAAAAACATCTCACCTATCCAATGACACCAAAAATTCTGCCCCTTACCAAATTATTTTCGGAGATATTTGCCAAAAAATACCAGCCCTTTTATATGGGAATTGGTACGTGTATGCACTCCAGAGAGACATTCTTTACAAAATGAGGTATTTCTAACACTTATATGTCGTAAAAAACTAACAGTGTGTATTTTGTATATTTTCTCATGTACTATATCTTTCAAAAGTCGTGTCACGAATCAAGCGGCGCTACTTTCGCTACGATAGTTCATCAACTCCGCGATAAGCCCGCCAGCTCCGCCAGTCTATGTTCTAACACTCGATGCTCGGGCTATGAAAAATATTACGGTGCATTCGACTCCTCACGCGATATCACAGTCTTGTTCAATCCCGTGGACGAAATGTCCTCTCATATTCCTTTCCTTGCGTTGCTATTTATGTGTTAAGTTGAAGCAATATCCGTTGTCAACGAGAATAACGACATTGAACGTATGACATGAACTCAGGGGGCCGATTTTATAACTTAACCTTCGAGTGTTAGAATCATTCCCGCTGAATTGTGGGTAATACTTCGAAAACAATTGCCGGTGCCTGTTATGTATCCAAAGTTCGAACGTATTTTGCCTCACGCTCGCATCCTCGGCTTACAATACACAACAAAATATCTTTCGAAGCGGCCATTAGCGTTCGAAGGTGGGTTTGTTTTTGTTTCTTAATTGACTGTTGTTTGAATAGCTATCGTCGTTTGGAATGTTTTACATACTATAAATGAAATATAACACACCATTCTTGACTTTAATTATAATTGGAGGCCTAGATTGCAGTTCATTAATGTATTGGAAAAGTATTTCAATTACGCGTATTGTTGTGAATTATTATAGTATCCAATTGTCGCAAACTATCCTATTGTAGCGATTTGTTTTCACTTTTAATTGCAGTTGGAAGTTTTAAATCTCATTTCTGCAAGGACGTGGATGTCATAATTGCTGAGGATAGTGGAAAGGTTTATCGCGTGATTAAGCGGCAGTGTTTATTGTGGCATACCAGTGCTTACAAACGTTACTTATGCGCTGTGATGGATCTTGTGTGTGCTCGTGGTGATGTATTAACATATTAAGGTTAATAAGAGTTATGCTTCATCTATTGAGATTGTGTGTTTGACAGGTATTGTGCTTAAAGACTTAAATTGCGTAACAAATGTCGGAGATGACTGATAGCAGCAACTATAACGCCCTTCCATGAAATGTCTAACTTGAGATTTGGATTCTATGTCAATTGAAATGTTGTTGGTGATTTAGGTTTGCTTCTGAGTATTAAGTGTGGTTTTTTTAAGTCCTCAATAAAGTGTTTTTTTAATTTGAATGAAACTTGCCATACCAAGAATCACTTTGCGACAATAATAAACTCATCTACGTTTAATGCAAGTGATAACTAGTTGAAATAGATGTAGTTATTTGAATTTTTGGCCATGTCAAGGCCTATTCTTTTGTTTGAGGGTAAATTGTGTGATTGTTCTCGACCAAGTGAAATGGCGATGGTTATTTTGTCAAATGAAGTTTGTTGGTTCGTTCTGGTTTGAAATATTGCTTTATACAATCATATCCTGAAGTAGTCGAGACGAATGTTGAATGGTGTTGAAGCGGATTTCAATGATATAAATTATTATACATTTTCTGTGATAGCCTACACGGATGTCTATTGTGATATTTCTGCAATAAGTGTATAGTTATTGGCAATTTGGGCTTAAAATGCGTTGTGTTACGTTAGTTAGTGTGTTTGAAGTGTTGTTACAAATTAGAAAAATATCGTGGATGGCTGTGATTACTCACTACAAAACGGAGCTTGGTTATGGAATGGAAAATTCATGGCAGAAAGTTATTGACATTATTAAATTTGTTTTCTTAGGGAGGTAGGTAATTTTTGCCAAAGTGAAAGCTTGATAATATGTCTGTATGCGATGCATGATGTTTCATATTTTAGCATAGATTTAATTGTGCCTCCTCAACTAAGAGTTTTTTGTATTTATTTGCCTTATTACCATTAGCATAGATTGTTCCATTTTATGAATAATACTCAATTTGGTGTTGTTTTTCCGCTTGGTGTAATTGTAACAATTATGATGGAAAAGATGCTCTAAAAGTATTGCGGAAGATATGATATAAGCAGCAAGAAATTACTTTTAAAAGTTATCAACTCTGCTATTTTCAATTTCACTTGATCATACGCTGGTCATCCTTGAATATAGCCTTGTAGGTGGATTGTTATATTAATTTTTTGGGTCGGGAATTTTCTGAGGATAGTAGGTGAGTACTAATGAGTGTCCTAATCAATTGATGTAGGGTATTACATTTCACATCATGTCCAAGATAATTTAAATGGACTCTATCGAGTGTGATGGTTGGACACTGACATGTTAAGGGAATCGTCGAGCTTTGGTTGTATTTAGTGTATGTAATGTTTTAGATAATGAAATACAACGGGAAGGATGTAGGGGTATTGGATAATTATGAGAATAATGTTTGCTCTTGCAACGAGTATAGTTCCATTGGTCATTTGCAGTAACTATTTTCTTTATTCAAAAGAATTTTATAGATCTCTATATAGAGAGATATAAGCGCAGAATAATGTATTCGGGAAAAATAAAGGTTTTGGAGCTGAATACGATGTGCCATGAACGGGAATGAGAATATAATGCTATTCGAATATTTCCTATTCATTGACTGTTACTGGTGAAATCTTCGTAAATTATGTTCGCCGGTTTGATAAATTAATTCCATCATTATTTGCTAATGAAGATTTAGGTACAGCTTAACTCTGATGGATCATATTTTTCTGCTTTTAAATTTTGTAAAAAGATTATAGTTTTAAAGAAACAGGCAATTGGAACCGGCGAAATAGTTTTATCCGATAAATTCTTGGGATGGCAAGGCATAAGGATTGAAATTGTCAAATGAAGGCATAGAGGGAAATTTATAAGACTCGTGAGAAAGTATAATTCGAGTTCGTATGCAATGAAAATTTTAAAATTCTTCCCAATGGTTATTCTAAAATATTTAAAACAAGTGCGATCATTCAAAAATAGGCTCGTTGCGCATGCGTCCAAGATAAACAATTGAGAAATATGCTATACATCTGACAACAGAGTAACGTTCGACGGTCTGATGTGCGATCGCCCATATAAAATAGCTCGAAACACTTCACTCGAATTTAGTGAGCTCGATCGAAGTTGAACGGATCCCTAACGTTCGGACGTAAGCCAAGTTATAAAATCCGCCCCCAGGATTGACTTCACCACGTCATGAGTCAGTATTATCAATGGTCGGTCCTACTGTGAAATGCCCAAATTTCAGAAATAAAAGAAACCAGCGTAGTAATATTTGGCTATTGGACAGGTACTATTCAGGTGGAGAGCAGTAACTTTACGCGACGAAAGAAAAATATTGGAGGCAATACCATGCTCTGATAGCATTTGGATTTTGATGACTCCGCAGCCGAGGTGGTTAAGGTGCCTGCCCGGTGTTAAACATATATAATGAATCATCTATGATTTTCTTGACATTAATATTTTTACTGCTAAACTTTTCCTACTTGAGTATTCATCTGCTCAAGTAGTCTTTAAATTGTTGCATTGCGATTTAAGGTTTTAACATTCATCCATCAAAAATATTTTTCAATGCGAATAGATCTTATCCGCTAGAATTGGGTCCTTATTTATAGGGCGTAGATAATTGAAGTATTTCCTACGATTCGGCCGCACGTTTCGGGTGCGCACACACCTTTTCCTAATTTAAATAACACTTATCCACTAAAAATGGAATATATTATCAAACGTGTTGACATTTAGTTTTCTTTATTCGTTTATTGAGGATGATTTTCATACAACACTGAAATGTATATTATTTCATTTGCCTCATTTTGAACGGAAACATATCGCAAACTTGACGTACGATATCTTTCTACTAACTTAAAAATCGTAACTCTGCCAAGATGTATGCTTCATTTTTCTGCAACAAACTATTATAAAAGGTTTTGAGTAAAATTATTAGGCCATCATGATTAAAGAAGCGGGCATCTGTTCGCCCAAAATTTCTCAATTAAAGCTTCATGGAAATAATATGAATTTAACATCATAATTATTATTATTGACTCAGAATCACTCCTCTATGGCGATTTCCTTGTCGCCCTTTTTTTCCATTTTTTCTCCGCTAAGGGGTCTTGCATTTCAGCCTCTTGACAAAAATTGTTAATTGAATGCTTCCATTAATAATGAATGTCATGTTGTCAAAATCCGCGCTTCTCCAGCGCAGGCAAGAGGACTATCAACGATAGCCTGGTAAATATGAATAGCCTGGCGCTCGTGCCATGAAACATTCATTTAGCGTTTTCGTGGAACGAAGTTGAATGTAAAAATGACTTGAATGAGTAGTATTAAAAACTATGATGAGAGAAAATGAAGTGGAGGTGCCGCTAAGTATGTCGTTGAACACTTCCTTGCTTTGCTGTTGTTGCATGTATGTCATTGTCAGTACACACATATGTTTATTAATGTCAGGAGCCCTTAAGTTTCGCTGAAGCTTGCTTCCCTCCGTAACAACCTAACTCCTAGTTATTAGCATATTACGCCGAGCAGGAACGTTTCTCGTGGTTCAAGTGGAAAATTTGTCGTTCGAATGTGTTACACTATTGGCAGTATTTATGTATTAATCCGAATTAATTGAGGCACAGTGATAATTGACAGTTCAGTTTAAAGGGTGCTTCAAGATGTTTAGTTGAGTTGTGAAAACGGACTGAAGCGCAAAAAAAACGCCAATAAAAGCACAGATCTCACGATATATCCTATTTTCTCAAATAATAAACTACTGTAGTGTGTATAAGTGGGTTTCATGCGTGGTTGAATAAACAAAATTAGACCATATGGGTAAAATTTCCAATTTGAGAATATATATTAATCTGCAATAATTACTGACATTTGTTGCGGAGGATTTTTTGGAAATTAATTGCACACACTATAATAAGGTAATCCAACATGCTTCATAGGAAAAATATTGGCCTGTATATGTACTTGATAGCGCCAAATAGTAAAATATTTTGAGGAGCCAAGCGATCAATACAATGCTACACATCGGAATCCCAGTTGTTTTCAGGTTTTTCTTTTCATTATCATTATTTCAACTTGTGCATTACATATTATATCTCCATTAATCCTGTGAATAAATTATATCGCTATTACAAGCCACAAATAAACCTATTTCAGACATAAATCTAAATGCGTTGTCGATTTGTTACGGTGTCTCTCAAGCAAACCGACTGATTACCCTGGGTACCGACAGCTTTTACGTGCCGGTACGATCTCCCGACGTAAGCTCCTCGGCACACCGATCGGTTTCATACAGAACACCACGGTTGTCGGTGTGACGTGCCACACGACGAAAAGGCTCCCATGCCGATCGGTTCGGAGTTACAGAATGACCCCCCCTGGTCAAATAGATCTAACCCAAAAAAATAAATAAAATACACAGGAAAGCAGCGCGCTTCGTTAAAAACTGCAATACGAGCGAACACATAGTGTCTCACAACTTTAAGAGGGGTTAAGGTGGGAATCCCTAGAGACTCGGAGGCTGCACGCTAGGCTTAGGTTGCTTGATAAATTCAGAACTGACATTCTTCAGAGCGACATAGAGAATATTATTATGACTCCTCACTACATCTCTAGGTCTGACAAATGCGATAAAATAAGAGAGATACATTACCATTAACAGATAAGCACAAGAACTCGTTCTTTCCGCGCACAATAAGCGACCACATTGAAAACTGAGCTCCACTAAATACACTCCCATAATACACGTCACCATTTCACCTTCAAAAATCAAATCCCGAACAGCTTTACACGGCTGGTAGATGTATGTAGATAATTACTACAAACGGTTGTCCCTCAGGATGTCACATTTCACACAAACTTGCTGTTCGGAAAGCATTTGACCTCAAACGTATTAATCTGAAATGTTCTATGAAATGATTTTAGCGTGATTATGCCCATTTAAATTTTTTCACATTTCTGCCAAAATAGAGCGATTCAGGAATAAAGTTTTTTGGTCATATGACTACTTCTATTTATCGAAGAGCAAACAATATATATTCAGCGATAGCCAAACCTTTCTTGTTGATTCTAAGGTAGCAGGAGCAATTACTACACGTTCCGCTTTTTTTTTGTTTTGCATCCATAATAATTATGTTATGAAGTGATATAATTTGTGTAAGCCATTAATTATTTAGAAATACTTCCCTCCATGTGCGTTAAATGAACTATGATTCCTACGCTGCAATTACAGCGCTCATAAATCGCGCTCATAAATCTTGCGAAGATATACGTTATTTTCAAGTAAAAATCCATTAAGGAATTTCGAGCTTAGAAATCAATGAATTTGGTCAAATTTTAAATAAAAACATCTCACCTATCCAATGATACCAAAAGTTCTACCCCTTACAACGTTACTATCCGAGACATTTGCCAGTGAATACCAGCCATTTTACATGGGAAATGGTACGTTCATGCACTCTAGAGAGACATTATCTCCAAAATGAGGTATTTCTAACACTTAGTTGTCGTAAAAAAAACTAACTGTGAAGTGTATATGTTTTCTCAACTACTTTTGAAAATTAATCATATTGTCACCGCTGTAAATTCTTCAGGATCACAAAACACCTTCCGTGTTCAAAGGAGTTTCAAACGCACCGCGCGAAAAAAAATGAGTCCAGTTAAAGACTAATTTAGATATTTCCATTTAATTACTAACAATTTCTGTCATATATTACTATTATGCCACCATTAATAATGCAATATTTAATTGTTGTGTCCTACAGCTGGTGAAATTAAAACGTATAATTCGAATATGGTTTCTATTATGATTAGGGAACTATCTCGGTCGGACTACCTTAACAAAATGCCTTTGGTCTCGGTCCGTCTAGTATTAGGTTCATCCACGATCGAAATTTAGGGAGTTTTCATTTAATGATCAAATTCTTTTTTCAAAGACGTATCCAGAATCCACGATATCCCGCTAACTATGCTGGAAACGCTAGAACTTTTTTATTAAGCATCCGCAGGGATATTTTCGGCAGCCTTAGGGCATAGTTACCAATTCCATTGATAACATAAGTGCTCTGCACAACTCACTGCAAAATATATAAAATTTAAAATTCATTAGCGAAGAACTGGAGAGTAAAAATATTTGGAAAAGAAGCACGAGAACGATCGAAATATTATAACCCCCTTCATTTTGTACTTAACTTTGACAATTAAAAATTTCATCCGAAATTTCAGTAAATGCCGATAATTACACCGTTATTGCATTCATTTCCTCAAATTATCATCAAGAGATGGTAAATGCTTATTTATACATGCATTCAACTGGGTCACTCTACATGCATTCAATGGGGTCACTTTACCGGGTGTCGCGACTGACTTTGGCGTTCAAAGGCCAGTAATTAGTGTGCCTATAACACCCCCCTCCCATCCCGCGTGTACCTATTGGACCGCTTTCCCGCAGGAGAGCGGAGAACAGCCCTCTCTGCCCCAGCGTGTGAGAACCAAGGTCTCAGTTAGCTTGGCCACGCCACTGTTTGCGTTGGGCGATGTTCTGATTTTTGGTCCCCAGCCTGCCTAAGAGTGCAAAGGCAGTGCAATGGCTGGGGGTGTAAAATGGGGCCCTTAGCCAGGCCAACGAGTGCGTCGGGGGCGGCTAAGGGGTTCTTTCGTGTACCAGCCGTAGTCTTCTCGACTCCCGGTCTCCAAGACCGGAAGCCATTCTCTCCGGGCCGGAACCTCGGGCCTTAGATCCCCAGGCGGGGAGGCCCCTTCGGAAAGTGGTTACGTAAGATCGGTTACCGTTGGTCGGGCCTCTCAAACGTTCCAAATCCCTGTCCCTATCACGTCGCTGATGAACCTGTGAAAGGACGTCACGAGGATGGTATTCCATTCAACACGGCCGCCCACGGGCTGTCTTCGCTGGCTGGTACTCCTTCGGGGATCGTCCTTTCATCAAGGACACCGACTCGTCGCAATGGAAATCGGACTCTTTCAGAAGATCCCGTTCTCAAGCTCTCTCCTTTGTTATCCTTGGGTGGTCGACCTTCTTCTTTGTCTGGTGGTGATCACACGATGTTGTCCTGGCTGGAACGTGAAGATTGTAGCAATGATGCCAGTCTTTAATAGCGGATTTCGATTCCGCCCTTCGTCGTGATTGGCCGATGACTCTTTGTTGATGATTCGGCCAATCCGAAATCAGCACGGTATGAATCCAAATCGGCATTCGTGCATAAAAAGCAATCCGGTAATAAAACTGAATCCATTCTTTTTCTTTTCCCCACAACAATAGTTGATTTTTAAAACTTCCTTCATCGCGGAGGATAACGAATGAAAGATGATCAATGAGACAGATACATTTGTGATTATCCTATCAGTTGTTGCGCAATACAAAGTTAGTACTGTTATAATATTATTTCAAATTTCTTTCAGTAATCTCATACTCTCCTGGCTCACGTAAAATCTTGTATTAACCATTCATTTTTTTACAATGGCAATAAAAGTGGATATCTTTTCTCATGTAATCGTTAGGGAAAAGAAGACATAACAGGGCCTTTTCAATGCTATCTAATATTTTTCATTTTTTTGACCCGGAACAATTAACAGTCATCCTACGTCTTTTTTCCCAGGACAATTTAATCATTTGAATTTAGCATTTTCTCGTGAATAGCTGTAGCCTCTGACGACGAAAACAAATATTCTATCATTTTATGTGATTAACGAAGCTATTATTATTCTCTTTTATTGTGTTACTATCTCTACCATTCTCACCTATTGTAAAATCATAATTAACTCCTTAGAATTTATTAAAACTTTGTAATTTAAATCAAATATTACGAGAGTATTATGTTATTATATGGTCTGTTACCCTTGAAAGTTGCGCCACAAGGATGGATTAATAAGTGCGTATGTTGTTCGAATGTCATCGTTTTTCATTTATGACATCCCCTCAACGCACGAAATTGTGAAGAAAGTTAGTACGACTTGTAACGTTCTTTTCATTTCTTTTGCGTAGTTTCAAGAAACACTCTCTCTTTCATTATTTCAAGTGATTCACATTCACTGTTCTTCAGTATTGATTTTTTTCCAGATTCAATAGAGCCCCACTTGACTCAAAAAAGGTTGCAATAGCTCAGAGCGCGGAAGAACTCCGAGTTGTTGCGACATTATTCGGAAACTCTCTCACTTGTTTCTACGGTTGAATGGAAACATTGTGGATGATCTCATTGTAATCGACCGTATTACTATTTTCGACAATAATTCCGAAAATCATCTTGATTATTACCGACGAGGACTACGCGCTGTCGTCCGACTCTTCGGTCGGTATTTCTTCGTGTCATACTGGAAGGATATAATTTTGGCATCGTGTCAGTAGCGCAATTTCTCTCTCAAGTCATATTTTTACGTTGAGTAAAGACTGACAATTATATTGGTCCAATAATATCATCACTTTTAAGTCTGGCAGATTTATATAAAGGGATAGCATACGGGAATTCTTCGTCGGCAGAAGTAAAGATCATTTTCGAAAATATTGTTGTGAATAATAATACGACCGCTTGCAATGAGATCATTCACCTTGTTTCCCCTCAATCGCAGAAACAAACAAGAGGTGAGTGCTTCTGAAGAATGACGCAATAACTCGGAGGCCTTCCAAAGTTAGACCTGCAAGAGTCTTACCTAAGTCAAGTGGGGCAAAACCAAATTTCGAAATATCAATATTAAAGGGACGTTTCTGTTGAATGGCTCTGAACAATGGGAAAGAGAGCGTTTGTCTGTTGTCACTACGCGAAACCGATGAAAAGGATGTTCAAGTCTTACTGACGCGCTTCACAATGTTGTGAAAATTTGGAGGTCGTGATGCCGTATATAAAAAAACGGGATAACATTTGAACAACTTTCACCCTTATTAATACTTCGTTACCGTGGAAATTCCAAAAGTAAAATACCTTCGTTTAAATTTTGAAGTTTTTATGTGCTTAGTACAATTTTCTATGGCTGAGAAAGGCAGAGATATGAGCACATTTTTTCAAAGAGAAAAGTAACTGCGTCATAATATACATCAAATGTTGGAATAAATCACAACTCTTCAGTTGCCTCGCATATATCATTCTGAAGCTTCAACTATTCACCCAAAGGTGTAATCCAAATCAAGTTTCGTTTCGGGTAAAGACCAATAATCTTTGCCAATCATTCTGGGTTAACAGTGTATTGAACATGCCGCCTTTCGAGCAGGTGCTACTAATGAGTACTGCTCTATATTGGACAGCGCTAAGTGCCCTCCAGTCGAAATATTACTTACGCTTCTTGGTCACGCGGTCGACGGGTAACAATGGTGAGGGTCTCACAGATTTAATCTATTCTCTGGTCATGAAAATTCTCGCGGACTGAATATACTGCTCTTCTCCACTCCCAATTCAATTGAGTAAGTTGGCCACCCAGGCGTTGTCTCCGGAGAATTAAGCCGTCGCGACGGTTAAGTATCTATGTGCAAACGAATGGACAAGAGTGAATTCTGACAAAGGAGTAAATATGTGACTATGCCCTCTTCATAGCTTGCGAACTGCAACGAGAGATGCTGAAGGTAGTGTTTATTGTCACCAGGTCAAACCGATGGAAATGACTAGATGGCATCGACACTGACGTGTTATTTCTTCGTTTTCCAAAGTTTTCTAACAGAAATGATACACTTCATCTGCCTCGATAAATAAATGGGTGGATATTACGATATTTTACATGACCTAGGAGGTATCGAGACTACTACAAGATACATGAAATAATATTATTCAAGTAATTACTTCGTAACTGATGGAGTAATCACAAAAACGCATTTGTCTACATTGCTATGATCATCTCACAGACGCAATGGTTCGCGATGAAAGGAGTTTTACGAATCAACTTTTGTTGTGGGGAAAAGAAAAAGAATGGATTCAGTTTTATTACCGGATTGGTTTTTATGCACGAATGCCGATTTGGATTCATACCGTGCTGATTTCGGATTGGCCGAATCATCAACAAAGAGTCATCGGCCAATCACGACGAAGGGCGGAATCGAAATCCGCTATAAAAGACAGGCATCATTGCTACAATCTTCACGTTCCAGCCAGGACAACATCGTGTGATCACCACCAGACAAAGAAGAAGGTCGACCACCCAAGGATAACAAAGGAGAGAGCTTGAGAACGGGATCTTCTGAAAGAGTCCGATTGCCATTGCGACGAGTCGGTGTCCTTGATGAAAGGACGATCCCCGAAGGAGTACCAGCCAGCGAAGACAGCCCGTGGGCGGCCGTGTTGAATGGAATACCATCCTCGTGACGTCCTTTCACAGGTTCATCAGCGACGTGATAGGGACAGGGATTTGGAACGTTTGAGAGGCCCGACCAACGGTAACCGATCTTACGTAACCACTTTCCGAAGGGGCCTCCCCGCCTGGGGATCTAAGGCCCGAGGTTCCGGCCCGGAGAGAATGGCTTCCGGTCTTGGAGACCGGGAGTCGAGAAGACTACGGCTGGTACACGAAAGAACCCCTTAGCCGCCCCCGACGCACTCGTTGGCCTGGCTAAGGGCCCCATTTTACACCCCCAGCCATTGCACTGCCTTTGCACTCTTAGGCAGGCTGGGGACCAAAAATCAGAACATCGCCCAACGCAAACAGTGGCGTGGCCAAGCTAACTGAGACCTTGGTTCTCTCACGCTGGGGCAGAGAGGGCTGTTTTCCGCTCTCCTGCGGGAAAGCGGTCCAATAGGTACACGCGGGATGGGAGGGGGGTGTTATAGGCACACTAATTACTGGCCTTTGAACGCCAAAGTCAGTCGCGACACCCGGTAAAGTGACCCCGAGGTCTTTGTTCGCGCCTTCCGAACACAGATATTACGTAGGATTCCGGAATAATTAATACCAAGAAAAGAAAACGAATTATTTCCCAGGAAGCCAATCATATCGCGGCTAATTTCGTAGTATTAGGTACCGAATCTTTTCTTTCAAAAAGTTAACATGAAAATAACGTAAATTATAAACTATATTGAATTTATCTCTACCATAAATTAATCTTATTTATGCCTTTGGCTTCAGAGTTTCTAGGGACTCTCAGCCTTTTTATTACTTATACTTTAGCGTATGTTTGAAATAATCAACATACAATCATTGCTTCTTGAGAAATGGAGTGCAATAACGGCGTAGCTAGGTTTATTTAGGGAAATGTTATGGCAATTTTTTTTATATTTGTCAAAGTGGCATAAAAAACCGAGGGGAGATTTAAGACCAATTGCTTTGATAGTTTGCGAATATCTTTTCAAAATATTTACCATCCAAGTATTTGCACATTAATCGAAATGTAATATATAATGTAGTGTATTTTAGAGCATTTATGTAATCATTGTAATTGCTAGGCACGTTATAATGCTCACGTACTGTCCCGGCGAACGCGTAGTACGAAGAGGTCTTGTGTTTCCAGGCATGGTAAGGTAACACGTGGGCTTCAGCATAGATCTCTGAAGACCATGGCAAACAATGGCATTGATACGTCACGACTATCAAATGGCGATAATGAATATACGCATTTGAGCATTGAACCACCATTTCCAGCACGCAAGTCCTTAATTTTTAATTATAACCGTCCAGTTTCCATGGTACGATATATATTCCAAGGATTACAAAAGTACAAACATTAAAAAATACTTAAAATAGGTAGGACGCCTTTTATGAGCGACTGCATTTTAACCTGAAAGCATTCGATTCACGCTGTCCCCATTTGAGGATGAGGAAGTAAAAAGAGCTCTTTAATCTGCGTATGAAAGGAAACTGGATCCTCGACCCAATATTCAGTCAGTCGATCCCTTACTCATCTTTTCGATTAGTATTTGTCTCGCTCGTCCATCTCGATTGAGGATTTTTGTTCGAAGGCTCGCACTTCCAACGGTAATACAATTTTATTCGATTTGATTTCATATTATTATTAACCTTACCTAGAATAAAAGCATAAATGCGCTCGTGAAAAATTTTTTATGCGTTCGTATTTAATCTCACGCCGACCTCCGAGGGCTGCACCTAACACCTCTAACCTAAGACTATATTCATATTAACTCTGGAAATTCACCGATGAATTGTAATGGAGTACAAAAAGCCGATAATAACAGTGGGTTTTTTAAAAATATCAAATGAATATAAATAAGATTATAAAACATTGGCGCATGCTTCAAATTTTCACAGCGAAAGATTGAGTTATATATAAGGAATCAGGTTTAAACTGCTTACCATTTCAACTTGTATGACGTGATATTATCGGTAAAGTTTAATTTTGAATACCCCGACTTATTTTCTTGCTAATAAATACATTATGTATGCAATCTTGACAAAAGAAAAACATGATCGTGGCGCTTTTGTTTAGATTGTCACATCCACTTCATGTCGCTAACAATCCATTATCCAAACTGGTATTATCGGCGTCCAACTCTTATTATGTCTACCATTCGCACAGCTTCTCGCATCCTTATTACAATCCTCTCCAGGAACGAATTCCTTAGAAATCCGCACATAATTTAAATTTATATGATTTTTATTCGTCTCCCACCTAACTCCGTGAGCTCCGGCATGCAGGCATTAACTCTGGCAATTCACCGCTGAAGTGCAATGGAGCACAAAAAGCCAATAATACCAGAGGGTTTTTAAATATCAAATGAATATAAATAAAAGTATGAAACACTGGCGCGTGCTTCAAATTTTCACAGCGGAAGGGAGCGTAACGCCAACAATGAAAGCTCACGAAAACGTCCATCAATAGGATAGATCTTATCATGAATATATATTATGGATTCGGATTTTTGGCATTGTTGCCTAGGCTACGCGTTGTCTAAATTTCTACATTTAGATCATCCAGTCCTTGGCGCCACTTCGATTAGTCTTTTCTGTTGGTATTGTTAGGCACTTATTTCTCGAGCAAACAACAACTCAAAATTGAATATTATTCATAAAATGGAACAATCTATGCTAATGGTAATAAGGCAAATAAATACAAAAAACTCTTAGTTGAGGAGGCACAATTAAATCTATGCTAAAATATGAAACATCATGCATCGCATACAGACATATTATCAAGCTTTCACTTTGGCAAAAATTACCTACCTCCCTAAGAAAACAAATTTAATAATGTCAATAACTTTCTGCCATGAATTTTCCATTCCATAACCAAGCTCCGTTTTGTAGTGAGTAATCACAGCCATCCACGATATTTTTCTAATTTGTAACAACACTTCAAACACACTAACTAACGTAACACAACGCATTTTAAGCCCAAATTGCCAATAACTATACACTTATTGCAGAAATATCACAATAGACATCCGTGTAGGCTATCACAGAAAATGTATAATAATTTATATCATTGAAATCCGCTTCAACACCATTCAACATTCGTCTCGACTACTTCAGGATATGATTGTATAAAGCAATATTTCAAACCAGAACGAACCAACAAACTTCATTTGACAAAATAACCATCGCCATTTCACTTGGTCGAGAACAATCACACAATTTACCCTCAAACAAAAGAATAGGCCTTGACATGGCCAAAAATTCAAATAACTACATCTATTTCAACTAGTTATCACTTGCATTAAACGTAGATGAGTTTATTATTGTCGCAAAGTGATTCTTGGTATGGCAAGTTTCATTCAAATTAAAAAAACACTTTATTGAGGACTTAAAAAAACCACACTTAATACTCAGAAGCAAACCTAAATCACCAACAACATTTCAATTGACATAGAATCCAAATCTCAAGTTAGACATTTCATGGAAGGGCGTTATAGTTGCTGCTATCAGTCATCTCCGACATTTGTTACGCAATTTAAGTCTTTAAGCACAATACCTGTCAAACACACAATCTCAATAGATGAAGCATAACTCTTATTAACCTTAATATGTTAATACATCACCACGAGCACACACAAGATCCATCACAGCGCATAAGTAACGTTTGTAAGCACTGGTATGCCACAATAAACACTGCCGCTTAATCACGCGATAAACCTTTCCACTATCCTCAGCAATTATGACATCCACGTCCTTGCAGAAATGAGATTTAAAACTTCCAACTGCAATTAAAAGTGAAAACAAATCGCTACAATAGGATAGTTTGCGACAATTGGATACTATAATAATTCACAACAATACGCGTAATTGAAATACTTTTCCAATACATTAATGAACTGCAATCTAGGCCTCCAATTATAATTAAAGTCAAGAATGGTGTGTTATATTTCATTTATAGTATGTAAAACATTCCAAACGACGATAGCTATTCAAACAACAGTCAATTAAGAAACAAAAACAAACCCACCTTCGAACGCTAATGGCCGCTTCGAAAGATATTTTGTTGTGTATTGTAAGCCGAGGATGCGAGCGTGAGGCAAAATACGTTCGAACTTTGGATACATAACAGGCACCGGCAATTGTTTTCGAAGTATTACCCACAATTCAGCGGGAATGATTCTAACACTCGAAGGTTAAGTTATAAAATCGGCCCCCTGAGTTCATGTCATACGTTCAATGTCGTTATTCTCGTTGACAACGGATATTGCTTCAACTTAACACATAAATAGCAACGCAAGGAAAGGAATATGAGAGGACATTTCGTCCACGGGATTGAACAAGACTGTGATATCGCGTGAGGAGTCGAATGCACCGTAATATTTTTCATAGCCCGAGCATCGAGTGTTAGAACATAGACTGGCGGAGCTGGCGGGCTTATCGCGGAGTTGATGAACTATCGTAGCGAAAGTGACACGACTCGATTCGTGACACGACTTTTGAAAGATATAGTATATTTGAAAATTAATCATATTGTCACATTGGTCATTGTTGGTTCTTGGGTATCACAAAAACTTTCCGTTTTGAAGGAGTTTCAAACGCACCGCGCGAAAAAAATGAGTCAAGTTAAAGACTTATTTAGATATTTTCATTTAATTACATACAATTTCTGCCAGATAAAACTATATTATTGCACCATCAATAATGCAATATTTAATTTATGTGTCCTACAGATGGTGAAATTAAATCGTATAATTCGAATATGGTCTCTATAATGACTAGGGAACTATCTCGCTCGGACTACCTTAAATACGCTTCTCATTCCCGTCGGTAATGACGCCAATTTTTAGTATCATATATATACCAGAAATATCAGAAATAAGGACGTTCCGCATTCGCTCGTCTAGATGGGAAATGTTTTCCGACCGACGTCCTCTCTTTAACGCGTTCAGATCGATAAGTTACCTTTTCTTTGAACTTATACTGCTCCAATCAATTTAATTACGAGACTACTCAAAAGAGAACCTAAGAGTACGGGTAGAAAGCCTCCTCTCTCTCTCTCTCTTAATAAATTTCGTTTCTTTATAATGGAGAACTTCGTACAACTCAACTTTATGAGTGTATTCTTATACCGAAATAACTTCTTCTTCAAGGAATGGTTCACCTTATGAGTCCCGTTTAAGTTTATAAGACGGCACTCACACAACGCCTTTGCCAAGTCTCGTTTGCAGCTGCTATAACAGCTTTCCGCAACTTGGGATCGGCAGAGTTGAAGATTTTGAGCAGATGCTTGTTACGTTTCAATCTGTGTACACTCCGCAGTATCTTCGGGAACGTATACATGAGTCGTATGCACTCCGTACTCTCCCTCTCCGAAAATATCCATTCTGAATCTTGTGAGATCGTTCGTTTCCTGACCAAGGTCGAGGAGCAAGTGAGAGAATGGCTTGACTGTCGTGTTCTTATAAACCTCCATAAGTTTTTCCCACTTTTTAGGATACACCTGACGAGCTAGGTGTGAGAATTGTGACTGCTCACGCGGGTTCTTTAATGCTAAAATATATTTAGCATTAAGAGAGATGTTGCGCGACTCTCAGCTCTGGTAGCAAACGTTCTGCTTTATAAGAATGACGGAAATATTCGAGTGATGCGATCCTCTCGTGAATAATTTACTAACCTTCTTGTTGTAACACTGGTGCATATTAAGTCATCTATCACGTAGGGAGTGTGAATATGGTAAGGATTCTTGAAATCTGGAACTCCGTAATGAAAATAGACCTTAATATCATCGCTCACCTCTATATCTTGATCAGGTACACTGTGAGGGATTCAACACCAAATTTTTCTATCGATATTGCCATGGAGCTGCTTTGCGCGAAAGAATTTCGCAGGATTGGTTACGGCAACTGATTCCACATAATTATAGTGTGTTTCTACAAGCTCTCGGTAACGTATTGTTGAATTCAATATATTCTTATCAGTTTTTATCATGGAAGAATTAAAGCAAACCATTTTTATAAAGGATGGCAGACCTCAGGCGTACAGGTATTTGTGAAAACACCCTCGACAGTCGATTAATACATTGAGGTCTAAATTCGTATTCATTTAATTCCATCGAAAAGTCATTGCTGAAAAAGATTACAGTTTGCCCTGAGTATGCGTTAACAGCAGCTTGAAGCACTGCACCACGAGGATATCCTAAATCTATAAATCTAGTGGGGTATTCATTCACTAATGCGAAACTGGGAAATACAATCACATAAACAAGGCCTTCCACTAACATGACTACCTCACCCGAGGGTCTCTGATGTATGGCGTTGATTTTACTGAAACTAGACGGAAGAAGGGTCAACCAATCCGGTGGGGATATTTGACCCTGAAGACCTCGCGATGCTTTTTTCCCAATCAAGGAGTCCAGTTCCCATTTCTCGTGAAAGATGTACAGAACTCGATTCGCAAATGAAATTCATTCATATCGGATTCCAAGTCACATAATGACGGCTCGATGACCTGTTTTGTTACCTCTGACGGTTTAATATCTTCTTGTTCCTCTTCTTGTTCCTTTTCTTTTACATCTTTCTTTCGGATTCCGTACAAACTTTGAATGGCCATCACTTCATCTTCGTGGAGATCTATTTTATGATCGTTCCTATATTGTGCCAAACATGATAGCCACTCAATTATTAGAGTGAGAAATGCCCAATACATGATCAATGTCGTATAAAAATTCCTTGTATAAGTTAATTTAATGCTGCTTGTTTTATTGTACAAATCGTAACCGAAATCTTCAACCTGATCCATATGTGAATTTTGACGAGTAGCCTGTTCATGTCGGAATAATCCGCCTGTGAGCCAAAGACCCTCCACTCCCATTAAACAATTCGGGACATAGTCCTCCTTCCTTATATTTACGATGGGTGAGTCTAACTTTCATGATTGAAACGTCAGGATTCTGCTCATCATGTTTGGACATTAGTTTTGTCTTTTCACTCCAAGCATCAAAAGCATCTTTTGCCAAACTAACGGTAAACTAACTTTGCGGTAACTTTCTCACCTGCGAAAGCGTTATGCCTTTTTTTTGCTTATTATTGCCACTTGTGATAGAAGGAGGAGTAGCTTATAACATCTGTCACTCCACAGTGGGGTTTATACACCAGATCTATTCATCGAATTCACCATATATGGGGAGTCCGTAAAAGTCTTGAAATATTTTAAGAGCACTCTTCACAGATTCACGTTTCACCTGAATTAGTTACGAATAAATTCAATTTAAGGCAACCGTACTTGCTAATGTAACTCGCTATGTATGGATTGCGATCTTCTGTGTGACTTTGTCCTAAGACATTTGGGATTAATTATATCTTCACGATAAACAGAAATACGTGAAACACGGTAAATGATTCGAAGTGTAATAGAAGAATAAGCTCTCTCCAAAGTAAACGGTTTATTTATGAAGAAAACATTGTGGTTATATAATTTATTCACAGATAGATATATGACTCAGTCTTCTGTCAGTTTGACAAATCCTGGAATATATTCTCAAATAAGGAGGACCAGCTCGCTGCGTTCTACTTCTGTTATATTGTTCTGAACACCATTCATATTTCCACATCTCCCCGCCAACTCACTTTATTAACCCAAACATCTCACTCCACCCCATAAAGATTACCCATGATGGAGGAGGAAGATGAGAAATCGCCATATCTGTTAAGTTCAAAGTATTCGTACCATGTTAGAATTCTGAGATCACATCACTCATTTTCTTGTTAGCTTTTCATGAGAATGGGACATTCAAAGTCTTCTCCTTAACGGAGATAGCTCTATCGATTTACTCTCACTAAGTCTTTGGATTAACTGCGACATCTCACTCGGTTTCGAAGATATTACCACTGATGGAGGAAGATGAACAATCTGTGAGGTTTCTAATGTATAATTTATCTCAAAATTTCGCGACCACCTCGTCCACTTTCAAAATCAACTTTTCAAGGGAGGTTTCCCATTCCGAACACTCGCTGTTCATGACTGTGAATGAATGTTACTTGAACGACATTAATAGTAAAGCCGTCATTCACAGAAGTCTTTTTGCACAGCTTTAACTGAGACAACGCTAACGTTCATTGCACATCCTGCTACTAATCCTCATATGTGGAGGGCCATCTATCTAGGTTCTCCTTCTGTTGTAATGTTCGTAAAACGTCATATTTCCGTTACTTCCTGCCGAGTCTTTCCATTGACAGAGGCATTTCACTAGGTATTTAACTCAGAACCAGTAATGGAGGAAGATGGAAAAACTCCAAATCCGCGGGGCTTTTAATGTTCGGTCCTTTCAATAACTTCGTAACCACCTCTTTCACTCCGTCAGTCTGCTACTAGAGGTTTCTATTCCCTATTTCCGAATACACGCTTTTCATGACTGCTAATGGATGCTCTGATGTGATTTATACGACTTTTTACTGCACACTTGAGGCAAAGGTTTGCCAACAAGTTTCGACACGGTTCACTTAGCTATAAAAGCTGCATCGTACGGTCTTTTTCTGTGAATGTTATAATGCTCCCACGCTAGGTCGTTCATTCGATCCCCGGGCGCATAACGTTTATCATCGTCAGCACTCAATGCAGTTTTGATTATTTCCACCGCACGCAGTTGAAGCTTCTGTGATATAATTTGACACATCTTTCTGTAAGAGGGAGTTTTTTTCACGCAAACAAGTGACATAATCATCGAATGTTAATCATCTTTCAATCATGACTTCCTTGACATCCTTTGCTCGTTTCCCCTCAGCATTATCTTGCACACGATAGGAATACAACTTACTTCGGTAAACCTACGAAATGAGTCTATATCTTTCTCCCGCATTCCTCTTTTATTTAGGATAGGAATGGTGGCGGAGTATTCATAGCAGTTAAATGGTATTTGAATAGTACCGCTCACATATTAGACGACAATGGAATAGAGAGCGTTTGGTGTACCATCAAGCAACAAAACAAAAGAAATATGCATATATGCTCATTTTACAGGCCACCAGATTCCAAACTCGACATTTCGTACAAATTATATGCTCAATTAGCAACATTTACCTCGAAAGATAACAAAAGCGTAATAATTATCGATGGAGATTTCAACCTCCCGAATATAAATTGGAAAACCAATAGCGTTTAACCGAGTGGAAGCGTTTAACCAAAGGAAGCGTGATATAAGCGGGGCCTTACTTAATACAATTTCAAACCACTTTCATACTCAAATAGTAAACGAACCTACGAGAGGTAATAAAATATTAGACCTTTTAGCTGTTAGTCACCCTACAATGATTAACAAGTCGATATCCTCGAAGGCATTAGTGATCATAAAGTAATTTTTACGACTTTGAAAACAATAGTAGATTCCGCTGTAAAACCCAAACGTAAAGGCTACTTATTTGTAAAATGCAATTACAGAAAATTCGGAGAGACGTTAGAAGCTTCATTCTCGAAATTCGTAGCCACAATGAAGAACGAGAGCACCGAAGTATCATGGAGATATTTTTTGGATATACTATGTAACGGAATCGATGAATATGTTCCGTACAAATTCAAACGGGAGAGTAAAGAACCTCGTTGGTATAACCACGAAATAAGGCGGAAGCTCAGGAGACAAAGACTAATACACAATCTATATAAAAATTCTGTTGAGTAACAAAACAAAGGAGTTTGCGGCGAGAGAAATATACGTTGCTCAACGTTCAAAAACGAAGAATATAATGCGCGCTACTCTGAAAAACTTCCAGAAAAAAATCCTCAGTGAATTACTAGATAAAAACCCCAAGTCATTCTGGTCTTATGCTAGAGAGCTCAAGGGCGAATCTTCGACAGTACAGTCTTTACTGGATACAAACGACTAAGTGGTCACCAACAGTATCGACAAAGCCAATTTATTAAACCACTACTTTGAAAGTTTATTCACAAAGGATGACACAATTCGCAATTTAGACATTCCTGACTTTGACGAGCCAATGGCTGACATAACAATTCAATGTGATGGAATAATTAAGCAACTGCGTTCGATTAAAAGTAACAAGTCCCCAGGTCCAGAAGGAATGCCTGCACGCGTGCTCAAGGAGTTTGCGCCACAGATTGCACCATTCTTAGAAATTATATTTAGCAAATCATTATCCGAAGGCAAGGTGCCCCAAGACTGGAAAATAGCCAATGTCACTCTGATATTTAAATAAGGAAATAGAAGTGACCCAGTAAGTTATCGGCCTATATCGCTAACATCACTTTTATGCAAGATCCTCGAACACACACAGGACAATCGTAACTTCTTACATAGCAGTCGGCACGGCTTCCGTAAGGGCAGGTCCTGCTAAACACAGCTTGCGCTCTTCCTTCATGATATCCTAAAATCAGGTGAATCGATAAAGCTAGTCGACGCGATATTCCTTGATTTCAAGAAGGCATTCGACAAGGTTACTATCAAAAAACTCATATATAAATTTCAATCATGCGAAGTTACTAGGAAAATTAGAGAATTTGGTAAGTGGCTTTCTCAGTGATCGAAAACAAAAATTAATTGTTGATGGTTTTAGCTCTGATATTATTATTATTTCGTTTATTTCCGTGGGCCTATGGCCCATGAGGCTATTAAAAATGGTTGAAGTCACATCCGGTGTTCCTCAAAGTGGCGTGATCGTCCCTCAAATATTCATAATTTACATCAATGTCCTAAGTTCTCGAGTTAGCAGTAAATTTAGATTATTTGCAGACGATACAGTTATCTACCGTGAAATAAGCGAAGACGCGGACTTTGAAGTTCTGTCATCTGACCTTAACAACGTTTATTCGTGGTGCCAGGAGTGGTGGTTAGAATTAAATACCAGCAAATGCACCACAGTACACTTCCTGCGAAAGTCATCACAAAAATGCCATGCTTATTATGTGGGTGGAGTGAACACAAAATCTTCAGATACAGTAAAAGATCTTGGAATTATCTTAACTTCTTATACATCGTGTGGATTACACATACAGAGCATATGTGGCGAAGCATTAAAGAAACTAGATTTTGTTAAAATAGGAAGGTCCTCGGATGAAAAAGTCAAAGAAAGATGTTACTTCGCTCTGATTAGGCCACACCTCGAATACGCCGCGAGCATTTGGGACCCTGGTCAAATAGATTTAACCAAAAAAATTAACAAAATACAAAGGAAAGCAGCGCGCTTCGTTAGAAACTGCTACGAGCGTACATATAGTGTCTCACAACTTTTAGAGGGATTAAAGTGGGAGCCCCTAGAGACTCGGAGGCTGCACACTAGGCTTAGGTTGCTTGATAAATTCAGAACTGATAGTTTTCAGAGCGACAGAGAGAATATTATCATGACTCCTCGCTACATCTCTAGGTCTGACAGATGCGATTAAACGAGAGAGATACACTGCCGAACAGATAGGTACAAAAACTCGTTCTTTCCGCGAACAGTAAGTGACCATAATAAAAATTGAGCTCCACTGAATACACTCCTATAAACCATGTCACCATTCATCTCTAAAAACTTACACCTTTACACGGCTGGTGACTTCACACCCCCTGCCACACGCCCATGCGGCGGCTCGCGGGGTATTATGTAGGAGTAGAAATAATACATGGCATAATGGAGCATAATGGAAGTTTCACATTAACTGTATATGTATAGATGTATAATTGGTGGCATGTGATAAGAATAGGTGTCCTTCCAGTAAACTTGAAAACATAAAAATTCATCTGCTGTTTAAGCAGGACCATGTTGATATCATGATATGAAAATATGTTCCAACATATGAACGTAGCTGTGACAAACGACGGGGTAGACGATGAAAAGTCTGCTTCAATTATCGTAGAATCAGCCGACATACATCCCACGTTGGTACAACAAGAACGTAAGTATGTTTATCCTCCCCAGAAACTAACCTTTCCTCACGAACCCTTTACCTAAAGTTCATTTCTGGTCCAAGATATACGTGGCACTCCCCATAACATCCAATGTCCGCTAACTTTAAAAGTGACCGTGACATGGGACTGTAAAATTGGGCCCGAAGTCATTTTAAAGGGATCCTAAATGGTGGATCTTTATCTTAATGAGAGCTTCAAATTGTGGGCAAATTTAAAGGTCCGTTTAAATGGAAGTCGTACCTTTCTGCCTTTACTGGGAAGCCTTCAATACGCGCGCTGAGCAAAGCTGATCTCTTCAACCCGATTTAAGAAGCCCAAACATTTACAGTGAAGGTTAGAATTACCTGGTGCAATATATTGTCCGCAAAAGTCAATGCGCGGATAGCCCATGGTTTCAGTTCAAGAGTTGCAACGGAATTAATCGCTCCTACATCTACATACTACCCCGCGAGCCGCTCATGGGCGTGTGGCAGGGGGTGGTAGGTCACCAGCCGCGTAAAGATGTAAAATTTTTGGAGGTGAAATGGTGACATGTACTGTGGGAGTGTATTTGGAGGAGCTCAGTTTTTATTGTGGTCGCTTATTGTGCGCGGAAAGAACGAGTTTTTGTACCTATCTGCTCGGCAGTGTATCTCTCTTATTTTATCGCATCTATCAGACCAAGAGATGTAGCGAGGAGTCATGATAATATTCTCTCTGTCGCTCTGAAAACTATCAGTTCTGAATTTATCAAGCAACCTAAGCCCAGCGTGCAGCCTCCGAGTCTCTAGGGGCTCCCACTTTCATCCCTCTAAAAGTTGTGAGACACTATATGTACGCTCGTAGCAGTTTCTAACGAAGCGCGCTGCTTTCCTTTGTATTTTGTTCATTTTTTTTGTTAAATCTACTTGACCAGGGTCCCAAATGCTCGCGGCGTATTCGAGGTGTGGCCTAACCAGAGCGAAGTAGTATCTTTCTTTGACTTTTTCATCCGAGGTCCTTCCTATTATACGTTTGGCAAAACCGAAAAGCGCTGTCCTACTCCTCGGGACTTGTGATGTTTATCTAGGGACTATATCCACCCCTTTATCCAATATTCTTCACCCCCTGCCACACACCCTCGTGGTGGCTCGCAGGGTATTACGTAGATGTAGATGTATATAGCCCTGAGGTAAACAGAGAGGGCGCTTGCTATGGTGGCCAATGCCAACAGCTGATACGCGGCGGGCGTAGCCTGTCCGCCGTCTTTGTCAACCCCGATCTCCCTTCAGCGCTTACGGCCCGACGCATTAATTTTGCAATATACGTATTACGATGTTTTCCATTGATATCTTTCTAATAAACTGCATGCATGTACTTCTTTTACATGGATTCCACGTTCACATATTATTTACTTATTTGATCCAATAAGAGTCCGCATTTCCGATGAAAACTGTGGTAAAATTACGTGAAATACCGAACTTATGGGAAGAGCAAACACACGGAAACGTACCCAATGTTAGCATATATTTATTATAAAAAATCATGAATCATTCTACAAATGCAAAAATGGAACGTAACAATAGGAAAGAAGAGAAAAGTCATTAAGGGAGTGCCATCGCGACTGCGTGGGTCAAAACAAGCACAAAGTTCAAACGTTTGTTTCAGTTGGTTTCTAAAATCCTACTTTCAGTGATGGCATGCGTTAGCTAATTATATACCAAAGCTAAGATACAAAATATGTCGATTTTTTTAACGAGTAAATTTTTCAAGAACACATTTTTATTCCAATTAACGTCGATTATCGCGCCATTTCCGTGGGATTACCACATCTTGACTTAATTTGTCGTCGTGATTTGCTGATACCTTAAAAATAAGACAGTAGGATGCATTTATTTCATATATTATCAATTTATCGGTAGATTAGCTTCCTATGGCCAGTTGCAGGAACGACACGTAAAGTTATGGGACCCATAACCCACGGAAACCATTCAAAGAGTGTTGCAGAAACATTCGACAAATTTATTGGTTTCATAACTTGGGGCACGGAGTTATGAGTTCCATTAGTAACCAAACTCTTGTTTTCCATTGAGACTCCATTCTTCTCTCAGAGTATCCTGATGCTGCATTAACCGAGCTACTGTCGATTTTGCCACCCGAAGAAACGGAATCAGGATTCCCTAGAGGCTGGTCTAAGAGCTTTAAAGGCAGGAATTGGTACCCATATGGAAAATGAGATTAAATGAAAGAAGTGAAATGTTAAAAAAACCGTTTCTGATATGAAAAAAATTCAATTCCTTGCAAGTGTAGACTCCATGTCTCCAAAGCATGTCCCAATTAAGCGGAGAAAAGACAGGAGGATATTCTTCAATTGGGTTCTGTTCTTCAGGACTTGCCCCATTTAAACGGCTGCCCCAGCTAACCGGTGGCCCAATTAAACGGAATCTACTGTATCAATTCCATCCTTAAGTTTCACCATGTTAGCTGTCATTTATTTTACCTCCAATGGCAGAGATAAGAGTTTCTTGTGCCGCGGGAACGTCGAATATGATTGAGTGCGTTGACTGAGACGTGGGTAACCACGACGCCGATCGTCATCATTTAAATACATCCCATTTCACTAATTTTTCGTCAACACAGAACACAAAGTCTTGCCGTTGTGATTTTCTTGCGAATTTAATTGAGTAGCGATGACCTTGCTATCGGAAACTTCGACTAGAAAAGTATTTAAGGATGTGTCCAAGTGGAATCGGGCAAATATTTCTCATACCCGTTCGGAGTTATATACATTATTTGCCGTATCTATAAAATCGTATAGTTCACGCTTAATTGCGCCGGTTTCCTTTTTTTTGGAGCAAGCTCAAGCCGTCATTTGGAGCAAGCTCAAGACATATGGACTTCAGACACATGTGTAGGCAACTATAATTGGGTGTTATTTAGGAAAGAAAATGGTTTAACGCACAGATGAGAAGAGTGAAGGAAAAATGAAAAAAAAATCTTTTCTCGGGCGATGAAGAAACATTAAGTTCCGAAGGAATACAAAACATTCATGCTTTGAATACAAATAACTTGCTGAAGTCCCGAAAGTATATTTGCGGATCGAATGAATATGTTCGTAAGTATTATGTTTTTATAGGCGTCGCAACGATAACATGAGCGAAATATAGTAATTGAATACGTTTTAAATATATATGTTTTAATATTTATACCGCAAATGTTTTCAATAACTATCGCAAAAATAATGAAGTAACCAAATATAACTCACGAGTGGCCGTGTGGAATCCAACAGGCTCCAAAAAGATGAATGTGCCATTATTTAATCTGGTGATGTGAAATAAATAACAGAAAAACGTACAAGTGACTGTGAGTGAAGCATCAGATAATAAGACAAGTGAAAGGGGAGACTCCTAAACAAGCAAAGCATGGTGTACGCAAAGAAAACAATATCACTTGGCGTCCGGCAGTCGCCGCGCGACCAACGGATCTACGAACAGAACGGCATCCATTATTAAGTTCATCGTGGAAGTTGCACAAGGCACACGCCCATGCCCCCACTCCTTTTTCGTTTCAATTGATGAGCAAGTGGAAATCCATGCTGTCTCATCGAATACCGTGTCGGTGGACGACTTTTATGATGGACTTTGTAAAAATCAAAACACGTTCAATTAATGCGTTTTGGAGGATTGAAAATAATGAAAACATCACTGGGAACATAAAATGTTATGACTACGAGTACGAGAGCCATCTTTGAGGTACATTGAGAAAGAATGGCCAATGAATAACCCCAGAGTTCAGTTACTTAGAGAAGCACACGCTTATGATATTTGTTATTGAAATCGTAGTACTTCTAACTTTCGACTTGAACTATGTGTCATTGTTAAGACATCTTTGTGCGTGAATACGCTGACACGTTTACGGCATATTCAGATATACTTCCATTCTTGGAACATTCGTGGTATTCATTTCACTTCAGCTGGGTAATCAATTTATCCGCAACGACGCCATTCCAAAGTCACGTCAATATGGAAAACGCTTAGTTAGCACATAATTGAATTTATAGCGCTTTAACGTTCGCCTTCTTCCCCTGGAGTGGCATAGTATATTGACTTTTTAACAATCACCTCGATGACTAATAAGCATGGACCTGGATCGCACCTCCGCTCTGATTCCACGTCTCAAAATAGGGTCCCACTATAATAACGCTCTTTCTAGTTTAATTTACAATTGATACTCAACCTTGTGATTGGCTGTCCGGTCAGTGGCGGACTGCACTTAGCTACTTTTACTTCTGTGACGGAGCCGAGCAAATACATTGCGAATGGCTGCGCTCCGAGGCCGTCCGGAACCACGCACAAGCTCGCCCGGATGCCAGGCGCAGGCCAAAAGTAGTCAGGGTGACAATACGCGGTCAGACCATTAAACAAGGAGAGAGAGCTACGGAAACGAACATGCCACCCTGCAGTGTACTATTTACAGCTATTAGTTAGATACAGTTACTGGTTAGTATATAGTAATGCGACTAATGAATAGTAATACAAGGTACCTACTAAGTCAGCAAGGAGCTATATCATGCCGGATATTTCATGCTGTGTCAGTAGCTAATAATGATGTTCAGACATTTAGCACAAGTATACAAAACCTATTTTACCTAGTCAGGATCAAAGTTTCCCAGAACTGATCTATCGCAACTATTATGATCCCTAATTGTGCGTGGAAAAAATGACATTTTTAATTTATCGGCTCTGCAGTCTATTTCCTTAATCCGAGCCGTGGCTCGCATCCCAAGCCCGTGGCAAAGGCCACATCGACGGTGGAGTGCTTCGGCCGGTCAGCGGGAGACCAGGACCGCCGGTTATCCCCTTTATACTGGAGAGTGGGGTGACCGGCAGCAAAGGTCATGCTGGAAGTTATCCCGCATATTTCGATGCTCACTTCGAGCGAGGGAAGCGCCCCCCCCCCCCGCTTGCAAATAAACAGCGAGGCCCGATTCCGAATCGGGGGATTTCTCGAGTGGATGTGTCCGTCCTGGCGGGTCAGTCTCCGTGCCTCTTCACCAGCCTGGGCCGCCATCTACTACAGCACCGCCACAGTCTCAAGGGTACCTACTCCCCAGTCCTATCCTTTCCCACCCCCCCCCCCGGTTTCCTTAGATCCCCGTCGGCACCCTGGATTTCTGTTTTCATTGTTCTAAATTGGAAGTAAAGTTTGGTTTCTTTTCCTCTATACCTTTGGTTCTTATTTGCTTGTTTGGGAAACCCGCTCCCCCCTCGCCTCCTCTATCAACGACACAAATCTCATGCCTCTCATCGTTCCTACCATAATCAATTGGCTCTAGGAAAATATTTTGAACGTCCGGCAAAAAATAGTCTACATCAAACTTTCGTAAAAGGTTTAATCTATATTTTCACCTTCGATCAGATACATATCCCAATCCTAAATCCATCGACAATTCAATATTACTAATATGTTAATCATAAAAATTTTTCACTTATCTAGCGGCCCTCCACTGTATTCGACCTAAATGTGAAACTAGACCTGCTTCGTAACTAGCGGCATACTCCGAACGAGGTCTCCCGAGAGAAAAATAACATCGCTCCTTTACTTTTCTCGTCACACTTTCCTAGAATTCATTTAAGAAATCTTAATTTACGACTTGCCTGTCCACAAATTTCTCGTATATGCTTTCCCCACGACAAGTCCTGAGTAAGGATCACTCCTAAGTACTTAGCTGACTCTATTGGTTACTTATTGGTACTTATTGGTTCGGCTTAATTAAATGTGTACGTCTCTATGGTTAAGATACTCTTTCTCCAAAAGTTCATAGCAATGCAATTTTTAAAACTTAATTCTAACTGCCAAGTGTCGCACCATTCGTTTATAGCATCTAGGTCTTCCTTCAACGCAATTCTGTCAGACTCGGTGTTAATATCCCTGTACAATACTGCGTCGTCAACGAAAAGGCGAATTTTGCTCGTAACGACGGTGGTGATATCATTATTATACAAAAGGAATAATAAGGGACCGATGACACTTCCCTGGGTTACACCGGATGTGAACTGTATCTGAACTAACGCCATCTAGAACGACCCTCTGTTCGCGGTTATTTAAGAAATCTTTAATCCAGCATATTATATTGTGATGTATTCCATAGGCTTGTAGCATAACAATTAATTTTGAATGCAGAACTTTATCGAAAGCTTTTTCGAAATCTAAAAATATCGCGTCTACCTGGGTGATCACTTCTCCAGAAGGAAGAACATCGTGAAGAAATAGTCCTAGATTGATTTCGCAGGACCTAACTCTTCGGATACCATGCTGGTTTTGAATTTACAAGTTCTGACTATCTAAATACTTCATAATTGAACTAACGATTGTATGTTCTAATATTTTGCAGGAGATGGACGTGAGGGAGATAGGTCTATAGTTACTAGGATCTTCCTTGTCACCGCTCTTAAGATAGGTGTGACGTTCGCGATTTTCCAATCGTTAGAGACACAATGTTCTAAAAGAGATTTTTCAAATATTATTTTCAAGTACGGTGCTATTTTGACGCTAATTCTTTATAAACTCGGGCTGGAATTGGATCGGGACCAGATGATTTCTTCGAGTTCATGGATTTCAGGTGACTTTCTATGTATGCCGTGACAAGAAATATAAATAGACTGCATTGGATTTTTACATAGGATAATCAGTGTAGCTGTGTAATTCCGAGTGCATGTTGTATAGACACTGTGAAAAAATGTGTTAAGGATATTTTCTTTTTCTAATCTATCACTAGCTCTTTCTCCTGGACCGTTTCTCAGTGACGTTACTGTTGATTTATTCCCTTGAACCTCCCTCACGTGAGACCGAAATGCCTTCGAGTTATCTCCCAAAGACTCGCCTATTATTTTACTCTTGAATTGCATTAATTCTTTCCTTAAGTCCGCTTTTGCTGTCATTTTGTCTCTCTTATATTCATTTCAAATTCTCTCATGTTCCACGTCGGGGAGATAGGCATTTTTCATTTTCGCGTGCAAGATCCTCTGTCGCTTGAGAGATTACCGGACGTCAGCATTATACCAACTAGGTTCCGTTTTAATATTGTTCAGTTTACTTGGTATTGCGTTAATTATGGCTATTCAAATGATACTATGAAAAGCTTTCCATTTGTCGACAGTGGTGTGGTTTTGGCAAACATTATTATACTTTTCATAAGACGTTAATCATTCCTGTTTTAAGCAATCGAAATCCGCCTTGTGGAATAAGTCCACTTTTGTTAGTTTTTATATGAAATTCGGCACTTACTGCTTTGTGGTTACTAATTCCGTTCACTGTTACAACATTAAGGACGCTATCAGGTATATTCGTCGCCAAAAGGTCTAGAACATTCTTTCCTCTCATCGGTGTTGTTACTAATTGGTGCAAAGAGGTTGACTTAAAAGTATAGAGAAGAGTTTTGCAAAATTCCCCATCTTTACCGCTATTTTTGAAACTATATGTCTTCCAGTCTATCGAGGGAACGTTGAAATGACCGCCGATAATTATATTACATTCGTTATTTTAATTTATGTAATGCTACACTTGTCTATCTGACTGAAAAATTGTGTTCATACTTGAGTCTGGTGGCCAATAAATATGCGCTTATAAACATTCGTTTGAAGAGCACCGAATGGAATACCACACACTTTCTACGTCATAGTCTGAAAATATTTCGGCTCTGCAAACGATCTTGTCTTTAACAGCAATAAACACCTCCTCCTTCTCTCGCTATTCGGTCTTTTCCGTATATTGCATTTGCTTTTGGAAAGATCAGACGGGAATCATACAACTTTTTCACAAATGAATAGGATGTATGAAAGATTTTATGCTTTCCTGGCGAACGGTTGACGCGAACTCTTTTCTGTCTCTGTGAATGGCGACGTTTCAATTGGCGACAATTTAAAAGTCTATCCAGTTGATTCGCATGGAGAGGAAGAGTTAACGGGTATAGCCATGGCCGCCTTTATAGAGGAATCGCACCCATTGTTACGTTTTTATGCTGGCGCTAAGTTTTTACGTCCCTTTTTTGTTCAGTTGTTAGCTTCTCGTGGGGGCCGCGGAGTAGCGGTAGTGTCGACGAGAGTAAAAATTCGGTGGTCCCTCCCTGAAGCAAGGGCATTTTTCTTTGGTTTTGAAGTTTCGGTTGCGGGCGGAGAGAGAGAGAGACTGTTATTAGGGAGCCGTGGAGGTCACCGTACCGCGTTAGTTCGTTTTTAGGCCATTTCCTTTTCTTTACTCCCCAACCATCCTTCCTCTCACCTTCCCCTTCCTTGTCGTGGTTCCCGATGATGAGATGTGACTCGTGGCACTTTTTATGAGTGTAAGTCACTGAGGGAATTACGATTTACCTTTTCCTCCTCCTCT